>SJYA01001210.1:419307-498584 GCA_006410615.1 Neotragus moschatus | reverse complement strand
CCCCGTCGAGGGAGAGGGTGGCAAGCAGGCTTTGCGGTGGGAAGGGATGCTGGGGCAGTGTCTTTCCATCTGGCCGGCCCCTTCCTTCAGCCTTCCAGAGCCTGGATGCAGGCAGCGCTTGCTTCCTCTCTGTTCCACCAGGACTCTCCACTGGGTCATATTCCCCTGCACTGGCATCTGCCTCCCCTTCCTGCAGCCTGGGGTGTTGGCCAGCGGGATGGGATGATGCAGAAACCAGCTGACGGATAAGGGAACATAAGTCAGGAAGAGTTTCCGCAGGTGAGCCAGGAGACGCTATCCGAGCTGAGCTTGGAGGAAGGACTCCAAGGACTCCAGAAGAGGGAGGGCTGACGTGAGGACAGGCAAGCGGGGCCACAGGGCTAGAGGGTGAGGCATGGGGCTCCCAGGGGCCAGAAGCTGCCCGCTCACCAGCTGAAGAAGTCTGAGGCTGAGCCACCTCCTCCCAAGGGCCGGGAGCTTCACGGAAGCAAAGTCAAAGCATTTTCCTTCGCTTTGGGTTCAGAGACTGGCAGTTCAGTCTGGGCAGTTCAGGCCTCAGCGTACTGAGGCAGCGGGTTTTCCATTTTAGTCAAGGATGCAATAGAAACTCCTCGAGGAAAGATCTTGGAGGCCTAGGGATTGCAGGCAACCTTCAGCGTCACAAGGACCCTCACTACCAATACAGA
Source organism: Neotragus moschatus (assembly GCA_006410615.1). Lineage (NCBI taxonomy): Eukaryota > Metazoa > Chordata > Mammalia > Artiodactyla > Bovidae > Neotragus > Neotragus moschatus. The sequence goes on along the minus strand of SJYA01001210.1, from coordinate 497,898 downwards.
CTCAGGACAGGCTGAATCTGCTCTCATTCCCTGCATGCTCAGACCCTCGGTCGTGTCTGACTCTCTGCAACCCCATGAACTGTAGCCCGCCAGGCTCCTCTGTCCATAGGATTCTCCAGGCAAGAATANCAAGGACCCTCACTACCAATACAGACTCAGGACAGGCTGAATCTGCTCTCATTCCCTGCATGCTCAGACCCTCGGTCGTGTCTGACTCTCTGCAACCCCATGAACTGTAGCCCGCCAGGCTCCTCTGTCCATAGGATTCTCCAGGCAAGAATACTAGAGTGAGTATAGCCATTCCCTTCTCCAGGAGATCTTCCCGATCCAGGGATCAAACCTGCGTCTCCCGCATTGCAGGCAGATTCATTACTGTCTGAGCCACCAGGGAAGCTCTGGTTAGCTGGATACTCTGGTACTAACTGAGACCACCCCATCTTTTGCCTTCCCTCCCTGCCCTCACCATTTCCTCTCCGGACCAATCATGCTGCCAGGAACCCCCTCCCTCCCCGCCCTGGGAGCATCCTCCTCCCACCAAGAAAGCTCATCAGGCTGAGATGTGCTCAGATTGGGAACCTGAACTGAGCTGTCTGTTCCTGGCAGCTGTGCCCACATCCATCACTGGGGACCACCAGGCCACGCCAGGCATCCACCTGCATGGATCTTCTGTTGGGTGGACAGCTCTGAGGGCCAGCCCACAGATTCAGAATTCGAGGACCCAGATTTGAGTCCCAGCTGCAGAGCTGGGTGTTCTTGCAACATCGCCAAACCTCTCACAGCTGAAGCTTCCTCATCTGCGACCTGTGATGTGGGACGGTGTACCGCTTTTGTACGTGTCCTGCCTTTTTCACCAGACTGTTTCAGAGACCCAAACGGGGGAATAAATGCAACGGGGCACTGCTGATTATGGGCCTCCCTGGTGGCTCAGCCGGTAAAGCATCTGCTTGCAATGCAGAAGACCTGAGTTCGATCCCTGGGTGAAGAAGATCCCCTGGAGAAGGAGATGGCAACCCACTCCAGTATTCTTGCCTGGGCAATCCCCTGGACAGAGGAGCCTGTCAGGCCACAGTCCATGGGGTCACAAGGAGTCGGACACAACTGAGCAACTAACATTCATTCATTGCTGATTATAAATGGGCTAGCAAATAGGAGAGCATACCTTACGATCCTCGGTGCTTGAGCACTGTCTGTTCTGTCCTTATTAAAGGGAAGTTCAAGTTCCACACAAACACCTCCCACACGCTCCCTCCCTACAGACACCTCTAGGTCTAGCTGGTTGACAGGCTCCATCCACAAGCACAGGAATGAATTAGGAGGGGCCTTCAGATGCCACGGATTCTTCAAAATACGTCTATTTCAGTCACTGAATTACTGTTTTAAAATTTCTTAAATGCTGGAGGAGCAAAAGCGGCCTCTGACCACATTTTGCTGCCTCCCGGCCCATCTCCAGAGCTGCTCTCCCTCCCCAGGGGCCCCTCCCGGGTGAAGGGCAGAGCACAGGCTCCCTCTGCAGCCCCATACTGCGAAGCCCCTGCTCCACAGCCTGGAGCTTGGACTCTGTCCAGACCCAGAGCCAGGATAATCACGCCTCTCTCCTCCTAGCATCTGAGCCAATTAAAAAGACAAATGACCAAGGGCTTATCTTCCCTTCTCCTCTGCCCCTCCATCCTTCCCAGCCCCACCACCTCCTCCCCTCCAGGGAATGGAGCTAGGGACCTCCGGGCTATGACTCCCTTCTGGAACAGCCATGCTCCCCCCCTTCCTGCCCCCTAAACATGCCCTGGTCCTTTCAAGGTCTTGATGGATGAAACAGCTCAGGCCTCCTCCTGGAGCTTCTGAGTGTCCTCAAGCCGGGGGATGGACAGTGAGGCCACAAGAGTGAACTGGGAGAAAGGAAAGCAGGAAAGCTACAGGCACGGATGATTTTTTTCTCTCTCTCTTTTGGAAGAGAAAGTCTTAGAGCTTATTTTCAAACTCTGGCCTTGAAGCCTGGAGCTTTAGCAGAAGGCTCTATTTCTAGAGGGGCATTTAATTCATTTAGTTTATGGTTAAGGTGACCAGGTCCCCTGCCTTGAAGGAAGGCCAGCCTGCCCATGAGAGAAAAGGCATTTTGGGTGTGGAAAACACTAGGTCTAGTCCAACCTTCAAGCTCCCAGGCCCAGAGCAAGTTACAGAAGCCTCTAAGCCTGCACCTCCATTTATCAAATGCCTATCTCATAGGAGGGTTAGAAGGAATAAGATATCACGCAGTAAGTGCCTGGCACAGCATTGGGTACATACAAAGCAAGCCATTAATATCCATCAATTCTCTTCCCCATTGTGGAAACCTCAAGACATTTATTCTTTCTCAATGGCTCACATCTTCGCNCCATTTATCAAATGCCTATCTCATAGGAGGGTTAGAAGGAATAAGATATCACGCAGTAAGTGCCTGGCACAGCATTGGGTACATACAAAGCAAGCCATTAATATCCATCAATTCTCTTCCCCATTGTGGAAACCTCAAGACATTTATTCTTTCTCAATGGCTCACATCTTCGCTTCCTCAGTTCAGTTCAGTTCAGTTCAGTCGCTCAGTCGTGTCCAACTCTTTGCGACCCCATGAATCGCAGCACACCAGGCCTCCCTGTCCATCACCAACCCCTAGAGTTCACTCAGACTCATGTCCATCGAGTTGGTGATGCCATCCAGCCATCTCATCCTCTGTCGTCCCCTTCTCCTCCTGCCCCCAACCCCTCCCAGCATCAGAGTCTTTTCCAGTGCGTCAACTCTTCGCATGAGGTGGCCGAAGTACTGGAGTTTCAGCTTCAGCATCATTCCTTCCAAAGAAATCCCAGGCCTGATCTCCTATCACAGCTTATTTAAGGGTCTCATAAGTATCACCAACAGAAAGTTTATCCTGAAATCTAACTGAAGAAAAAAAAAATCTTTGATACTGTCTCTCCCAGATGAACTCCTATTCATTCTTCAAAACCCAGTCTAATTGTCACCTCTCTGGCTTTGACCTCTACCTGCTCCCAGCACCTTGATCACACTTCCACTCTTACTCAGCAATATTGTAATTGTTCCACTAAGTTAATGGGTATTCACTGAGAGTCTGCCACAGGTAAGGCACACTGCCAGATTCTGGGATACTTTGGTTAACAGCATGAAGGATATCCTCACTGTCTGGCAGCTTATAGTCAAGTCAGAAGAAACAGACATTAAAAAAAAATTCTAAAAAATAAGCAATTTGTCTTATTTCGTCTTATTTCCTATATAATGGACCCCTTGTCGTCTTCTTTGTATCCTGAGAAGCTGCGTGGTGCCAACCGAGTGGGGAGCTCGGCAGATGTTCGGTCTCTCCTCCAGCTTCGTTTTCAGTGGCTCTTTCCTCTGGGAAGATGATGAAGGGCTATTCGCAGGCCCCTCTGGCGGTCAAGGTCCATCCGCTCCTTAGGCCTGAGAAGCTCTGAGTGCCGCGTTTCATGGCCACACCAGCAGACTCAACAGCCACCTGGCATGGACAGAGTTCCCCAGACGCACTGCTTCGAGCCAGAGAGCACAGCAGAAAGACTGGACCGGCCTGTCCCCACCAGGCTGGGCCCAGGGAGGAGGGCTGCGCGTGCGGGCTGGGGGGAGCCCGGCTACTGACCAGGCGCCGCCCGCTGAGCCGCGGAGCTGCCTCTGCAACCCTCCCCGCCACCCCACCCCAGAGTCAGGGGCCAGCAGGAGCTGACTTCTTTCCTGTTCCCCACTACAGCCAGCTCTCTGGAGACGAGCACTTTGGATGACCCCAGGAGCACACCGGGGTCCTAGAGTAAGGGTGCTAAAAAGGAATTCCGAGATCAGCCAGCCCAAGTCCCTCATGAATGGAGAAGACAACTAACACCCCAAGTCGGAAAGAGTCATGCTTTACACCAACAGGACCTTGGAGATCGTCCACTTCAAGAGAGGAAACCTGTGGGCTTCATGCTCCTCACCCACTTTCAGCACACCTCACTGATCAGCAATGGCCCTTTCCTTCTCCTCTAACTGAGACAAGGTCCCTAGTCCTTCCAACACGGACGTCCAGGCAGAGACGGCTGAGCTGACACGCGAAACAGTGACGATGACACTGGTCTTTCACATGGGTATCTGTATGCTGCTGCTGCTGATTTGCTTCAGTTGTGTCTGACTCTGTGCGGCCCTATGGACCGCAGCCTGCCAGGCTTCTCTGCCCCTGCGATTCTCTAGGCAAGAGTACTGGAGTGGGTGCCATGCCCTCCAAGGTATCTTCCAGACCAGGGCTCGAACCCAGGTCTCCTGCCCTACAGGCATCTTCCTTAGTGCTGAGCCACCAGGGGGGGCCATATATCTATATCTATATTCAAACACATGCATATATACAGCTTGTTTTGTGTTGAGTCTCTACATGCATGGCCTCACGTGATTCTCACAACCCTTCCAGGAAAGTGCTTCTATTATTATTCCTATCTTGCAGACAAGCAGAGGAGACTTAGGTGAAGTAACTTGTCCAAGGTTTCACAGCTGGTGACCCTCAGGCTTGCCCAGCCCTGGCCCCACGGGCTGCAAGCAGGGAAGCCAGGTGTGCAGACACACACACACACGTCATCCAGAGAGTTTGTTCTGGGCCCCAAGCACCTACACAGTTCCCAGGACTGAACACTGGGTGCTTGGCCCCATGCGGTAGTCATCATCACATTAGCTGCCCTTACTAAGCGTCTCCCACACTCCAGGGACAGTGCTGGATGACCGACACACGTTGCCTCATTTTCATCTCCAAAGCAGTCTCACAAAGTAGGCATCACTGCCTTCATCATTCTGCTGTTGTTTAGCTGCGAAGTCGTGTCCAACACTTTTGCGACCCCATGGACTGTAGCCCGCCAGGGTGCTCTGCCCATGGGATTTTCAGGCTCCTCTGTCCACGGGACTTCCCAGGCAAGAATACTGGAGTGGGTTACCATTTCCTTCTCTAGGGGATCTTCCCTACCCAGGGATCGAACCCAGGTCTTCTGCACTGGCAGGCTGATTCTTTACCATCTGAGACACCAAGGAAGCCTTCATCATACAGGTGGGAAACCTGAGGCTCAGGGAAATTAACTAATGCATGCAAGGCTATAGCAGCATCAGCATTTGAACTCAGGTGGTCTGTCTCCTGAGTTCACGCTCTCTTTTTCCATGACACCAAGCCTTCCTCCCAGAGGTGCTGGTGGAAGGAAAGACGCTCTATGTTTGCAGGCCAAAGCTGCTGCCAGCACGGTCCTTGGCTTACCGAGGAGATGTGGCACCTGACTCAGGGGATGCACAACCTGGTCCCCTAGCCAGTGGGTACACTTACACTCTCACCCCTATGCTTCCAGCTGCTTTGTCTCAAGCAGCCAGACTGCATGGAAGACAGGACTCAGCCCCAAATCTACTGGGTCCCACCTGCCCAGGTGTGGTGGTGTGGTGGAGAAGCAAGCACCTGAGATCAGAAGTCATCAGAGTTGGTATTGGCTCCATGACTTCCAGGACTCATCTCCACTTGGGAAATGAGGAGCCCCAGCCTCTCCAGTGGAGGTTGGTGAGGGGCTCAAATGAGCTCACACAGGCACAGAGCCCAATCCCAGAAGCCAGGGGACTTGTTCCCAGATGTGAACGCCACCCCATACCAGGTAGGCAACCCTGGGTGAGTCACACCACTTTGCAGAGCCTCAGTTTCCTCTCTTGCAAGATGGGGATGTGGATGGTTGGATGCATGTGGAGGTCTGTGTGAGGCCACTCTGTGGACCAGCAAGTACTGTGCCAAATAATAAAGAGCCACCACGGATATGAGCGCTGGACCACAAGGAAGGCTGATCATCGAAGAATTGATGCTTTCAAAACTATGGTGATGGAGAGGACTCTTGAGAGTCCCTTGGACAGCAAGGGGATCAAAAGAGTCAATCCTAAAGGAAACCAACCCCCTGAATATTCATTGTAAGGACCGATGCTGATAAAACAAACCCTGACTCCCAGTGTAGCAGTGTTGATGGTACAAACCAGCAGTTATGAAATGCTGCCAGCTTCCCCTGTCTTTGTTCGTTCCCAGGGTCTTAGATGACTGGGCCCCTGGGGACGGGGCTCACAGAACCCTCCCTGGAGTGGGCAGTCTGTCAAGACCTCCCCTTTTCTTTGCAAAAGAAGCCACTGGGGCTTCCTGGCTGTCCTCGACAGCTGCAGCTGCTGCCTGAGACGTCACCATGCCCTTGAGAAGGTAGTTGGCCAGTGCAAGTTTAGTCTGAAATTCCATTCTGGTCCTCCCCCTGCCCCGAGCGCAAGGCCTTGAAGATGTTACATGCTGTGTGGGCTGGACAGGCAAAAGTAACAGCGAGAGAAAGAGGAGTGAGAAGGAGACTGTGAGCACAGCGATAGCAGGGTCAAGGCCAGAAAACAGCACAGACCAAAGGCTTGCGGGATCCTCTTCCAGCTGAAGCGGTCCTTGGTGGAGATACAAAAACTTAAGCGTCTTCACAGCTCCTTCCTCTCAAGACCTCATATCATTTTCCAAAGACAAGTCTTTCCCGCATCCTTTGCCCCGGAATAAAAGCAATGCCCTTGTAACTCTAGCCTAGAAATGTTCAAGCCTTTGCCCACACGTTACCTGCATCTTTTTTTTTTTTTTTAATTTTAGGGGTCTTCCCTGGCAGTCCAGTGGTTAACACTCTGGGCTTCCCAATGCAAGAAGCATGGGTTTGATCCTTGGTCCCATAACTAAGATCCCACATGCCAAGAGGTATGGCCAAAAAAAATTTTTTTTAATTCAAAAAAATATTTATTTAGTTGCATCTTGTCTTAGGCACGTGGCCTCTTAGTTCCTTAACCAGGAATCAAACCCACATCCCCTGCACTGGAAGGCGATTCTTAACCACAGGATCACCAGGGAAGTCCCTTAACTGCATCTTTTAAATGGTGGACCCTAGTGGTGGCTTCCCACCAACCTCCAACCCCACAGCCTGCCCTGGTTTCCTTATAGATGGAGTTGTGTCCCCTCCAAGTTCCGAGGGTGAAGTACTGGCTCCAGAACCCCAGGATATGACTGGAGTTGGAGATGGGGCCTTTAACAATGTAATTAAGTGAGGTCATTAGGGTGGGCCCTAATCCACTATGACCAGTGTCCTTATAAGGAGAGGAAATTAGAGCCCAAACACACAGAGGGAAGACCACGTGCAGACCCAAAGGGAAGACGGCCATCTGCACACCAGGAGAGAGGCCTCAGGAGGAACCGACCCTGCCCACAGCTCGCTCTGGGACTCCCTGTCTCCAGAAGTGTGAGGAAACATTGCTGCTGCTGTGGCAGCCTCAGCAGATTAACACTGTTTCATATCAGCTTCAGTTTAATGCAAGTGATTCCCCAGCTGGGGCTGGCCAGGCCCCGGTCAGACAGTAGATTCAAAGAGAAAAAGGCACCATCCCAGCCATCAAGTTGCTCCCGCTCCAATGAGAGGTCAGAGAATCCGTTTCGGGCGGGGAGAGGGGGGGAGGTCAGAGAGAGCACCGAGTATGGAGTGGCTGTTACACGGGAGTGTCCAGGAAGGCTTCTCAAAGGAGGTGAGGTCTGAGTCCGTCCTTAGAGGGTGGGAGACACTGGACAATTTGGCGGGCAGAAAAGAAGAGGGAGTGAGTGCTTGGCGAAGACACTGACACACGAAGAGACAAGGCAAGTTTGGGAAATTACCCAGATTACAGGAGTAAATAAAGCACCGGCTGGAGTAGGGAGGGTGATGTCGAAAAGCCATGTAACCTCTCTGAGCCTGGTTTGTCCATCTGTGAAATGGGAATAATAGTATCTCATACAGTTGAACTAAGGGGTCAGCTGGCACAGTGGGGAAGAAATTCTACGGCAAATCACTCACAAATCTTACTTCAAATAAACTCATTGTAAACCCCATAAACTTCGTGGCTTTTTCCCCTTTTAAAAATCAGTTTTTTCAAGTGTAATTAAAATACAGTAAAACTGTTGAATTTTAAATGCATGGCGTGATGAGTTTCAACAAATCTACATAATTCCCCTAAACTCTGAATTGCACTCACCCCTACTATCACTTGCAAACTCCATTTGGCATGAACACCAATTAAACCAGGCCAGGCCTGATTTATTTTAACAACAACAAAACCTAAAATTTTAGGATATCTAAAATTAGAATTTAAATTTAGAATCTAAATGATGTGCAAAAAGCTTGCTAAGGCAGAGAGTTCCCACAACTCCCTCCTAGTCTCCCCTTTTGTTAACCTCTTACATAATATGATACACTTGGTACAATTAAAGAACTAATATTCTTGCCTTATTCTTATTCACTGAAGCCCACAGTTATTCTTATTTTCTTAGTTTTCACCTAATGTCCTTTTTCTGTGCCAGGATCCCATCAAAGATGCCATGTTACGTTTATTCATCAAGTTGCCTTAGACTCCTCTTGACTGTTACAGATTTGACCTGATTGCTTTTTTTAATTCTGAAGATGCAGCATTTGCCAGGGATGCACAGAAATAGGAAGCGAGGCAAATGTAATTTCTTTTTCAGCATTGTATCCTTTGGCTTAACAGCACTGGTTACAAATGAGACTCACCTGTTCCCTGAAGGAGCCCTAAAAAGTCTGTGCTGATTTCCTCTCCGTTTATTTTATCCTTTGCACTGAAAAATAATAACTAATTTTCATACCGTTTTAGGATTCTCCTCCATATGACAATCTGGATTCTTTCTCCCCTCCCTGGAGAATTTTCTGGTCCCAGGTGTCTTGTGCTTTTGGAATTAACCTCTGCCTCTCTGAGAGGTGAAAGGCTGCCTCCTTTTCTGACCCTGGGGGCGGGGGTGGGGGAGGGGAACAGGGTGGCACGTGCCTAGAGGCATCCTTCTCTCCCAAGACACCTGCCGTGGCCACTGGGTCTGCACCCACCACTCCACAGCTGGTGGGGGATGCTTCCACTCTGAACCTGGGTGGCCTCAGAGGTGGGCTGGGCCGGGCCGGGCTGGGTGCCCTGTTACCGGCTGTTCCTCATGAAAGGACACGTCCCATGAGTCTGCCTGCGCAGCACTCTCTGTCTGGAACACTAGGTTCTAGGACTGTGTCTGTTCATGGATCTCACATCGATGTCCCGTCAGGATGATGAGGAACCGGAAAGCAGCAGCAGCAGTCAAAGCTGCATGTGTGAGCCTGGAGTGGCAGAGAGCCACAGACCCCACCTGCCACCCGCTGCCCGCCCCCTCCAGCTACAGGCCCAAGTGACCCCAAAGTCACACCCTCAGCTGAGCACCTTTCTTCTCATTCTTCTTCATTTAAATAACAGAACTTTTGAAAATGGTTCAAGTCATTGTAGAAAGAATGAGACAAGCAGATGCAATGAAAATCCCCTGGAAACACTGCTCATTCCAGGGCCCTCCCCAAGGCCAGCAGCTGAGTTGTGTCCTCAGAGGCCTTTTCAGTGGGTTCACAGGCCTCTAGCGCTTCCCAGGTGGCTCAATGGTAAGTAACGAATCTGCCTGCTGGTTTGGGAGACAGGGATTCAGTCCCTGAGATGGGAATATCCCCTGGAGGAGGAAGTGGCAGCCCACTCCAGTATTCTTACCTGGAGAATCTCATGGATCCTTTGTTTAGCAACTAAACAACAATGGGTACATTTGGAAACAGGGAATGTTCCCGAGCAGCTGAAAGAGACAATTCCTCTAAGTCTTTTCCTTAAAGAATGTGAACTGAATGGTTCCATTCTGCCATCTATGGGTCTAATTCATCAAAGGTACAGTCATTTTATCAGTAATTTAGTAGCCAATGAAAGTCATTTTCAGATGTTAAAAAACAATAAATCAGTATAGCATATGTTCTAATATACTACACTAACACACTAGATGGGCTCGCATACCATCCTCATAGACTAGAGGCAGAATACAGACTTTACATGGGTGTTTCTGCGGTAAGGAATTCCCTTACAGCTCAGACAGTAAAGAATCCAGCTACAGCGCAGGAGATCTGGCTTCAGTCCCTGGGTTGGGAAGATCCCCTGGAGAAGGGAATGGCAACCAACTCCAGTATTGGAGAATCCCATGGACAGAAGAACCTGGCAGGCAACAGTCCTTAGGGTCACAAAGAGTGAGACACAGCTGAGCAACTAACACTTCCACTTTCTACAGTAAGGATGTAGGGTGGTTCATATAACGATTTACCGACAGAAGTTTGGACCCCTTCTCATTGTTTTCTGTTACAAACCATGCTGTAATTAAAATGCGACCCCTCTTTTATTTTATAGGCAAAGCTGGTGGATGACCATATCCCCAGCGGGGCCAGATAACCATGCATCTCTCTCTTCACCCTGGGAACAGCAAGAGAAAGCCTCTTGCTCTGCACATTTCCCCGGCCTGGTGCATAAGGGGTGACTTATGCACCCCTTCCCAAGCTGTGTTTATTTCCACGAAGATAGCTGGTGAATCTTTGCAAACGTTGGCATTGTTGAATGATGTTCTCAGTCCTGACTCTTCTTTAGGTTTCAGACTATTCGCCATGAAGATGCCCATAGGAACAATATAGAGATGGCATTATGTTCTGTGGCTGCCATAGCAAATGATCACAAACCTGGCGGCTTAAAGCAACAGAAACTTATTCTCCCATGGTCGTGGAGGCCAGAAGTCTGAAGTCAGGCTGTCGGCAGGGCCATGCTCCCTCTGAAGCTTCCAGGGGAGCGTCCTTCCCAACCTCTCTAGCTCCCTTGGCTGGTGTCCACGTCACTCCAGGCTCTGCCCCTGTCTTCAAGTGGCCTTGTCCTCTGTCTGAGTCTCCTCTTCTCTCTTATAAGGATACTTGTCATTAAATTTAGAGTCCACCCAGGTAAATCCAGAATGATCTCCTCTCAAGAGCCTTAATTACGTCTGCAAAGACTCCTTTTCCAAATAAGGTCGCATTCACAGCTTCTGGGGCTAAGATATATACCCATGTTTTAGGGCCACCATTCAACTCACTCCTGGGATCATGAGTGCAACCCCCCACTTCACAGATGGATGGAATCTTCCCTGCCAGGGGATGATAAGTGCTATGGGGAAAAAAAACCAAAAGAGAGACACAGGGAAGTGCTGGGCCAGGGGCAGGGTTCCTGCTTCAAATAGGGTAGTCAGAGACGGCCTCGCTGATGATAGGACACCGAAGAGCTGCAGAAGTGAGGATGTGAGTCCCACGAGCGTCTGGGTGAAGGTCTTCCAAGCAGATGGGGCCGCAAGGCTGGATATGGCCTCCATGTACCCTGTGCACTTTGCTTCTGTTGGTGAAATAATTTTGGACAACATTTACATTTTAGCCAAGTGCATATTGGTCTCCTGGATTATACTGCGAGCTCCCTGAAGATAGAAACTGTCTCTCTCTCCTTGCGGCATCCGCAGCACCTCGCCAAGGGCATGATGCGTGATGAGTAACTTGTACAGGAAGGTGAGTGAATGACAGGAGACATGAAGGGATGTATGGCTTAAACGACTTGCCCAAAGTCACACTGCTGGTCAGGAGCAATGCTGAGACCGGAACACCAGAGCGCCAATGCTCACGGGAAAGCAAAGCAGCTTTGCAATGGAAGCTCATTTTCTAGTCAATTCTCTTTGAAGAATCAATTTCTTGTATCTAGATACGTAGAGAAGATGTAACTACATTACGGGACTGAGACACAGGCCTCCTCAAGTCATGGGATTTATTAAGTAAGAATATCCCCACTGCTCTAAAGCCAGGAAACTGTTCATAAATGTCTGCTTACGTGGCCGGGGAAGTAGAAAGGACAAAATCACTAAATTGAGTATGTCTTGAAAATCTACCAGATTCCAAGGAACAGCCACACAGGAAAGCAGGTGCCCGTGGGAGGAGGTAAGGGACAGAGTGACGCACAGTGCTGGGCAGTGGGCTCAGCTGATTATCCGCAAGGACAGTGGTAGTGAAGAGGGAAGCCTGGACTGGCTTCGAGGCTGGGCCTCAAGGCCATGGTGGACTGGGTCCAGTGGGCTCAGATCAGCAGGACCTAGAAAGCGAGTGAAAGGGCGGGGTACTGTAAAGTTTGGTGGGTCCTAAAGTCAGGGAAGGCCAGAGGTCAAGGACCCAGAGAGAAGGATCGGAGGTCAATTGATGACAGACAGCACTGGGCAGAACACTTGCAGGACCTTGGATAGCTCCACGGAAAGCTCTGCTGAGGGGACTGAGGGGGGTCTTTCCCGCTCCAAGTCCCAAGGGTGAACAGTTGGATCCACCTTTCCTATGAAACTCTGAGATTTAAGGGACCCCCTATAATCACAGTGGCTCTGACTCGCTGGTTGTGAAGAACAAAAGGGCTTCTACACTCTAAGCACATTTTCCCAAAGTAGTGACTTTTTCAGCATGTGTAAGGTGTTGTGTTGACATAACTGATGGCTGTCAAAGCCACAAGGAAGTACGAGAGATCAGTGGTCAAGGAGGAGCCATAGCCGTGTTCAAGCTCTTCCAGCCCCTGTGCAGACCCTACCTCTGGTCTGACTTGACTGCTCCAGATGGTGCAGCAATTCAGCTTCGCTATGCCTTTCAGTTCAGTTCACTCAGTGTCCGACTCTTTGCAACCCCACGAATTGCAGCACGCCAGGCCTCCCTGTCCATCACCAACTCCCAGAGTTCACTCAAACTCATGTCCATCTAGTCAGTGATGCCATCTACCATCTCATCCTCTGTCGTCCCCTTCTCCTCCTGCCCCCAATCCCTCCCAGCAGCAGGGCCTGTGGCCAGGGGCAATCTTCATCCACGTAGGCATCCTCAGGCCATGCAAGAACACCTGTCATGTGTCAGAACAAGTGTACACCTCTGAGGCATTTAACAGCTCAACAAGTTAGTTTCCTTGAGCCTCTACTTTGTCACCTGTAAAGCGGGGACAAGAATATCTTTCAGAATGATTGTAAGGACTGGTCAAGCTACAAAAGCACCCAGCACGAAGTGGAGGTTCGAGTGATCGCTGTTATTAGAATTGAGACCACTCCTTGTCTTCTTTAAAGTCACTTGGGAGGTCTAGGGCACACCCCTCAGAAATGGCATTGTCTATCTTCCCAGAGTTTTTAATCCCCTGCCACATCCCATTCAAGCTTGAAGCTTGAATCCAGGCAGGATCTTTTTTTTTTTTTTTTAATATTTATCCATTTGCCCTCACTGAGTCTTAGCATACAGGGTCTCTATTGGTGCTGCGTGGGCTCCCGTAGTTGTGGCACTTAAGCTTCGGCAGTCGTGGCACACAAATTTAGCTCATCTGTGGTATGTGAGATCTTAGTTCCCCTGACCAGGGATCAAACCAGGGTCCCCTGCATTGCAAGGTGGACTCTTACCACAATCGCGCCAGGGAAGTCCCCAGGCAGGATCTAAGACATGGTAGAAACAGACACCCAGGAGCCTGGAGAAGGATTTTCTAAAGTCAGCAGAAGAAGAACTTAGAAGCTTAAAAATAGCTTCACACACTAATAAAACGTAACATATTTGGACAGCACAGCCTGGAGAAGGGCTGAAGATGAACTCAATGTCAGCACAGCCTGGGGAGACTTTTCTGCCCCCAGAATTAGACCACTGCACTACTTCTGAGGAACATAAAAATACTGGTGGGGTTATTTGGGACAAGAAAGAGAAGCCAGGGCTGGATCATCCAGCTCTGGATTCAAACCCTCTGTCTTGGAGGCCTTGAGCAAGTCATATAACCTCACAGTCCTTGGCTTTCTCATCTGCGAAATGGGCAACTAACACCTCCATCAACGAGCTGGTGAAAAGTAAGTGAGAAAACATGTCTGCAGTTTCTGCCAGGGCAGAGTTTTGCAACATTTATCCAAGAGCTATTGAACCTGGGCATGACCAGTGCAGGCCTAGGGTCAGAGTGGCCACGTCACACACAGACCATGGCTGCCACAGCCCACTCTCAGGCTCCCCAGGTCCCCTCCCCACGGCCGTTCAAGTCCTCGGGGACACCGAGCCTGAAGTCCTCCTGTCTCACTGGGTCCAGCAGTGGCGGAGTTGTTGGCCTGGAGGGGTGAGTCCTGGCATCAGGGATCCCCTGTCCTCTGAGGCATCCCCTCCAGCTTCCCAGAGCAAATTCTCGGAGCCCCGGGGAGCCCCGGCTTGGCCAGCTGTTCCGTGTCTAATCTGAGGAGCCGAAATTCTAATAGGGATGATGGATGAGCTTCTGGGCGAGGGGAAAGGGAGCGGCACTTTTCTCTGACACAGAGCCTGGTCCCGCGGGTGCCGGGATGAGTGATGCTCTCCAGGGGGGCAAAGGGCTGTTGTCTGAGTCAAGGGATGATTTAACTCCTCAGGGAGCCAGCGTTCCCTCCAATAACTCACCCTCCTTGAGAAAGGGAGTGGCGTCCCCCGGTCCTGTCGGCGTCTGTGCCCACGCAAGGGCAGGGGGGGCCCAGGAGCGGTCAGCACGGGAACTTCGTGTCAGCATCCGGCAGGGTGGGCCAGGAGCCAGCAGGCACAGGGTGGGTCAGCGTACTGGCCGCTGGGCAGGGGCTGCCCCAGGCTGCCGAAGGGATACCCGGGGGAAGAAGGAGCAGAGTTAGATTGGCTGGGAACCAAGGCCAGCCCAGGACAGGTGTAAAGGGTTCTTGTTGTTGTTTACCCTCTAAGTCCTGCTCAACTCCGTACAACCTTAAGGACTGTAGGCTCCCGCCAGGCTCCTCTCTCCATAGGATTTCCCAGACAAGAATATGGAAGTGGGTTGCCATTTCCTCTTCCAAAGGATCTTCCCAACCCAGGGATTGAACCCTCGTTTTCTGCATTGGCAGGCAAATTCTTTCCCACTGAGTCACCAGGCCAGCATAAAGGGTACCAGAGGATTTGAACTTGGGACAAAAAGAATTTCCTAACAATCAGATGTACACTTCCACCTATAAAGAGTAAATTGTGTCCTGAGGTGGTTGGTGAGGGTTATGGGGAAATCAAGAATTTATTTGCAAGGCAGCAATTTATTTGCCGGGCAGCAGTGGAGAAACAGACAGAGAGAATAGACTTATGGACATGGGGAGAGCGGAAGAGAGGGTGAGATGTATGAAAAGAGTAACATGGAAACTTATATTACCATATTCAAAATAGATAGCCAATGGGAATTTGCTGTATGGCTCAGGAAACTCAAACAGGGGCTCTGGATCAACCTAAAGGAGTGGGATGGGGAGGGAAATGGGAGGGAGGTTCAAAAGAGAGGGGATATATGTATATCTATGGCTGATTCATGTTGAGGTTTGACAGAAAACAACAAAATTCTATAAACCAATTATCCATCAATTAAAAAATAAATTAATTTTTTAAAAAGACCCCTGTGCAATGCTGGTAGAGTGTGAAATGGTGGAAACCAGTATGATGGTTCCTCAAAAAATTAAACATAAAATTACCATTTGATGTAGCAACAGATATTGGTACAGCATGTTCAAAGCAGCGTTACAGATGCCAAAAGGTGGAAACCACCTAAATGTCCATCAAGAGATGCACAGGAAAACAAAAACATGGCCTGTCCATACAGTGGAATAGGGTACGCTCAGGTGTTCAGTCGTGTCCGACTCCGCAAGTCCACGGACTGTAACCACCAGGCTCCTCTGTCCATGGGATTCTCCAGGCAAGAATATTGGAGTGGGTTGCCATTCCCTTCTCCAGAGGATCTTTCCAACCCAGGAATCAAACCTAGGTCTCCTGCACTGCAAGAAGATTCTTTATCTGCTTGCCTGTATGAACGATAGGGAAGTTCCTCAGTGGAATAGTATTCAATCTTATAAAGGAAGGAAGGGGCTTCTTCGGTGGTCCAGTGGCTAAGATTCCAGGCTCTCAAACACAGGGAGCCTGGGTTCAATCCCTGGTCAGGGAACTAAAGATCCCACGTACCACAACAAGATCTGGTGCAGCCAAATAAATAAAAAAGTTTTTAAAGGAAGAGAATCCTGATACATATGACAACCTTGAGGTTGAACCTTGAGGACTTTATGCTGAGTGAAATAAGCTAGCCATAACAGGATAAATACTACATGATCCCACTTATGTGAGGCACCTAAAGCTGTCAAGCTCATAGACACAGAGAGGAGAGTGCCAGGGGCTGGGGGTGGAGGCAGGAGAGTCACTATTTATGGGGACACAGCTGCAGTTTGTGATGATGAGAAAGTTCTGGAGATGGAAGGTGGGGATGGTGGTGCGACGATGCAAATTTACAAAATGCCACCGAACTGAACACTTTAAATGGTTAAAATGGTCAGTTTCATGTGACATATGCGTGGCTGCTTGTGTGCCCTGTTGCTTCAGTTGTGTCCGACTCTTTGTGACCCCACGGACTGTAGCCCGTGAGGCTCCTCTGTCCACTGGATTTTCCAGATGAAAATACTGGAGTGGGTTGCCACAGTCTCCTTCAGGGGATTTTTCCCAACCCAGGGATCAAACCCAAGTCTCCTGCATTACAGGCTAATTCTTCATCTCTGAGCCACCAGGTATTTTGCCACAAGGGAATTTCAATAAACACAAGAGAAGGGGCTCGGGCTTTTGAAGGACTCAAGGACTTTGATAGTAACAAGCTGTTTGAGCACGGGGGAGACTCAGAGTAAACTCAGGGGAAAATGGAAATACAGCCTCTGGACAGTCCAGATCCTCTAGGTCTGAGATGACAAGGCCCAGGGCATCTGCCGTTGGAAAACAGACACAAAATTTATATCAACCCTGACAGTCCACTTCCTAAGTCACCTCCTGTTATTCTGTCTACTATAAGAATTACAAAAATATTCATGGCTAATACTTACTGCATGCCAGTCCCTATGATAAGCACGCTATGCACACTGTTCCCCTAAAGCTCACAACAAACCTAAGCGATAAGTACTGTTATCACCCCTTTTGCAGATGAGGAAAACTGAGACCCAGTGCAATTCAGCATCTATTATTTTTGCAATTAATCTCTTTCTCAAGCCAGAGATTTCTCCGGTGCTCACTCTTCCACCAGCATGCGGTACAGACCAAGTGGCATGAGGGGCCGGCTGGAGACTGTGCAAAGGAGCCCTGCTCTGGGTCTTCAAGTAAAATGGGGCTCCAGCTATGAGCCCAGATGCTGAACTCACCAGCCACAACTTAGCCTCAGTCTCTCCTCTGCAAATTGGTGATGATGATCACACCTGCCCAAAGCTTTGCCGAGAGGACCAGGACGCAACAAGGCAACAACGCGAGAGCTTAACCCAGCTCCTGGTACAGATGAGGTGCTGACAAGCACCCACTCTCCTTGTGAGCATCTGTCTTTCCCTGTCTGAGTTTTCAGAGTGCTTGGTTGCACTTAGTAAGTCCTACCAAGCACTGGATGGAGCACTTAACTCGGCCCAGCAACTTGCCAACTCCCCAAGCTATTAGAGGCCAAGGTCTCATCTTGCTCCTCTCTGGGGGCCCAGCCCTAGTGTAGGAAGTGCCCAGTGAAGGTCTGAGTGAATGGTGACAGAATAAATGGATGCACGATGCTCTCTGACCCAAAACAAAACGAAACAAAATCCTCCTGTGGTTACAATCGGAGTCACAGCCTAGCGGTCCATGAGGCAGGCCAGAGCGCCATCCTGCCCCATCCTTGCAGACGACCAGTCGGCTACCTCGGGTCGGGCTGACCTCAGAAAGGATAAGGGGAGCAGGCGGCTTTGGGAGGGGGTGGCCCCGGCAGACAGGCGGGAGGAAGTGATGGCCCTGGACCCTGTAGTGGAAAAGTGGAGGCTGTGAAAAAATGAGTGGGAAATGAAGTCAAGGAGCCTAGGGAAATGGCAGATCTGTTAACAGGCTGTTTTTGCTTTTGTCTCTGGAGAAGGAAGAGGATGGAGAGCAAAGAGGAGAGTCACGCCAGCTTCCTGCCCTGCCCACCGCCGGGTGGAATGGAGCCAGATAGTAGCTGATAGTGGTGGAAACGGGGAGACAAGATAAAGGGGCGGCACACAGGCAACAGACCCTTGGAGCCAGAGCAGGAGCCTGGGAGGCGCAGGAGGGGAGAGGAGGAGGTGCGGAAGCTGGGAGGAAGGTCTCACCAAGACGGACCCAGCAGAAGCTTCCAACTGGCTGGGCCTCGGTCCAGGGATGAGACGTGCTATTGCTCAGGCTCAGGGGAAACCCCACTTTCTCCAGGAGTTCCTACCTGTCCTGAGTTCTGGGGCTGTGCAGGGTGGCCTGTTAGCAGCCCAGCTTCCTCTAAGGGTGTTTCTGCAGGATAGGAGGCTGGTCCAAGTGGAGGCTCTACCAAAGGGCTGATTCCTCACCTTCCCTGAGAGTGGCTTCAAGGAGGCGTCATTTCCTCCCTGTGACCCTTGACCTCTGGAGTGGCCCTGGGTGGTCTCTGGTGACCAGAGCAACAGCCTGGGCTGTACCCACTTGGTTCCAGCGCCTCCTCCAAGTTCGGGCATCAGAGGGCATGCGGGGGAGCCTGTGTGAGCAGTGCCTCTGTGCCTGTGTCCAGAACTCCGCACACACTGCCCCTACCTCCTGAGATGCAGCCTGGGGCTGCCACTCGCACAGGGCACAAGGTCCCATAGATGCCTGGGCTTCCTGGCCTGGCATCCCCGCAGTGTGACACGCTCGCCACTGCTTCCTCGCAGAGCGAAGCAAGGCACAGACCGAGAGACAGCACGGAGCCAGTGTCAGGAAGCGCCCAGAGGCAGCTGCCCCTTTCCCTGTGGCTGACCCTAGACCATCTTCATCTTCTCTCTGAACCTCCGCTTCCTGCTCTGTCCTCAGCCTCCAGTGTTGCTTCTGGCTGCTGCTCCAGGAGGCCAAAGTGTGGGGTGGCCTTGCCACCACAGACCCACGTGGATGCCCTGCTGTAAGAGCTCAGGTCATAGCCCATCCCCCAGAATGTTGCCGTCTGCCCAGCACCCCCTCATCAGCTCAGTCATTGACTCGACCCGTGTTTTCTGACATCTTCTGTGTGCCAGCTGCAGGCTGAGATACGCAGACATGGTGCGGACAGGGCACTGGGGCTCTGGATTGAGAGGTGACGCCAAGAAACACATGAACGGTCATCACCAAGCACACGAGGTGCTATTAAGGGTTCTGTGAGACATAAATACTGGGGAGCAGGTATAAGCCAAGGAAGAATGCATCACGGCCTCATCAAGGCCACAGACTTCTTGCATGAGCTGGTGTTTCAATTGCAGATCTCACAGGAGAAAGGTGAAAGGCGAAGGACTGAGACAGAAGGCAGAAAGGAGAAAGGGACCAGCTTAGAGATGAGCCGGGCATTGTGTGCTAACACGGTATTTGTAAAGCTCTGATAACTCCCTAAACGCGATTGTTTATCTGGGCAGGGAGGAGGCACTTCACTNATTGCAGATCTCACAGGAGAAAGGTGAAAGGCGAAGGACTGAGACAGAAGGCAGAAAGGAGAAAGGGACCAGCTTAGAGATGAGCCGGGCATTGTGTGCTAACACGGTATTTGTAAAGCTCTGATAACTCCCTAAACGCGATTGTTTATCTGGGCAGGGAGGAGGCACTTCACTGTATGTAAGAATCTCCCAAGAAACCCAGTCAGGTCTTCTGACTTCAAGAAAATTATGCTCTGAGATCATCAAAGCTTAAGGATCAGAAGTGCTCAGCTGAGCAAAGGGACACCCAGGAAATGCTGCCTTGGGCCAAAGGAACACATGTTCCAAATGTGAAACTGGAAAGGAAAAGATAACCTATGCCAGGTCTGGACAAGCTGGGCAGCAAATGCTTGTCTTCTGTCCCATGCCCCCTTCCTCTTGCACTGACCCTTTTCCCCTTGGTGTTTTCCACGGGCACTCAGCACTCACAGATGAGAACACGTGAGCACCTATTCACATTAAGGTGTTCGTGACTTGCATGCGGTTCATCCAGAAATATCTGCACCTTAAACTGGGACAGACAGAAGGATCATTGATGCAATTACAACCAGTCCACCGCAGAGAAATTTGAGACCTGTAGGAATCCTTCAAATCCCTTAGAGAATTGACTTTGCTTAAAGATGCCCTTGAAGGAGGAGATAGTTAGGGAGCTTGGGATGGACATGAAAACACAGATATATTTAAAATGGATAGCCAACAAGGACCTACTATACAGCACATGGAACTCTGCTCAGTGTTACATGGCAGCCTGGATGGGAGGGGAGTTTGGGGGAGAATGGATACCTCTGTATGCCTGACTGAGTTGCTCAGCTGTTCACCTAAAACTATCACAACACTGTTAATCAGCTATACCCCAATACAAAATANACTATACAGCACATGGAACTCTGCTCAGTGTTACATGGCAGCCTGGATGGGAGGGGAGTTTGGGGGAGAATGGATACCTCTGTATGCCTGACTGAGTTGCTCAGCTGTTCACCTAAAACTATCACAACACTGTTAATCAGCTATACCCCAATACAAAATAAAACATTTTTTAGAAAAGAATCTATACACAACTTAATTATAAAGTTAGTTCAATATTTTTTAAAAAACAACTTACCCTTGAAAACCCCATCTCCAACCCATGGAGCACTGTCTTTCTGCCTCCATCGTTCTAATATTTCGCTTTGGAACTTCCTAAAGGGAGTCCTGTCAGGAAGGAGGTGTATCCAGTGCGGCCTGGAACTGGGGAAGGGCACCTCTGTTTCGGATGTCTGGTCCCCTTAGCCCCCTCAGCCCTGGCCTCTGGGATAACAGAGAATATGGCAAGCCCCTGATGCAGGAAGATCACCCAGCAAGCACAATGACAAAACAGACAGTGCCTGCCCCTATTCTCCAAGCTTTTTCTTGTCCCAGGAGTGTGTGTTTAAGAGACAAAGCCAAGTGCTCTATCTGCTGCCACTTGAGGTCTTGGAAAAGGCCTGGATGTGGACTCAAAGGACTCAGGTTTGACTTCCAGCTCTAGGTAAGCCCTGTGTCCCCGGTCTATCGTGGTGGTGGAGATTAGCCAGCGTGTCTCACGGGACCTGGTGAGAACCTAACAGGATGGGGTTACTTTGAGGACTCTGGCCTTTAGGGGCTGTGCTTACTATCAGCCTGGGGGTCTGGAGCCCTGGGGAGGGGGCAGATGGATGGGAAGGGTCTCCACCATTCCTGGTATTGAGCCTTCACGTTCTTGCAGGAGCAGTGCCCTCCTGCAGGATTGTCTGTGCATTAAGTGAAGTTCACTAGGCCACTCGGCAAAGTAAAACCTGCCTTCAAATGGAGCTTGCCAATCGTGTTCCAAATTTAAGTTTCCCTAGAAGCACTTCAAAACAGACCCATTAGATACAAAGTTTGACTCCACAGTTCAGTTCAGTTCAGTCACTCAGTCATGTCTGNCACTCTTCTCTTTCACTTTCAACAAGAGGCTTTTGAGATCCTCTTCACTTTCTGCCATAAGAGTGGTGTCATCTGCATATCTGAGGTTATTGATATTTCTCCCAGCAATCTTGATCCCAGCTTGTGCTTCTTCCAGCCCAGCGTTTCTCATGATGTACTCTGCATATAACAGCCTGCCTGCATGCTAAGTCTGTTTAGTCATGTCCAACTCTATGTGACCGTATGGACTGTAGCCCTCTAGGCTCCTCTCTCCATGGGATTTTCCAGGCAAGAATACTGGAGTGGGTTGCCATGCAGGGGATCTTCTGGACTCAGGGATTGAAGCTGAATCTCTTATGTCTCCTGCATTGGCAGGCGAGTTCTTTACTACTAGCGCCACCCAGGAAGCCCATAACAGCTTGCAGTTGGGCACTAAAGGCACAGACAGATTGCTCTTAGATGCCATAGAAGGGAGCTATCTAAAGGGTCACCTGTGGAAACCAGTGCTGAAGAATAATCCGATAAACTTTGTCATTTGTTGGATGGAACCACCAAGGTGAGGGAGCATCAGTCTTGTTTACCCAGAGCTGGCCTGATGCCTGGGCATGACTTCCTGAGGTCTTTCTAGGCATCCACAGTGCTGTTTTCTTTCAGGTCCAACCTCCAATTCTTCTACTCAGCATCCCATCCTGACTTACCCAACTCACATCAGGACCCTGATTCCTCCCTTTATCCTCTGCCAGGCTGGTCCATCCAGCAGTTATCTGCTTCTTGCCAGCAATATCACAGACATTTCTACTTCTGATTTCTGAACTCCATTAAGACACCTGACTGGTGATGGGCTTCAGATCAGATTTGGCCCCAGACTTTGTTCTAAGTGTCTCTTCAAGCAAATGCTTCAGCCTCCTATGCCTGGACTTCTAAGGGATTTCAGTCTGTTGGCAAAACTCTCCAATCACCAACAACCTGCCATGTGGTGAAGCTCAGTCTCTAGAATATCCCCCCTGTCATCCCATCATATCCCCCACCCAGGATCCCACTGGAAAGTTAAACTTTTGTAAAAGAGGGAAAGTGTCTGTGGCTAGATGGAAAGGGACAATGCCTGGAGGCAGGGCCACATATGGTTAGAAGGGAACTCTAGGCTAGCTAGCTAGATTGGCCTCTGGGGCTCCATCAGTTAATAATTTCAATTTACTCAGGACATTGGTTTCACATCTCTGCATGTTCCAGAAAATACTTGTGACTTTTTCCTCCACACACTGTTAAGAATGTGAAAAGTTGTCAGTCAAATAGTCATTTGCTCCATAAGAAGCACACAGCAGCCTTACACATTTTCCTTTCTTAATGACTCTCTGAGTGAATTAACGCCTTTTTAAAAAAATTGAGGTAAAATTCACATAACATAAAATTAACTGTTTTAAGGTGTATATTCAGTACCATTTAGTACAATCACAATGTTCAGCAACCACAACTCTCTGCACTATCGAGCTCTAAAACATGTTCTTCACCCTAAAAGAAAATCTCTTACCCATTAAGCAGTTACTCCCCCCTGCCCCCTTGCTTAAACCCCTGGCACCTACCAACCTGCTTTTTGTCTTTATAGATTTACCTATTCTGAATGTTTCGTATAAAGGGAATTGTACAATACATCATTTTTTGGCCTAGCTTGTTTCACTCAGCATAATGTTTTCAAGGTTCATCCATACTGTAGTATGTATCAGTACATCATTATTTTTTATATGACTGAATTATATTCAATTGTAAGTATAACTGCATTTATTTATCCATTCTGTTGATGGAAATTTGGGTTGCTCCTACCTTTTATCTGTTGTGAATATGCTGCTGAGAACATTCACGTGTGTTCACGTACTTGTTTCCTATTATTTTGGGCATATATCTATCTAGAAATGGAATTTCTCGACCACATGGTGATTCTGTGTTTAGTTTTTTGAGAAACCACTGTGCTACCTTCCACAGAAGGTGAACCATTTTACATTTCCAGCAGTGGTATGCAATAGAGCCAATTTTCCCACATCCTCTTCGACATTTATTTTCAGAGTGTTTTTTTATAGCCTATATCCTAGTAGGTGTGAAGTAGTATCTCATTATGGTTTTTATGTGCATTTCCCGAAGTATAAAGATGTAGAGCATCTTTTCATGTTGTTGATTAATTAAATCAATTGGCCATGGATGTATAAATTTATTTCTGGGTTATTTTAGTTAAATTCTATTCCATTGGTCTGTATGTTTATCCTTATACCAGTACCATTCTGTTTTTGATTACTGTAGGCTTTGAGTAAGTTTTACAATTAGGAAGTGTGAGCGCTCCAGTTTTGTTTTTCTATTTCAATATTCCTTTGGTGAACTAAAACTAATGCTAATTACAGAAAGGACTTCTGTGTTTGGTCAGACTCACCCAAGTCATCCCAGGCAGCAACTTGTTATAGTAGAAGGATCCTTGGAGACCTGAGTTCTGATTCTGGCTTTGCTCCTGTGGTACTGGAGGAGACTCTTGAGAGTCCCTTGGACAGCAAGAAGATCAAACCAGTCAATCTTAGAGGAAACCAACCCTAAATATTTATTGGAAGGACTGATGTTGAAACTGAAGCTGCAATACTTTGGCCAACTCACTGGAAAAGACCCTGAAGCTGGGAAAGATTGAAGCAACTGAATACAACAACAACCGACTCTCCAGGTGTCCTTTGTAAATCACATGTCCTCTTTAGGTCTTTACTCTTTTGCAAAATGGAGACAAGGGGGCTCCAACTTACATTACATTGAAGTGGGACTTGAAGCTTTTTAATAAGCTCATCCCAAAAAATGCTTGGAATTTTCAGATTGAGGACCCAGGTACCAGAGAAGTTACTGTCAGACAGCTCCCCCCCAACCCCACAACTATAGCTACCTGGCCTGCTTCTATACTATCAGCTTGCTCCTTCCTGACTCATCAATAAAGATGTTATTCTCGCAAGTACTGAACTGGCAGAGGAGTGAAGTTCTAGCAAGCACTGAACTGAAAAGTTTGAGTCAAGGAGACCATTAAGAGATTGAATTACCTTTAGTACCTCCTCTGATTGTCACTGAAATTATGCTTGATATTCTCTAGAACTTGATTAATGAGTAAAAAGTGAAGTCTCATATATTTTAGATGGCACAATTCATTCATTTATCCAAAAACATTTATAGGTAACTATTATGTGCTGGGCATGTTGGGTGGTTATTATGGGCCATACAAGGTTACATTAGCTATGAGTCTCACCTCTGGTTCCACATTTGAATACCATTAAGGGGAATTTTCATTGTTTTGAAAGTCCCTAATTTTCTCATTGACTTGGGCATTGCTTTCAATTTTTTAAATTGCTACTGCACATGTTAATGACTTTGGGTGTGTGCTTGCTAAATTGCTTTTCATGTTCAACTCTTTGCGACCCTATGAACTGTAGTCCACCAGACTCCTCCATCCATGGGATTGTCCAGGCAAGAATGCTGGAGTAGGTTGCCGTGCCCTCCTCTAAGGGATCTTCCTGACCCAAGGATTGAACTGTTAGTTCTGTTAGGTCTCCTGCACTGGCAGGTGGGTTCTTTACCACTAACTATTACCACTCGGGAAGCCCTGTTAATGACCACAAAAGAAAAAGTGTTAGTCGCTCAGTAATATCCAATTCTTTGCAACTCCATGGACTGTAGCCCTCCAGGCTCCTTGGTCCACGGGATGCTCCAGCAAGAATACTGGAGTGGGTTGCCATCTCTTATTCCAGGGGATCTTACCAACCTAGGGATTGAGCTCAGTTCTCCTGCATGCAGGCAGATTCTTTACCATCTGAGCCACCAGAGGAGCAAAGTCTCATGCATAAAAGATCAACTACAACACACCTGAAGCCCCTTTCTACACCAAGCAATTTCGTACAGTCTGTGTTATATGGCTGAAATCAGGATACACACCATGGTTGGCTTCTTAACTTGATGTAATTTCCCTGAATTATTTTCTTGCAGAGATACAGTCCAGTGAGCTACAATGCCCCCTTAAAATGGTCATGGGGCACTTTAGGGAGCGGAGAGCCTGAACTGCCTCCAGTGTCTAGATGAGGACAGAGTCACATCTGATTCCAAAAGAAAGCGGTGGGTGATCTTGGTCTTGGGTCACTTTATTCTTCCCAGAGGGTTCAGAACTGCTCCCCTGCATCCACTTATGCCTGAGGGCTAGCAGGGGCTGGGCCAGGCAGGTATGAGGAGCCAGAGAGGAAGGGCAACAGGAATAATTACTTGGGCTGGCAGCGGCTGGCTAGGTGGACCCTTGGGACCCCAGGGGAGAAAAGCGTGAGGGTTCCTTTAATGGCCACAGGTGTTGGAGTAGAAAATTTTCCATGAAAAGGGGGCTGTTCCACATGATTAAAATAACCACTTGGTCAGCTTGGCAAGTTCAGACCTTGTTTGTTTCACACTTCGCAGCATGTCCTTCAACTCCATTCAGAGACTGTTCCAATTGCTAAAGGAATTCCTTTTCTTTTTACTCACTAATAAGGAAGGAGTGGGAGAAACTGGGCCTCCAAGGGCAGGCAGAGGCAGGGTGCTTGGTTTTCCTGGAGTCGGAGGGGAGCGAGGCGGGGGATGCAGATGAAGGGAGCTGACTCGGCCGCTGGTAAACCTTGGGGTGGGGGCGCGGGAGGTCCCTGCAGAGGGCCCTCCAGTTGGACAGAAGGCCTGTCCAGTTGGTGGTTGCTTGGCGGGAGAAGCCGACAGCAGAGTGACCCAGACCAAAGTCCGCGCGGGAGAGAGAGCTCAAGACCTGGTCCTCAGGGTGGTCACAGAGGGGCGTGTTTCAAGGGAAGCTGGGGAGGAAGATAAGCATGCACCCCCTGGGGTGTTTAGATGCTGTGCATCCACCTGCAGGGAGAAGCGAAGACAAGAGGCAGCCTGAGGGCATGGGCGACCTCCATGCCCACTGTCCTGGCGGGTTACTGGGTGACTCCAGGGACCCCTCTGTAAAATGGGGCTGCTGAGGCGTGAAGAGGGCCTATTTCGAAGAAAGCATGTGAACAACCGATAGTGTTCATGGTGGTGGGGATCCTTTCTTAGTCCTCAACCAACCTGAGTCTCCAGGGTTCCTACCTGTTCTCTCCATCTAGGATTTAATTGCACNTGGGTGACTCCAGGGACCCCTCTGTAAAATGGGGCTGCTGAGGCGTGAAGAGGGCCTATTTCGAAGAAAGCATGTGAACAACCGATAGTGTTCATGGTGGTGGGGATCCTTTCTTAGTCCTCAACCAACCTGAGTCTCCAGGGTTCCTACCTGTTCTCTCCATCTAGGATTTAATTGCACTTAACCCACTCCAGTACTCTTGCCTGGAAAATCCCATGGATGGAGGAGCCTGGTAGGCTGCAGTCCATGGGATTGCTAAGAGTCGGACACGACTGAGTGACATCACTTTCACTTTTCACTTTCATGCAATGGAGAAGGAAATGGCAGCCCACTCCAGTGTTCTTGCCTGGAGAATCCCAGGGATGGGGGAGCCTGGTGGGCTGCTGTCTATGGGGTCGCACAGAGTCAGACACGACTGAAGCGACTTAGCAGCAGCAGCAAATGGACGATAGATAGGGAGATGCTGGGTGGATAGGTAGGGAGAGGATGGATAGATAGGTGATGGATGGATTGATATGATTTGATAGATGGGTAAACAGATGTGCTTAATCGCTCAGTCATGTCCACTCTTTGTGACCCCATGGACTGTAGCCCACCAGACTCCTCTGTCCATGGAGATTGTCCAGGCAAGAGTTGCTATGCCCTCCTCCGGGGATCTTCCTAGCCCAGGGATCAAACCCAGGTCTCCAGCCATTGCAAGCAGATTCTGTTGCCACATCTGAGCCACAAGGGAAGCCCATGAATACTGGAGTGGGTAGTCTAGCCCTTCTCCAAGGGATCTTCCCAACCCAGGAATTGAACTGAGGTGTCCTGCATTGCAGGTGGATTCTTTACCAGCTGAGCTACCAGAGAAAGCCCAGGTAGATAGATGGGGAGGCAGATAAATGATAGAAACAAGTCTTACCAATTCAGCTCTGGTATCTCCCCAACTGAAGTGCAGGATGTAGAGAAGTGCCTCATAAAAGGCAGGGCCTGGATCCATGAAGCTGTTTAGAGCAAAGGTAGATACGGGGCTATGCTTAGGCTTGATAACCTGGCAGGACAGGGTTCAAATCTGCCCCTTACTGGCTGAGTGTGCTTGGGGAAGCTCCTGGATCTCCAGGCCTGACTTGCCCCGTCAGTAAAACAGGAGCCCAACAGTACCTGCTCCCGGGGACTGTGGTGAGCTCTCACTTAGTATGGGCAGCAAAGGCAGCTGTATGCTGGACCTGGGCTCCAGTTCCTGTTCGCTCTTTTCTTTCCTGCTTACTTGCAGCTTTGCTTCCAGAGCTCCTCCCTACGTACAGCTAGCCTGTAGCTAGCTGGTTTATATCTTTTCAGAGGCAACAAGGCAACATTTCAGACACAGAAGCAAATCTCACTCAACTCCTGAATCCAAGTCTTTGGAGAAGAGAATCTGGAAGGACCCTCCAGGCTCCGTCACAACTACAACCCCCTCCGGTCAGAAGTAAGGGACCCAGTGGTGCAAATGTGGATGCAGCTGCATACCTTCAGCTCCTGCCAAGAAAAGAAACAGTTCTCAGAGGGAAGGGTGGACGCACGCGACAGGATGCGCAGACACCCCTCAGCTCTCTACCGTGGCTCCCCAGAAATAAACATTCTCTCCAGACCGACCCCCATACTGCCTTTCATCTCAAAGTCTGCCTTCCACATCTTCCTGGGATGAAGTCCTTCAGCCCCTACCTCCACCCCAGTCTGTCCCCTGTTCCCCCATTCCGTCCGCACTGGTATGCTCCTCCTAAAGCTTCAAGTGTGCCCCCACTGGGTGGGCTAGGGATGATCCCAAAGTGTGAGCCCTGCCTCCAAGGTGCTGACAATCTAGCTGGTGATAGCAAGACAACACACGCAAGCCCACTGAAGAGGTGGGCACTAAACCATGAGTCGCGACACTGAGGGCTCCAGGGATCCAGAGAAGGGAGAGATCCATGTAGACTGGAGTGATCAGAGAAAGCTTCCTAGGGGAGGAAGAGCCAGGGCAGACTTTTGAAGATGGCGGGGATTGGGAAGAACATTCTAGGCAGGCACTAGAGGAATGGAGAGAGTCCTACTGATAAGCTGCCCAGGTGGGGAAGGGGGTGTGGGAAGGAGAGAAGTCCAGCTCCAGAGGAGCTGTGACTGTGGTGGGCCTCACTGGCCACGCATGGCCCTCCGGCTGTGTGCTGGAGGTTGGTGTGTCCCGGCCTCCCTCCCACCTCACTCAGACAGGCTGGCTATCGGGCTCCCGACCCCAGAGCTGCCCCATTGATTGGCCTGTGAAAGGCCACTTGGTGGGCTGGTTGCCGAGAGACGGCCCCAGAGGCCAGGGCTGGGATTAGCAAGTGGCCCTGTTTGCTCTCATTGCTGGGAGGAAAGAGGACTTTGGTCTCAGCTTATCAAACTGCCCTGGGTTTGAAAGCCCAGGAATGCAGCCTTGGCCAAATGTGCAGGTTCACAGGACACCCATTAATCAAACAGTTCCCTTCCCTCCACCCCAATAACCTGGCCCCCACTCCACACACACATACACACTCACACTCACATACGCACACACTGCCACTGCACTTTTATATGGCATCTTGGAAGGCCAAGCCCAGCTGGCTGCTGCGCCTGAAACACCTCAGTGGGATGTTTCAGGCTGGGCTGGTCTTCATGCTATGTCTTTCCCCTAGTTTTCCTGGGGGCCACGGAAGAGAAGAAGCCAGAACACCAACACCACCTTGTTGCCTCTCTTCTCCATACAAATGGAAACTCATTGTTTCCTCAAGATGGAAAGAAAAATATCCTGGGAAGTAACTTATGAAAGTTTTTAAAAGTTTCAAGTAGTAAGCTTTTTAAACAAAACTTTTTTTTTTTTAAGGAAACACAAAATTCCTCTTACACAGTGGATTAAACTACAGTGGACACATCACGTATCAAGTCAGAGGCCAAGCATCACAGCTTCTAACCCAAGGCTGCTGTGTCTCCAGGGTAAAGGGCTGGAGACTATCACCCTACCAGGCCAGCTCTCCTCCTGTCCTCGTGTCCACCAGACCACCAAGCACTGAATCTAAGAAAAGTGAGTTTCTTACAAAAAATGCAAAGAAAAATAATGAATGCGAGTTCCTGTTAGATTCTAAAAGCCAGCTGCCCGGGTTCCAGACAGAGGCACATGGCTTGGAGCAATCCAGAGTGAAGGTTCATGGCCTTGAGAAGACAGTGTGTTTCTGTGCACAACTGTGGGCTCCAGCTACCAGACCTCAGATGTCAGCCTTGGTGGCAGAGAGGGCACAGACTGGAAGGAGAGAGATAAAAGGCTGAGATAATCCACACCATCCAGACAGTAGCTGAAATCCTTTGTTCTGCTCTGGGCATCACGCTTGAAGTTACCTTAAACTGTAAACAGGAGCCCAACCCAAGGGGCTGAGTTGGCTGGTGACGCACTCCAAGGTTATGTCCAGTGAGTACGTGCAGAGCTGAAGTTGCACGTCCAGAGGTTTGCCAACCCCCCTTGGACCCACATGTTACCGTCTCTCGACCCCCACCCATTGCCCTCTACCCACAGCTCCTGCCTTAGCCCAGGCACCCAGTGCCTCTGGCCAAGCTGCCTGCAGCCACCTCCCCTGAACTCTCTGCTCCAGCCAGAGGACACCCTGGAAATGCCTTCTCCACCTGGCAGCTGGCGTGACCTTGCTAAACTCCACACCTGATCCTGCCTTTCCTCTATCAAAACTCCCTGATCCGTGCCCACCCTCGCCCCTGCTAGGGCCTCAGAATCAGGTCCAGCTGGTGCCCTACCTGGGATAAGCTGTCAGTCTCCCCACGCATTCTGAATCACTTGCAGTGCAGGCGCCAGGCTGCACCCTGGACTTCCATGTCCCAGCCCCGCTGTCTGGAGCACACAGAGCTCCAGCACTCCGACTGAGTAGCCGTCATGTGCCCTCCAGGGCGTGGCTTCCTCTCCTCTGGGCAGTGCCCAGCCCCTAGGGGGTCTCCCAGCTTGCAGACTCTCACCCTACAGGGCCAGCTCGCTTCCTGTCCTCGCCTCCACCAGACCACCAAGCACATGTCTGCCCTCAGCTCTCAGGCCTGGCCCAGCACCCAGCAGGAACCCTCTCAGTATTTCCCAATGCATGAATGCCAGCTGTTTTCCAATATCACAGGGCTGTCTTGGAGAAGGAGGGTTCGTCCTAACCCAAGTGACACAGTCAGGACAAGTGAGTGGAAGTGACAGAGGGCAGGAACCCGGTGGGCCTCCCCTCTGCCATAGGCTGCTCCTGGAGGCAGTGAGGGCCCTGTCACCTGTGGTCACTGAGCATGACAGGCTGGCCCCTTAAAGGGATGACCACAGAGGGGATTACATTTAGATGAGAAAAGCTCCACAGCTTCCAGCTACACACCAGTCATGCTGCGACTTGAGCTGCCCCAGTCAGGCCCAGCCAGGCTGAGCCTCCGAGCTGTTGAGGAGCCAGACGCAGCCCTGGTAGGACCCAGAACGTGTCACCATTCTGCAGAGGCATGCTGGGTGCCTTTGGGAAGACAAGGAGGTTGGTGGACATTTGACATCAGCCTGTGGCCTCCAGGGGGAAGGGTAGCATCTCCTCCTCCAAACTCTCCTCCCCGAGGGCTTCCCTGGTGGTTCAGATGGTAAAGAATCTGGCTGCAATGTGGGATACCTGGGTTCAATCCCAAGGTCGGGAAGATCCCCTGGAGAAGGGCATGGCAACAACCCACTCCAGTTTTCTTGCCTGGAAAATTCCCTAGACAGAGGAGCCTAGTGGGCTACAATCCATGGGGTTGCAAAGAGTCATCAGGCACAACTGAGCAACTAACACACTTCGTTGTGGGCCCCACTGGCAGAGAAGGAGTCTCCTCCCCCCAAACCTGCAGGGCCTCCTTGAGAGCAGAGCCACGTCTTCTCACCCAACGCTGAACCAGCATCTTTGCCATCAGAGTCAACCCAGGTGCTGCAGGGGAGGGGAAGTGACCTCAGCCCAGCCAGCGCGGCTCCTTGGCCTCAGCGGGGCTGTCCTCCCTTGCCAGCAAGGTCACTGTTATCTCCTCTGCGAGTGCACTCGCAGGGCCTGGACGCCCTCCAAATATGTAGAGGGAGTTTTCACCTAACCCAAGACTAAGAGGCCTCCCACGCTTGACATTTTCCAAGTGCTGTAAACTCCAGGCGAGGACAAGAGGGAAAAGCACCGCGAAACACCTTTGCAGCCATGGGCTGTGAAGGTCACCTGCATGAGGGCACTGGTTTGTATATCAAAGTGTGTGTGTGTGTGTGTAAGCATGTGCCAATGTGTGTCTTGTGCATGTTAACGTGCACGCATGTGCCTATGTATTCACAGGGGTACAGAGAAACAGTTTCCATGGATCGCAAGGCTGAACTTACAGAAGCGTCTTGTCCAGAACCCTCTCCCAGGCTGGAAGCCAGGGTAAAATGGCTCCCATTCTCAGTCTCTAGCTACTCGCTGGATGTGGCCACTGGCAGTGCCTTCAATTCCTTCGAAATCTTTCACTGTGAGCTATCGTCATCCTCCACAGAAACTTCTGCTCCCCTGTTGCCGTCAGAGGTGTCATCACTTTCCTGGATTAAGGGTCTAAGCCCAAAAGCCACTGGGAGAGAGGGGGACGTAGTGTTCATTGAGAGTCCTGAATCCAGGCCGTCCCATCCCCGGCTGTGTGATACCAATGAGCTAGCCTCTCAGCTGGCAAACCTGAAAGCGGCCTGAATGTACGATCACATGTGAGCACCTCTCTCCACGTTTCTGTAGTTCCCTGCACTGTAAACCCATTTTTCCAGTGTAGAATTTAAAAAGCAGAACAAAAGCAATAAAGCTTTCTGATCCCTGACTGAATGAACTATCCTCTGTGCCCTGAAGCACCCCACACAGAAACACTCACAACCACGTGAACGTGCTTAACTACTGGACGATACACTTAAAAAGGGTTAAGATATAAATTTTACATTCTGTATTGACCACAAGTAAAAATGAGAAACATTTTCTGTACCAAATGGATGTTACTGATTGCAGCAACATCTTCCCCACCGGTCTCTGGGCTAAAAGGGCAATTTTATAGCCCTGTCATCTCTCACCAAGCCTGGCACCTAGTGGAAACCCCATACCTTTTAATAAACTGCAGGAGGCTTTGGAAAGAGGGGTGGCTGGGGGGGTAAGGAGGACAGAGTGGAGCCTGATGCAGAAGCCGAAGGATAGGTGATCACGTTCAACCATGAGCACTTGCCTTCTTTCTCTGAGAAAATCTGAAATCAGGTGGAATTCCCTGAGGTAGGCAAGTAGGCAGGTTTAGAGTCAGACAGGCTTGCTTCTGCTCCCTGGAACTGCCTTTCACCTGGCTCTTCTTGCCCTTCAAGGAGACTTAGGTACCAAAAAAAAAAAAAAAAAAAAGGAGGGGGCAATTTCCTGACAATCCAATGGTTCAGACTCCATGCTTTCATTGAGTGTGGGTTCAATCCCTGGTTGGGGATCTAAGATTCCACAAGCCACCTGGTGTGGCCAAAAATAAAAATAAAATAAAAATGTAAAAACTAATAAGTAAAATCAAAATAAATGAAATAAAAATGTTTATAAATAAATAAAAGAAATAAAAGTTACATATATTTATATAAATAAAATAAACAACTGTGTCCTACTGTATAGCATAGGGAGCTATATGTAATATCCTGGGATAAATCATAACAGAAAACAATGTATATATGTGTATACCTGAGTCACTGTGCCACACAGCAGAGATGAACACAACACTGTAAATCAACCATAAAATGTAAACTTTAAAATAATTAAAATCAATTATTTAAATCATAAAATTATTTATTGTTAAAACAAAACTAAAATAAATTTAAAAATAAAAGGTAAGTTGTTCTTGACTATCTGTAAAACACAAAAACTTGCAATAGTCCCACTATTTTTGATGTCTTCACTTTTAAGCAAAATGGAAAAAAAAAAAGCAAAACATGACACCTGGCTTTCACTCCTTCAAAGGAAAGTAAATCTTTGAATTAGAAAAAGGCAGAAAGTAAAGATATGCTGGTTTTAAAATAGAAACCATATAGTCTATCTTGAACTAGAAGTGAAAATAAATGCTGCCTGTAATGGGTTTCTTATTTCATTTTGGCTGTGCTGGGGCTTTTCTCTCGTTGCAGTTCACAGGCGTCTCATCGCGGTGGCTTCTCTTGTGGAGCACAGGCTTTCGGGCTCACAGGCTCAGGAGTTGCAGCTCCCGGGGTCGAGAGCACCAGCTTAGGTGGTTGCAGCGTGCGGGCCCTGTTGCCCTGTGGCATGTGGAATCTTCTCGGATCAGGGATCAAACCAGTGTCTCCTGCATTGGCAGGGAGATTCTTTACCTCTGAGCAACCAGGGAAGCCCACGTTTTACAAATAACTGCTACATAACTGAAGGAGACTATAATAGGACAGCCTGAATGAGTCTATTCCCAGGGTAAATCAAAGCTGTAAAAATACATACTTTGTTTATTTTTCTGCGTTTCGAAAACTCAACAATTCTTGGGTGCAAAGGAAACCAAAGCATGAAGAAATGTTCCTAATCGTTATCAAAAATCATTAATAACCACTTAAGTCCTTAGAGGTGTATTTAGTCGACATCCAAAAGAGCCACTAAGGGAGACATTTGAAAAGTCACTTGTGTGTATGGACCGGAGTGTATTTTTCTTGCAACGTTCAGAAAACTAAGATTGTGGCATCTGGTCCCATCATTTCATGGCAAATAGGTGGGAAGAAAGTGGAAACAGTGACAGATTTTTTTTTCTTGGGCTCCAAAATCACTGCAGACAGTGAAATTAAAAGACACTTGCTCCTTGGAAGAAGAGCTATGACAAACCTAGATAGCATATTAAAAAGCAAAGACATCACTTTGCTGACAAAGGTCTGTGTAGTCAAGGCCATGGTTTTTCCAGTAGTCATGTACGCATATGTGAGTTGGACCATAAAGAAGGCTGAGCACCCAAGAACTGATGCTTTTGAACTGTGGTGCTGGAGAAGACTCTTGAGAGTCCCTTAGACAGCAAGGAGATCAAGCCAGTCAGTCCTAAAGGAAATCAACCCTGAACATTCATTGAAAGGACTGATGCTGAAGCTGAATCGTGCTGTAGTCCATAGGGTCGCAAATAGTCATAGACAACTCAGTGACTGAGCAACAATGAATAAGAGAATGTGACTTTTTAAAGAACCAGAACAAAGTTTAAAGAAAATATCCTGAATATAAGAGCCTGCCACCCTTGCATACAGTAGGTGCCCAGTAAATGCTGTCCTGTCCAGTCCTCAGATGTCCACTTTGAACTATTGATCTGACCCTCAAAAATGACCCAATTCTCTCTCCTTCTGGGCCTCAAGCTCCCCTTTCTTTCCAGTGAGTAGCAAGCTCATCGTTCCTCGGTTTCCCTCTGCACAGAAGGAGGGCTTTACAGTTAATATACTACCGCCTCTGATTGCAGCTTTAAGAGGTGTAACATTTGATAAGCTCCATTTAGCCTGGCTGGGCTGCATTGTTTAAATTATTCAGACAGTTTGCTCCCCTGCCGTCCCCTCCCCCACCCCAAGGATTTTTGCTCCACTGAGCCCGCTGCTTGCCAGTTACCAGGAAGTAAGGAAAGGGAATCAGCGGGGCAGTTTCTCACTCTGGGACTGAAAATCAGTTCCAGCCGTTGTTCGACACCCATCACACCCCATTATTCCTTGCTAATTGCAAGCCTGGTATGTGGTTAACTCTTTGAGAACAATGACGGCTTTGATTGCCAGGGAGACGCAGGGCTGCCCCTCCAGCCCTGCCCCCCTACTCCCGTTGCCTTCTCCCACCATCCTCAGCTGACTCCGCCTGTCTGGGATTCCAAAGGTCTCACTTTGAGGAAGAGGAACCTGGGAGAACGGGCTTACCAGGTGGCTCAGTGGTAAAGAATCCGACTGCCTTTCCAGGAGACTTAGGAGACCACAGTTCAGTCCTTGGGTTGGGAAGATCCCCTGGAGATGGGAAAGGCAACACATCCCAGTATTCTTGCCTGGAGAATTCCATGGACAGAGGAGCCTGCTGAGCTACAGTCCATGGGCTCACAAAGAGTCGGGCACAACTTTAGAGACTGAGTGTGCAGGTGAAACTTGAAGAACAGCTTGCTCCCCAGGCATTCTGATGGTGGGGCATGCAGTGGGAGTGGGACACTGGGGACAGAGCCTGTGTCTAAATGATGGGGAGAACAGACAGTCTAGACTTAGCACCTGCTCGACAGCACCTGCCTAGGCTGTCATACTTTGGCCACCTGATGTGAAGAACTGACTCATTGGAAAAGACCCTGATGCTGGGAAAGACTGAAGGCAGGAGGAGAAGGGGACAACAGAGGATGAGGTGGTTGGATGGCATCACTGACTTGATGGACATGAGTTGGAGCAAGCTCTGGGAGTTGGTGATGGACAAGGAAGACTGGTGTGCTGCAGTCCATGGGGTCACAAAGAGCCAGACACGACTGAGCGACTGAACTGAACCGAACTGAGGCTGTCAAGTCTCAGAAACTGCTTGCTCCTCCTGGCCTAAGGAACAGGGATGGCAAGAACTCAGGCATCTCCTGTGGACAAATCATTCACTGGAACAGTTTGCTTAAAAGCCACAGGACTTCTCTGGTGGTCCAGTGGCTAAGACTTCATGTTCCAAAGGCAGGGGGCCTGGGTTCAACCCCTGGTTGGGGAACTAGATCCCACATGCCGAAACTAAGACCTGGTGAGGCCAGATAAACAAATAAAAATATATATAAAAAATAAATACAGAAGGAGAGTCAAGAGGGAGGAGAAATATGTACACCCATGGCTTTTTCATGCTGATGTATGGCAGCAACCAACACAATATCGTAAAGAAATTATTCTTCAGTTAAAAATAAATACATATTAAAAAAGACAGTGACTAAATGCAGGTGGTTACCAGGCACGGTGAATGGGAGATTATTTATTTCCATCTACTGAACTCATTGAACTCCATTTGACAGCTATTCCCTTAGAACAAATAAAAATAATTGTAAGAGAGGGCACCTGACCTGCAAAGACTAAAATATCTACTCTGATCCTTTACAGAAACTATTTGCTCACCCCTGACCTTGAGTTTGGATGAAAGGAGACTAAGGCCACATAGGCACTAAATATAGCTCGTGAGCCTTTGTTGAATTGGATCCTGGACCAGAAAAAGGGCGTTAGTGGAATAGCTGGAAAATTTGAATAAGACCTGCAGATTAGATAAGAAAGCGCATCCATGTCAATTTCTTCATTTTGATCATTGTCCAGTGGCTCTGTAAGATGTTAATATTTGGGAAATCTGGGTATGTGGGAGTTCTTTGTACTATTTTTGCAACTCTTTTGTAAGTTTAAAATTATTCCTAGAGGGGGAAAAAAAAGTCTACAGGAAAACAATTACAAAGAGATGGAGAGTTGTCTTCCTCGCCAGAACCCAGGGGCCCAGGAGAAGACAGTCTTACGGTAGGGAAGCACCCAGGAGCGGAACGCAGAGTTCAGGAGGCTACGACCCTCCCCAGAGGACCTGAGTTTGACCTCAGGGGCCCAGACATTGCAGAGAACACAGGCTTGGGGAAAGGATGTGCAGTGACGGGGGAGGGAAAAAAGATGGCTGGAGGATGTCCATGTGGTGACCCCTCTCCATAAGACCTAGCGCCTCAGCCAACTTGCTAACCTTACGAAATACAAGCGTGATTAGATTTCTCATGGAAGTTCAGGGCCCAAAGTGGTGTCCGCAGGCAGGAAGGTGAAAACAGAGCTGGTATATCAGAACGCAAGGACAGAGACCATGGCCCATAAGGAAGTGAGGCTGGTCATTCACAGAAATCTTGGGAGGCCTCAGGGCTTACCCAGCCTGGGAAACAGGAGGGGAGAAAAATGTACCTAAATTGCTAAGGCGCAGATGAAGAGGGAAACGGCAACCCACTCCAGTATTCTTGCCTGGAAAAATCCCATGGACAGAGGAACCTGACGGGCTGTGGTCCATGGGGTCAAAAAACTCAGATACAACCTAGCGAGTGAACAACAGAGAGGTCCCAGGGGCTGGGCTCCCTGCTCAGGCAGTATGGCTCCCAAAATGCGCATACATCCTTATAAGGGGTAATCGACTCTCCCTTGAGAGCATATAGCCAAGAATGGCCTCAGGTTGATCAATGGGGCACCGGCAAGTCAGCCCATTGGAAGTTGACAACGCCTGACCAACTCACAGCCACTCCCGGTGCTGCTGGCTTTTCCGACCACCTGAACCTGGTAACCAAACCGTGGCAGAGGTCCAAACCCTGGCGGAGGTCCATGTGCTGTGGTGTAAGCAGCACAACTGATCTGTGGATTCTGCAGCTAGTAGCTAGCGACAAAACAGAAAGTCCTGCCCCTGCCAAAGCATCTTTAAGGAAAGAGGGTGGATTCTTCCCTCTGTGGTAAAGAATCCATCGCCAGTGCAGGACAGGTTTGGTCCCTGCTCTGGGAAGGTCTCACATGCCACGGAGCAACTAAGCCTGTGTGCCACAACTACTGAGCCCACGTGCAGCAACTACTGAAGCCCTCGCGCCCTAGAGCCTGCGCTTGGCAACCGGAGAAGCCACTGGGGTGAGAAGTCTGGCCATTGCAACTGGAGAGTAGCCCCCTCTCCCCACAACTAGAGAAAAGCCCCTGCAGCAATAGCACGGCCAAAAATAAAATTTTTTAATTATTTTTAAAAAGAAAAAAGGGCATACGGAGAGCAGGAGATTCTCACCAGACAGTTCCCTGAGAACAGCCGAAGAGGCAACAAACCTCAAAATACTCACACTGGGGGAGGCCCTGGAGCTCAGGAGAGCCAGCTCACTGCATGGGGTGTTAGAAAGGCTCAGAGCGACTAAGCCAAGAGCTGGGATTCGAACCTGTCTGCAGACACGACATCGGTGTCACGATACCCACCCTGTGACTCAAGAAGGTATTTCTGGACTGGTCACCTTGGTGACTCCATCAGCACTCACTTCCTTGGTTTTATTTTGGACTCAAAGCTGCCCAAGTGATGAAATCATATTTGTCTTTGCCTAAAGCAGCACTGTATTCTTGCCTGGAAAATTCCATGGACAGTGGAGTCTGGCCGGCTACACTCCATGGGGTCGCAGAGTCGGACACAACTGAGCGTACACACACAAAGCAGCACTTTAGCTGTTTCCTTTAAAAAGCACAATTCATGGTGAGAAGCATCTTTTTCACTGCAGTCCAATGCACATACACCCGTGGAGGTGCATAAAATATCTGAAACAAAGGTCACACAAACTGATACTAATCCTGTTTGCAAAGCATTCTGATGTTTTCTCATTTGGTGTCTTCTTTTCTGTCGTTTAAAAGGAAAGCTACTTGCCGTCAGACAAACACCAGCTGAAGGAAGGACTGTGGTGACCTGAGGGACCTGGAAGAAATGGCAGGTCAGCAGTGAGGCTGTGCTCAGATGCGGCTGAACGTCCTTATCAGGAACCTGGAGTTCTGACCCCAAGAGGTCCCCACGGCCTCCATGGATCCTCTCACTGCCCTAGGCCCAAGGACATGCCTCAGCTCAGATGCCTGTGCACAGTCTTTCATTACAGTAACAATTTATACTTCACTCACATTTTCTCACTAGGAATCCCACAGAAATCCCTCCCTATTCTCCCAGCAGAATAGCTGATGTTTTTCCTTTGTTTAACCAATTAGAAAAGTAGAAGTCAGACTGCCCAGGTGACTTGCCCACGGTCACCTATGGCCAGGGCTGAGACCTGAGTCTTCTGACGCTCTTTCCACCATGACCCTTCCCCAACATTTTGATGGTTCTCTGTTGGGACTAGGGGAATCTTCTCTCTTCCTTGGGAAATCTCTCCTAGTTCTTAAGCTCTGACCAGACTGGAGAGGTCCTTGAGGAGGAGAAATTTCTAACAACCATCTGGCAGCAGTCTGTCCAACTGATAGCCTGCAATAGGGGCTTCCACTAAGCCCTTGAGCAAATATTGAGGATTTATACAGAGACAACAGGGGCTTCCCAGGTGGCCCTAGTGGTGAAGAACCTGCTTGCCACCAGTGCAGGAGACCTAAGAGACACAAGTTTGATCCCTGGGTTGGGAAGATCCCCTGGAGGAGTGCNCTGTGGTAAAGAATCCATCGCCAGTGCAGGACAGGTTTGGTCCCTGCTCTGGGAAGGTCTCACATGCCACGGAGCAACTAAGCCTGTGTGCCACAACTACTGAGCCCACGTGCAGCAACTACTGAAGCCCTCGCGCCCTAGAGCCTGCGCTTGGCAACCGGAGAAGCCACTGGGGTGAGAAGTCTGGCCATTGCAACTGGAGAGTAGCCCCCTCTCCCCACAACTAGAGAAAAGCCCCTGCAGCAATAGCACGGCCAAAAATAAAATTTTTTAATTATTTTTAAAAAGAAAAAAGGGCATACGGAGAGCAGGAGATTCTCACCAGACAGTTCCCTGAGAACAGCCGAAGAGGCAACAAACCTCAAAAT
Organism: Neotragus moschatus; assembly: GCA_006410615.1. Classification (NCBI taxonomy): domain Eukaryota; kingdom Metazoa; phylum Chordata; class Mammalia; order Artiodactyla; family Bovidae; genus Neotragus; species Neotragus moschatus. Next base: position 458,094 of record SJYA01001210.1, on the reverse strand, counting down.
ACTCACACTGGGGGAGGCCCTGGAGCTCAGGAGAGCCAGCTCACTGCATGGGGTGTTAGAAAGGCTCAGAGCGACTAAGCCAAGAGCTGGGATTCGAACCTGTCTGCAGACACGACATCGGTGTCACGATACCCACCCTGTGACTCAAGAAGGTATTTCTGGACTGGTCACCTTGGTGACTCCATCAGCACTCACTTCCTTGGTTTTATTTTGGACTCAAAGCTGCCCAAGTGATGAAATCATATTTGTCTTTGCCTAAAGCAGCACTGTATTCTTGCCTGGAAAATTCCATGGACAGTGGAGTCTGGCCGGCTACACTCCATGGGGTCGCAGAGTCGGACACAACTGAGCGTGCACACACAAAGCAGCACTTTAGCTGTTTCCTTTAAAAAGCACAATTCATGGTGAGAAGCATCTTTTTCACTGCAGTCCAATGCACATACACCCGTGGAGGTGCATAAAATATCTGAAACAAAGGTCACACAAACTGATACTAATCCTGTTTGCAAAGCATTCTGATGTTTTCTCATTTGGTGTCTTCTTTTCTGTCGTTTAAAAGGAAAGCTACTTGCCGTCAGACAAACACCAGCTGAAGGAAGGACTGTGGTGACCTGAGGGACCTGGAAGAAATGGCAGGTCAGCAGTGAGGCTGTGCTCAGATGCGGCTGAACGTCCTTATCAGGAACCTGGAGTTCTGACCCCAAGAGGTCCCCACGGCCTCCATGGATCCTCTCACTGCCCTAGGCCCAAGGACATGCCTCAGCTCAGATGCCTGTGCACAGTCTTTCATTACAGTAACAATTTATACTTCACTCACATTTTCTCACTAGGAATCCCACAGAAATCCCTCCCTATTCTCCCAGCAGAATAGCTGATGTTTTTCCTTTGTTTAACCAATTAGAAAAGTAGAAGTCAGACTGCCCAGGTGACTTGCCCACGGTCACCTATGGCCAGGGCTGAGACCTGAGTCTTCTGACGCTCTTTCCACCATGACCCTTCCCCAACATTTTGATGGTTCTCTGTTGGGACTAGGGGAATCTTCTCTCTTCCTTGGGAAATCTCTCCTAGTTCTTAAGCTCTGACCAGACTGGAGAGGTCCTTGAGGAGGAGAAATTTCTAACAACCATCTGGCAGCAGTCTGTCCAACTGATAGCCTGCAATAGGGGCTTCCACTAAGCCCTTGAGCAAATATTGAGGATTTATACAGAGACAACAGGGGCTTCCCAGGTGGCCCTAGTGGTGAAGAACCTGCTTGCCACCAGTGCAGGAGACCTAAGAGACACAAGTTTGATCCCTGGGTTGGGAAGATCCCCTGGAGGAGTGCAAGGCAATCCACTCCGGTATTCGTGCCTGGAGAATCCCATGGACAGGGGCGCCTGGTGAGCTACGGTCCGTAGGGTCATGAAGAGTCAGCCACTGCTGAGTGACTAAGCGTGCATGCACACATACGGAAACAGTGGATTGCTCAAGAAGAAATATGGAAGGCAACAGTGCTTCCAGCTCTGCCTGGGAACTCCTTTAAGCTGCTGAGGTCAGAAGCGATTTGCAAAGCCCTCCAAGAAACTTGACCGAATGACACTCTGTGTTGGGAGTTAATGTTTTTATTAATTGGTTGTGTTTGCAGCTTCTTGAAAATATTGTCGACCCACTGGCATCCACCCCCCCAACCCCCCGTCCCACTGTAACAGCCTCAACCCAGCCCTCCATTTATCAACACAACCGCATCAAGGGATCACCCCCTGGTCTCATCCATCAAACAGGCCACTGTCTGCAGACGTTCCGGGATTTGTTGTATTTGGGATTAAATGCGGGAGGGGGTGGGGTAAAATTAACAGGATTTCTATAAATATAACTTCTCTGGCTCTTGTTAAAACTCGGGGTCACAGGAAATCTCTGGTTTCAAACAACTTCATGTGGAGTGATCCTGTTTACTTGAAATGTCTAGCCAAGATCTAACTTTGCCCCATTAATACTAAATAAATAATTTCCACAGAAGCTATTTTTTGGTCATCTTTGCCAAAAATGTTGAGAAAAGGGGCCAGCACAGAAGCCTTACATGCATGTTTCATGTAAAAGCCACAAAATCATTGGGAACTAGGCTTCCTTATTTTTTTAAGCTGTTTCGTGACAGATAAAACTCAGCTGGAGGTGAACCCATCCATACAGAATGATCCATCAGGGCTACCATACTGTGAGTAAAGAGGAAAGAAAAAAAATCAAAGCCCTTGTTAAAGGTGGGGATGCTGACTTTATTCAGGACATTCAGGACAGGTGTAGGGACCACTGCAATGGGATTTTACAGTGGGAGAGAGAGAGATGGGATCAAGTCTGAACATGTCAGTGGCAAGTGGGGATTTATAGCCAAGGAGCCTGGTGGGGACTAGTGGCTGGAAAATTCCTGGGAGGAAACATCAGGGCCGAGGAAGTTTCTTCATAAATTGGCATAACAGGAATCGTTTTTAATTCTCATTTACTTGTGTATTTAGACTGTACTGGATCTTTGTTGCTGTGCACAGGTTTCCTCTAGCTGTAGCGGCGGGGTTTGGGGGTCGAGTGGGGGCAGGGAGCTACCCTTCTAGTGCAGCGCACAGGCTTTTCCCTACAGTGGCTTTTCTTGTTGCAGAAGTATGGTAGTTGCTCTGAGGCATGTGTAATCTTCCCAGACCAGGGATCGAACCTGTGTCCTCTGCATTATCAGGCAGACTCCCAGCCACTGGACCACCAGGGGAGCTCCAGGATTCTTGATGAAGGTGAGACAAGACAACCAGACATCACTGGGGTATGGTGTGGGATGAGGAACCTGATCAGATATCAAAGGTGATCAGATACTGAAGTTGGGGAGATTTGGTTAAACTGACTTAGCAGGGTTCTTCCTAAAACTAAATTTTGCAAGGAAGGACACAGATGGGCTTGGGAGAAAGCTCAGGAGCCTGACTACAGTTTGGTCAGGCAGTCTTTGTCACCGGTTACCACCAAGCCGCCGTTCTGTGAGCTCCAAGTTCTCTTTCTGTCCAAAACCAGCTCCCTGAAAAGGGCATAGCAAATGAATTTACCCAAGACGTAAATGGCTGTTAAGTATGGTAGTCAGATTGAGCACATAAAAAACACAGAACATCCTGAGACTTCCCTGGTGGTCCAGTGGTTAAGACTCCATAGTTCCAATGCATGGGACACGGGTTCAATTCCTGGTCAGGGAACTGATTCCACATGTGGCCAAGAAATAAAACAAAAAAAAATTTTTTTAATATGTCATGTCCAGTTAGATTTGAATTTCAGATGAACTGTGAATAATTTTGAGTATGTCTGTCCTGTGCAGTATTCAGACCCATTTATGCTGAAAGTTTTTTGCTGTTGATCTGAAATTCAAATTTAATTGGGTGTCCTGTATTTTATCTTGCCACTCTACTTGGTAAGGCCCACGATGCTACCTTTTCAAGGGCATTTGATTTTTAAGAGGACAAGAGTAGATATTGATGGGGTTAGAAGAGAATTTTTGTGGGCCTGTGCTGGTGTGCCAGGTAAGAGGTTTTTGTTGCCCAAGAACTAGCTTTGATTCAGAAAGAGCAGCTTTGTGCACTCTCCTCTGTTGTGTGGCTGAGTAACCAAGCTCTGCACCTTGGGCCCTGGGATGGGTGAAAGCTGACATTCCTGAGCGCCTGGCACTTGACATTCGAGGTGAGGTAGGTACTCTGACCCCATTTTCGCAAAAGAGGAAACTGAAGGCAGGGAGATCAGAAAACAGGCCCCAGTTCTCCACCAAGACAGAGGCCCCCAGAGACAGTCTGGGTCATCTTAAAAGGGAACCTGCCCTCCCTTAAGTCACCAGGCTGGGCCTGCAAGGGACAGGGGTAGACAGGGAGGCAGAGGGATGACCAGATGCTTAGTGGACAAATCTAATAAAGTGGGCTCTATTCAGAATGCTTAGAGGGCACTGATACTCACTGGGGAGACTGATGAAGCTTCAGAACCAAAGCGATTTGGGGGCAAATCCATAAAGGAAAAGAGAAGGTTGAATTTGGAAGGACGTGGAATGAGTATGGATCCAATTTCTGAAAAGCATCATCCCACCTGCCAGCAGAGCCTCTGCTTCTGCATGTATGTCCACTCCCATTGGTTTTGTACCCAATTCAATAGGAAATTCCAGCCAAAATTTCAGAAAATAAGAGTTTCCTCAACTTTATTCCTAGGTAAGGGGCCCTGCCTGGCTACAACTTTCTCACACACAGAGCCTCCAAAAATTGCTATTTGTCTCTGATTCATGTTCTAAGAAAATCAAGGTCAGCGTCATTCCAACCTTGGATGTACCAACAATGCTGCTCTTGAGAGGTTCAAATATCATTGCAGGCCTCCCGGTGGTTCTCAACTGGGGCGATTCTGGGCCCAGGGACAATAGCGCGTGACTGTAGGTAAATGGGCTTCCTTGATGGCTCAGATGGTAAAGAATATGCCTGCAATGCAGGGGACCCAGGTTCAATCCCTGTTTGGGGAAGATCCTTGGAGAAGGGGATGGCAATCCACTCTACTCCAGTATTCTGGCCTGGAAAATCCCATGGAGGTAAATGGGTAGTTACAATTTGAGAGCAGTGGGTCTACCACCTCCAGTGGGCAGAGGCCACAGGGGCTGCTAAATGTCCTACAATGTGCTAGACATCTCCCAAATGGAATTATCTGGCCCCAAACCCTGGCCTAAACTATTCAACTAACCCTTGCATTTTGAGAAGCAGCTACTGGACACCAACCAGGCCAGATGCTGAACTAGATGCTTGGAATGTGAGACAAATCAGGCCCGGTCCTTGATTTCATTCACTCACAGTCTGGGTGAGGAAAGAAGACCTGGACAGAGCTCTCAAAACTGCCTGTAAGTGGGGGCTGCACACAAGTCCATGTGGGCAGAGAGAAGAGGGAAGGGTCCAAGAAGGCTTCCAAGGAAGGCCCATTAGAAAAGGGCTGGGACAGAAGAATAGGAGTCTGATAGCAGGGAAGAGAGGACGAGGACTCAGGCAGTGGGTCAGAGGTCCAGAGAGACCTGGGGGTGTGCGAGTGACGCTGCACGTTCCAGGAACCGCGAAGAGTCTGCGCAGCTAGAGCACGGCCTGTCGAGAAGGAGACGAGGGGGGCTGTGCAGATGGAGGAGCCCAGTCACCTGGTCACGTTTAGACTTGGAAGATGAACTGTGTGTGGAGGGTGGTCTGGAGCAGGCAGCCTGCGAGAGGGGAGGCAGTGGCAAGAAAGCAGAGGGCGAAGCTGGCTGAGGGGTCACGACAGCGATGGGAAAAGCTGGGATATTTTACAACTTAACGACTGATTCTGTCGGGGGGGGGGCGGGGCAGAGGTCAAGATTTAGAAGTTGCAGGAGAAGGGAACGTGCCAATGCAGTTGACGTGGAGTGGGGTCTGGAGTGGGGACTTGCATGTCTGCTAGAGCTGCAGTAGCAAAGCCCCACAGACCAGGGGCTTCAGAGGCAGAAATGCATCCTCCTACAGCTCCGGACGTGTCAGCAGGGTTGGTTTCTCCTGAGGCCTCTCTCCCCAGCTTGTCAAGCGCTGTCTCCTCCCTGTGTCCCCATGCGGCCATCCCCCTGCGTGTGTCTGTGTCCTTATCCACTCTTCTTAGGACACCAGCCATCCTGGATTAGGGTCCACCCCAATTACCTCATTAAAAGATTAATTTATTAAATTAATTATTAAATTAAATTACATGTACACGTGAGATGGAAAAAAATTAAAAAAAATTTTTTTTAATAAATAAAAATAAATGAAAAGGTGCTGTTCCTTGGAAGAAAATCTATGACCAAGCTAGACAGCATATTAAAAAGCAGAGACATCACTTTGCCAACAAAGGTCCGTACGGTCAAACCTGTGGTTTTTACAGTAGTCACGGATGGATGTAAGAGTTGGACCATAAAGAAGTCTGAGCACCAAAGAATTAATGCTTTCGAATTGTGGTGCTGGAGAAGACTTTTGAGAGTCGTTTGGACCACAAGGAGATCAAACTAGTCAATCCTAAAGGAGATCAGCCCTGAATATGCATTGGAAGGACTGATGCTGAAATTGAAACTCCAATACTTTGCCCACCTGACGTGAAGAGCCAACTCATTAGAAAAGACCCTGATGCTGGGAAAGATTGAAGGCAGGAGGAGAAGGGGGAGACAGAGGATGAGATGGTTGGATGGCATCACCAACTCAATGGACATGAGTTTGAGCAAACTCCAGGAAATGGTGAAGGACAGGGAAGCCTGGCGTGCTGCAGTCCATGGGGTCACAAAAATCAGGCACAACTGAGCAACTAACAACAATAACAACACACTAGATTAGTGCCCACGCCAATCACCTCATTTTTATTTAGTGCTTCTTTAAAGATCTTGAAATACCGTCCCATTTTAAGGTCCTGGGAGGTCAGAACCTGGGGGCTGGGAGAGCATCAGCTCCCAATGGGAAGGGACTGAGCTGTCTCCTCCAACATTTCCCTGGGAGTGGTCAGGGTCCCACTGGTTCGGAGATGCTGACTTAGCAGCAGGAGAACTGTAGTGATGTCCCATGGCCCAGGCAGCCAGCAGGCTCTCCAGTCCAGAAAACGAGGCAGGCCATGTATTGAGCCACTGCTGACGGGTGGGTATGTGTGTGCGGTGCCATTTCCTCCTCACAGGGGGCTGCAGGCAGCTGCTCTCATTCTTGTTGTAGAGACTAGGAGACGGAAGTTCAGAGAGCTCCAAACACTTGCCCATGTTCTCACAGCTCACAGAAGCAAGTTCAGAAGCGGCGCTCCTTGCCTTCTGCCACACATCTACCTGGCTGCCCACCAAGGCCGGTGTCTGCTCAAGGCCTGGCACTATTCCCTCGGGGGTGACTTTTGCCTCTGGATCACCCACCTCTTGCCTGGCAGAGCCCCCACTTTGCCAGAGATGTGCCCGTGGAAACAACAGGTAGCTCCCGGGCCACCGGAGCCGCGGGTCAATATTTACCCAGTAATTCAAGCAGGCAATAAACAGCTTACAGGTAGCCTCCCTCACACACCACACAAACTTCCTCGGCCCTTGGACTGGGCCCAGCCCCGGCAGGTCTGGGCCGGGGCCTTCCCTCCTCTGCCCCGGGGGCCCAGTGGAAACCCCCAGGGGAGCTTTGGAAAATCCTGGTGCTCAAGCCACCATAGACCAGCGACATCAGAGCCTCAGGAGTGGGACTCAAACCTCAAGCTCTCGGATTCTTTATAAGGCTCCCTGGTGGGCAGCCAAGGCCAAAGGGATGCAGCCATCTACAAATGTGGTGGAGAGATTTACTGTCCCTGTCCCCAAGGGGCGTGACACTCAGCACGGCACAGCACTCCCTCTCCTGCACATTCCCACCTCCAGCCGACCCCAGGCAGATACAAGCGTTTACTTGCACGTGCAGACCCACAGTCAGGCACATGCAGGCACACGCGGGGACCTTCTGTCCTAAACCCACTGGAGACAAGTTTTCTGGGTGATGGGGCATGAGTCACTTGCCCTGGCTCACCCCACAGATCACCCCAGCATGGACTGTCCTAGCGGTGGGCTCAGCCCTCAGTGCTGGCAGAATAGACGTGTCAAGCCCCTCATCGAGACGTCCATTCCAGGCAAGGGGATTCCAGCAGGCAGCCCGCACGGAGCATCATAGGTGGGGAATGACGGGGACTTGGCGGTGGTGCCAGTCCTTCTTTTATGCAGCCCAGAGAGGTGCAGGGGTGTGCCCGGGGCCACACAGGAAAGGGCAGCAGAATGACGCTGCCGTAGCTGCCAGCATCCTGGCCGCCACTCTGGACTGGCCACTTCTCTCAGGGGGAGGCTCTGTTCACACACTCAATCCTGACAACCTCAGAAGTGCAGGAGGTTTTCCCCCATCTTAGAAGCAAGGAAGCTGAAACAGACGGGGTTTTTCCCCCTCTCTCTTTTTTTCAATTATGGCATAGTGGTAAGAACCCCCCTACCAATACAGCAGACATAAGAAATGCTGGTTCGATTCCTGGCTTTGGTAGAACTCACCTATGGAGCCATCCAGTCCTGAACTTCTGTTTGTTGGAAGTTTTTAAATTACTGATTCAATTTCATTCCTCAGAATAGGTCTGTTCATGTTTTCTATTTCTTTCTGGTTCAGTCTTGGAAAGCTGTATGTTTCTAAGAATTTGCCTCTTTCTTCTAGGTTGTCCATTTTATTGGCATAGACTTTTTCGTAGTAGTCACTTATTATTTTTTGTTTCTGTGGTATTGGTTGTAACTTCTCCTTTCTCATTTCTGAATATTTTATTGATTTAAGCTCTCTCCCTTTTTTTCTTGATGAGTCCATTAAGCGTGCAATAGTATTATGGCTAAAAAATACATATACCTTAATTAAGAAATAGTTTATAGCTCAAGAATGTTACCACCATCTGACAATGCAGCATTGCCACAAACCTTCAATTTGTAAAAAGAAAAAATAATAGTAATCCCCCCCAAAAAACCCCACAAAAATGTAGTGAATGAAGTACAAGAAAATGAGGTCTGCCTGTACAGATTTCCACAGAAGCTGCTTTATTCCCACCAACAGTGCATAGAGGTTCCAATTTCTCCACGTGTTCACCAGTACTGGCGGGGTGAAGTTCACACCCAAACATCTCACTGCAAGAACTTGCTTTTTAACCATTGAAATAACACGTGTGGAGCTCTTGAAACAGTGGCTTGGGTGGATTAAGTACTCTGCAAACGTTAGCTATCACTGCCGTTAACAGTGCGGCCACTCAACAGTGCCAGTCCCAGTGCCACCAGTAACATTACCACTGCTGTCAGTCACTACCCGTGGTTGTTACTGCTACCATCGCTGCTGTTAACTGTGCTGCTACCCTCGTGTGTGTGTGTGCGCGAGTCAACTGTGTCCACTTCTTTGCGACCCCATGGACTGTAGCCTGCCAGGCTCCTCTGTCCATGGGATTTCCCAGGCAAGAAGACTGGAGTGGGTGGCCCCTGCCNCAGAATGACGCTGCCGTAGCTGCCAGCATCCTGGCCGCCACTCTGGACTGGCCACTTCTCTCAGGGGGCGGCTCTGTTCACACACTCAATCCTGACAAATTCAGAAGTGCAGGAGGTTTTCCCCCATCTTAGAAGCAAGGAAGCTGAAACAGACGGTGTTTTTCCCCCTCTCTCTTTTTTTCAATTATGGCATAGTGGTAAGAACCCCCCTACCAATACAGCAGACATAAGAAATGCTGGTTCGATTCCTGGCTTTGGTAGAACTCACCTATGGAGCCATCCAGTCCTGAACTTCTGTTTGTTGGAAGTTTTTAAATTACTGATTCAATTTCATTCCTCAGAATAGGTCTGTTCATGTTTTCTATTTCTTTCTGGTTCAGTCTTGGAAAGCTGTATGTTTCTAAGAATTTGCCTCTTTCTTCTAGGTTGTCCATTTTATTGGCATAGACTTTTTCGTAGTAGTCGCTTATTATTTTTTGTTTCTGTGGTATTGGTTGTAACTTCTCCTTTCTCATTTCTGAATATTTTATTGATTTAAGCTCTCTCCCTTTTTTTCTTGATGAGTCCATTAAGCGTGCAATAGTATTATGGCTAAAAAATACATATACCTTAATTAAGAAATAGTTTATAGCTCAAGAATGTTACCACCATCTGACAATGCAGCATTGCCACAAACCTTCAATTTGTAAAAAGAAAAAATAATAGTAATCCCCCCCAAAAAACCCCACAAAAATGTAGTGAATGAAGTACAAGAAAATGAGGTCTGCCTGTACAGATTTCCACAGAAGCTGCTTTATTCCCACCAACAGTGCATAGAGGTTCCAATTTCTCCACGTGTTCACCAGTACTGGCGGGGTGAAGTTCACACCCAAACATCTCACTGCAAGAACTTGCTTTTTAACCATTGAAATAACACGTGTGGAGCTCTTGAAACAGTGGCTTGGGTGGATTAAGTACTCTGCAAACGTTAGCTATCACTGCCGTTAACAGTGCGGCCACTCAACAGTGCCAGTCCCAGTGCCACCAGTAACATTACCACTGCTGTCAGTCACTACCCGTGGTTGTTACTGCTACCATCGCTGCTGTTAACTGTGCTGCTACCCTCGTGTGTGTGTGTGCGCGAGTCAACTGTGTCCACTTCTTTGCGACCCCATGGACTGTAGCCTGCCAGGCTCCTCTGTCCATGGGATTTCCCAGGCAAGAAGACTGGAGTGGGTGGCCCCTGCCCTGTCTGCTGCGACTCTTATTACGATTAACATTACCACGACTGCTTTGACACAGCCACCACGATAACCACCACACCAGCAGCTGAGTTCTGTTGAGTTTGAGTACTTCCTACATACAAAACTCTTCTGCACACAGCATCTCACTGACTCCTTGCAACAAGTGCATAAGATGAGCCATGATTACTCTTCACAGAAGGCGCAGAGGGCCCCGTTTGCCCAGTCACCCAACTAAGGTGGGGCAGAACCAGCATTCGTGGTCCTACCTGAGAGGTTCCCTCCGCTGGAATCCCGGAACCAGCATGGAAAAAGTGCAGGATTCGTCTGCACACTGGATGATGGTGCTCCCATCCAGGGCGTCAGCCTCCAGTCTGGGAACACCATCCCCAAGGCTTTCGGACAGACCCGAGTCCTGTGGTGCTGCAGAGCAAAGGCCAGACGGCCACAGTCTGCTGGACTCCCTCACCGCAGGAGCCGGCCCGCAGGTCAGGGTAAGTGATGGGGTGTGGCAGTGGCTGAGCCGTCTTCTGCTCTCATTCACCTGCACCAACATTCTCTCTCGTTCGCAGCAGACGCCTGACCCAGTTCTCTCGGAAGAGAAAGGTGCCTCCCACCACTCTGAGCAGCCAGGCACGGAGCTGCCTTGTCCTGCGTAATAACCTGAAAGGAATTTTGAGTTTCTGGGCAACCAGACAAGGAGAAAACAGTCTGGGAAAGAGGAAGTTGAGACCAGGAGGAGGGTCTGGGGAGAGGGAAGAGCATGGTGGCTGGTGCCCTGCACAGGGGAGCTGCCAACACCAAATCCTCCTGTCCAGGCCACAGAACCCTGGACAATATGCCCCATGTCACATTTATTTTAAAGATTTTTTAAATATTTATTTATTTGACTGTGCCAGGTCTTAGCTTTGGTACGAGGGATCTAATTCTCTAACCAGGAATCGAACCTGGGCCCCCCGCATTGGGAGCACGGAGTTTCAGCCACTGAAGCACCGGGAAAGTCCCACATTTATTTTTAAAGGTATACAATTTTTTTTGAAAGCATGGGATTTGTTACAGTGTTGCTCTGTTTTATATTTGGGGGTTTTTGGCCCCAAAGCACATGGGATCTTAGTTCCTTGACCAGGGATGGAACACAAACCCCCTGCATTGGGAGAGGAAGTCTTAACCAGTGACCCTCTAGGGAAGGCCCCCAATGTTGTATTTTTTTAATAACAAAGTAAATCAAAACTTTATTCTTCCTCTGTATACTAACTATATTATAATATTTTTATTACTTTTAATTAGCATTCCTTTTCCAATGCTGCATTTAAATGTGTTTGCTGTGTTTTGTCCTGAGAGGTGACACCCTTTTCCTATTACCCAGGCCTTTAGCAAAAGCCAACCTCATCCAAGTGCAGTCCATCTTTGATGCTTTGTGACATGAAAGAAGAGGAGGGTCATCCAGCATGTTTGAGAGAAGACCCTTCTGTCAGTCATTACTGGAAAGTAGGGGCCACCCATCTTTCCCAAACGCCTGAGTCAATTCTGCCTGGATCCATGTCCTCAACTCTTCTTCAAAATTAACCACAGTAGTTGAAACTGAAACTCCGTACCCACTAAACACTAAGTCCTCGTTTCTCCTCCTCAGAGCCCCGGGCAATCCCCTATTTTACTTTCTGTCTCCATGAGTTGGGCCACTCTGGATGCCTCATACAAGTGAAATCTACAGTATTTGTCCGTCTGTGACCGGATTCTTCAACGACCATAATGTTTTCAAGATTCCTCCATGCTGGAGCCTGGATCAGAATGTCCTTCCTTTTTAAGGCTGGATAGTATTCCATTGTATGGATGGACCGTACTTGGTTTATCTGTTCATCCACTGACGGACGCTTCCCCTTTTTGGCTTCTGTGAATAATGCTGCTATGAGCAGGGAGGTCAAAATATTTATTTTCAAAATCTTGCTTACAGTTCTTTTGGATTTATACTCCAAAGTGGAATTGCTGGGTCATCTGGCAATTCTCTTTAATGTTTTGTAGAACCACCATACTGTCTGTCACAGCAGCTGCCCCATCTTATCGTCCCACCGGCCGTACACAAGGGTTCCGATTTCTCCACATCTTCCCCACACTTGTTACTTCCTGTTTCCTCAGCTCTTTTTAAAAAGCATTTATATATTTAGCTGAGCTGGGTTTCGTTGCAGCACGCAGGATCTAGATCCCTGGCCAGGGCTCGAACCAGGCCTCCTGCATTGGGAGCGCAGAGTCTTAGACCTCGNGTACACAAGGGTTCCGATTTCTCCACATCCTCCCCACACTTGTTACTTCCTGTTTCCTCAGCTCTTTTTAAAAAGCATTTATGTATTTAGCTGAGCTGGGTTTCATTGCGGCACGCAGGATCTAGATCCCTGGCCAGGGCTCGAACCAGGCCTCCTGCATTGGGAGCGCAGAGTCTTAGCCCTCAGACCACCAGGGAAGTCCCCTGTGCAGCTCTTTCTTCCTCACTACAGGTCTCAACCTCTCTCGACTTACTGCAAAAGTGATGAGTGGAAATAGTCACTCTTCCAATGTATTTTTCCTCCAAAACTCCCGATTTCTGGAGGGTTCTGTGTGCTCAGTGTTTTATTTAGGTGGTGGTGGTTTAGTTGCTAAATCATGTCTGACTCTTTGCAACCCCGCACCTTGTGGCTTGCCAGGCTCCTTTGTCCTCCACTATTTCCTGGAGGGAACTATATTCAATTTCCTATGATACCGTGATAGTGGAAAAGAATATTTTTAAAATGCATACGTGTATAGAATTGCGTCACTTTGCTGTGCAACAGAAATTGGCACAACAGTGGAAATCAACTATACTTCAAAAAGAAAAAGACACCTGCCTCTGGAAAACAAAAAGTGTGGGTGGTGAGAGGCTAGGGAAAGCTAATCGGCACCTGTTGAATAGCTCCTCTGGGCAAACACTGTGCTCCATGTTCGACATATTCTATATGATAGAACTCTCACATTCCTGAAGGATATGCAGTATTAGCCCTTTTACAGATCAGGAAGCCAAGGTTTGCAAGGAGTTAGCAGCTTGCTCGTTAATGATGGGGATGTAAGCTCAGATGTACCCATAACCCCAAATCCTGCTTCTTCCAAACGGCCACCTACTGCTGACTTTGGTTTCCCCGCCTCTCTGCTGGGATGATGAAGAGGGCAGGGGGTGGGAGCGGGAGGGTTTGGGTGCTGAGACTTCAGACTGTGGACCAGAGCTTCGCAGGCCCAGGGCTGACACTCACCTTCCCCTCCAAGTGAGCAGTCTCTGGAGGTCTGACCTCCACTCAGAGGAGACTGACTTGAAAGCAGGGTGGTGTTTATACATGTATTATGACCAGATGGTGACAGGATGCCTGGCTTCCCATCAGTCACCATCTCCTGGCTCAGGAAGTGAAATCGAGGTCAGAGTCAGACTGATATGCAGAGAGTCCATGCAAAGTGAAATCAGCATTAAAAATTTTTTTATTTATTTTTGACTATGCTTGCTATTCATTGCTGCGTGGGCTTCTCTCTAGCTGCAGAGTAGGGGCTGCTCTCTAGTTCCGAGGCCCAGGTTTCTCACTGTGGCAACTTCTCTTGTTGTGGAGCACATTTCTAGGGTGAGTGGGCATCAGTAGTTGGGGGCTTCTGGGCTCTAGAACACAGACTCAGTAGCTGTGGTGCTTGGGCTTAGCTGCAGCCACGGCATGTAGGATTTTCCCGGAGCAGAGTTCGAATCCGTGTCTCCTATGATGGCAGGCAGATTCTTTACCACTGAGCTACCAGGAAAGCCCCAAATCAGGATTTTTTGTTGTGATAAAATACACCCAAGATGGACCATCTTAACTATTTTCAAGTGCACAGCTCAGTGGTGTTAAGGACACACACACACTCCTGTGCCGCCACCGCCACAATCCATCTCCAGGAGGTTTTCATTTTCTCAAACTGAAACTCCATCCCCATTAAACCCTAACTCCCTCTGCTCCTCCTCAGCCCCCGGCACCCTCCCTTCTACTTTCTGTCACTGTGAATCCGACTACTCTAGGAACCTCGTGTATGCGGAATCGTCCAGCATTCATCCCTTTGTGGCTGGCTTATTTCACTTAACGTAACGTGTTCAAGGTCAAACTTAGGAATTTTAAGAATCCTTTGCATCAAGTGCTTCAGCCTGGTGAGCCACCTGCTTTACTGCGGGATTCCGCACCAATTGGCCTGCACTAGATAACCACCCAGGAACCCACACCGGCCTTGTCCTGTGGGCCACACCTCCAATAGAGCCGTGGCATGACAGCAGCTCTCCTTCTTGTGTCTGCACTCTTCCAGACCTTGCTAAAGCCCCCAGGTGTCCAGATCACTTTTCTATTTTTCAAGCACTTCTAAAAATTATTATTATTAGTCCTTGCAGCATGCAGGATCTTATTTCCCTGACCAGGGCTTGAACCCATGCCCCCTGCAATGGAAACACAGCCTTAACCACGGGACCACCAGGGAAATCCCCTGGATGACTCTTCACTAACTTGCTTTGGAGGATGCTTCCCATGAGAGCTTCATGGGTCCCTTAATCTCATCAGGACTAAATATATCCCCAGCCACAGAGGGGCTTCCCGGGTGACTCAGTGGTATAAAAGCTGCCTGCCAAGCAGGAGACTGAGGTTCCATCCCTTGGTGGGGAAGATCCCTTGGAGAAGGAAAAGGCAACTCACTCCCGTACGCTTACCTGGGAAATCCCATGGAGAGAGGAGCCTGTTGGGCTACTGTCCGTGGGGTCACTAAAGAGTCAGAAGCAACTTAGCAAATAAACAACCACCACCACCACAGGGAGGAGGGTGGGGGTTCCCTTGGGGCAGGCATCCTTAATTAGCAACTCCTGGGTCTGGAGGTTCTTGGTCGCTTTCTGTAGAGCTGGGTGGTTGCGGCCCTTATTCTAGTCTTCTGCCTGCTTGAGCCATCCACTGAAACACACACCCCTCGCTTCACTTTTCCAGAATGAAGATGACTCCTGGAACCTCCCCACCGCGCCTCATGCTAGCTGTCCCGCCATCTGGCTATCTGCCTGTGCCCACCGTACTGCTCGGGGAAAGAACCTCTGTCGGCCATCCCTTGAGGGTCAAGGTCACTCGTCCCTCCTGCCCACCCTCTGGCTGCCCAGACTGCCCGGGCAGCTCCACCCTGCCCTCCTGGGAGCACAGGCCTGGGATTGCATCACGCACACCTTTAGACTGCCAGCGCCACATGGGCAAGGACTCTGCTATTTGTCTTGGCTACACCTCTTTCATTAATTCCCTGCTGCCCTCGTTTACGGCCCCATAAAACGACAGGATTAGAAAGAAATAAATAACCAATTGGCCGTTGGTGCTCCCTCTAACAGGGGAGAGGTTGGGAGGGTCCTCCTTTCCAAGTCCAGGAGTGAAAATGTCACCTTTCACCTCAACAAGGTGAGGAGCCCAGGAGACTTTGCGAAGCTCATCAGGTCCCCTCTGAGCCCGGTCCTGTCTGCTTCCAGAAGGCCCTTCTCCCCACGCCCAGTCGCCTTCACGACCCCTCTGCTTCTCCTGCCTCACCCCATCTCCCAGCCTATCCGTATCCCTGCAGTCTTGTTACTTGTAACAAGGGGGTGGGAGCAGCTCTGGGCTTCACCCCAAACCTTCACCACCACCTCATTTTCCTTCCTGGATCTCAGACTGCTAAAGTCCTCCCTTTTCCTGCTTTCCCAGGAAATCCGTTCTACGGAGCCTCTCTCACCTTGTTACTATTAATAACTGGTGGAGAATAAAACCAAGAGACCATCCCCAGAAGCATCCTCCTCATCTTCTTCCAAGCCCAGGGGTGGGGAACTGTGGACCACTCGCCCCAAGGGGCTTGTGGGGAGCAGCAGGACCAGCTTGCCCTTGCTCCCAGGGAGCCCTGGACCTGTCACACCCTCATCAGTCATCCCAGCTGACTCTCTGGAAGACCCAGGTGACAAACCTCATCACCTCTGTCTGTGGTAGAAGCCTCTCCAGGACGATGTCCCAACTCTGCACTGTAGAAACCATCCGCCTTTGCATCTTCTCTCTGGCCCATTTGTAAAAAGTGAGGAAACCCTCTCTTCATAGATAGTCACACATGCCGCTGACATCCCCTCCCATCTGGGCCGGGACATGGACCTCCCCATCCTCCTCACTGCTGCATAGTAACCTCACTGGGCAACACCAGGGGCCCCCAGGGCTTCATGCCCAGAAGTCCTAAAAGATTCACCACCTTTCACAGAATGGAGCGCTCGAAGCCCTGAGCACGCTGACCCCAGCTGTCCCTTCCAGCACTTCCTCCATGACCTCGGTATAAGTACTTCATGCTACAACCAAGAGCCCCTGCTTATCCTCAGAGAATGGGTGTATGGTCTTCACTTTTGGAAGGAATGATGCTAAAGCTGGATCTCCAGTACTTTGGCCACCTCATGCGAAAAGTTGACTCATTGGAAAAGACTCTGATGCTGGGAGGGATTGGGGGCAGGAGGAGAAGGGGACGACAGAGGATGAGATGGCTGGATGGCATCACTGACTCGATGGACCTGAGTCTGAGTGAACTCCGGGAGTTGGTGATGGACAGGGAGGCCGGGCGTGCTGCGATTCATGGGGTCGCAAAGAGTCGGACACGACTGAGCGACTGAACTGAACTGATGGACTCAAAGAAGGAAGAATTTAGTTTTAAAGAAGGGAGTTACCATACTGTGTCTGATGGTGGTGGGAACAATCCAGGAAAGAACAGGTGAGTCTAAAGAGAGAAGGGAGGTTTGCTAGAGCCACGTCCTTGAACATGGGGAAGGAATGAAGTCAGCCCACAGGGCAGGGAGACAGTGGCTCGTGTAACAGCAAGGACAGTGTGGGTATGCCCGGACGAGGAGAGGCAAACAAGCCCAGAGACAGAGGTGGGGGCTGGCAGCACATTGGTGGCCCCTGTTTCCTCGCTGACATAAGAAGCTGAGGCAGAGAGGGTGGGTGCTAGAGGTCTAGGAAGAGAGAAGGAATGAAACACAGGATGACGCAACTATGAAAACACACATCTATTCTGTGTAGCTCTGTTTCTCTGTCTACATACCAGCCCCCTCTCCCCCTGTGAAGCCTGGAGAGAAACACATCAGAAGGTGACGTGAGGCTCTATCTGAACACGTGTCTTATGAGGGGTTCCTGCTTTCTTCTTGGCATGTGTTTTCCAAAACATATCCAGTGAGTGTGAATTAATTTTGCAGTTAAAATATAATTTTTAGCAACAAAAATAAAATTAATCACAGGCTGGCATCTGAAGGAGACAAAATGGTCACCTTAGAAAGTAACTTAGGGGGATTTTAAACTAGAGTCAGTTGAAGGGAGAAGGCAGCAAACAGCTCAAAGACACTTGACAAAATGCCTCTCTCCAAGCTAGTCTAATGTTACAAGCCCTACTTGCCTCACAGACCAAGAATGGCTTAAAACCAAGACAGGGTGGTGCTAATGTACAGACAAGAAAAACAAAAAATCCACTGGACTGCATCAAACCGAGGTGCATCTGAAGACTAGGATTCTAGGCTTTTACTGCCATGGCCCAGGTTCCATCTCTGGTGGGGGAGCTGAGATCCTGCAAAGCCATGTAGGGAGTGGCCAAAAAGAAATTTTTTTTTTTTTAAAGATACAATGAAGTGAAAAGGCATCTTTCAGAATGACATCAAATATTTGCCAATTCTATTCTCAATTAGGAGAGTAACATCCAGACTATGTCAAGAACTCCTACAACTCAGTTCAGTTCAGTTTACTCACTCAGTCATGTCCGACTGTTTGCAATCCTTTGGACTACAGCACGCCAGGCCTCCCTGACCATCACCAACTCCTGAAGTTTACTCAAACTCATGTCCATTGAATCGGTGATGCCATCCAACCATCTCATCCTCTGCTGTCCCCTTCTTCTCCTGCCCTCAATCTTTCCCAGCATCAGTGTCTTTTCAAATGAGTCAATTCTTCGCATCAGGTGGCCAAAGTGTTGGAGTTTCAGCTTCAGCATCAGTCCTTTCAGTGAATATTCAGGACTGATTTCCTTTAGGATGGACTCTTTGGATCTCTTTGCAGTCCAAGGGATTCTCAAGAGTCCTACAACTCAACAACAGAAAAATCAGATCACCCCATTTAAAATGAGCAAAGGACTTGAATAGACATTTCTCCAAAGAAAACACACAAAGAACCAGTAAGTACATGAAAGGTGCTTTCACAAATCACCCAGTTCAGTTCAGTTCAGTTCAGTCGCTCAGTTGTGTCCAGCTCTTTGTGACCCCNGCGGTTTTTCTTGCCTTTAAGGAATTTCTTAAATTCCCACCTCTAAATAAATAGCACCCTACAAATTATTTTCCAGCTTCTAGGTGGATGTCTAACAAGATTGATTCTCTCAAAATCATGACGCGGTGGTGGTGATATTGTTGTTTTTTAATGTTGTAGAAACATTTGCTACTGAGCCAGCTGATCTGTCCTACCACACAACTTATTATGGCTTTCCACTAACTCCAAAGATTTAGCAGGAAACTGATACGGTATAAATAGATAACTTTCAGTTGTTCCTCAGCTAAGATTTTGTTTGCTTTCTGTTATATCACAGTAGTTCTAGTGGAATAATGATAGAACAATTAGTCTCTCCTTGCAGATAAGTCATTATTTTGAGCATTTATTATATGTTTTCTGCCGAATTTGTTGTTAGAGCCTACTTGAAAATGTAGTTTCCTATAACAGTGCTGATTAATAATAGACCTTTTTCATTTTCAGAAAATGACTGGAGATCACGAAAAGATAGCTCATATCAGGGGGAAAGAAACTTTAACAAAGAAACTCTAAAGAAACAAGATCATTAACAGATAAAACTCGACCACAGGGAATTCAGAGTGGAGGTCAAAAAACATAGAGGAAGCTATGCTTCCTCTGCAATGATTCAAAAAACAACAAAAATTAGGAAAAGTACTACCCTACTGGTCACCCTGTTACTGCAAAAGTATCTCTCTAGTATAATTGAAGGGAGGGGGAGCGGAGTGCTTGGGAAGGGTGTTCAAAGTGTTCCTAGATTCTGGAAATTTGACAAGCAGAATCTACAAGTCTTAGAACTTCTCACTAGAATTCAGCAGATAGTAGCTACCGAACACATCAGATACCTGCTTCTTAAAATGTTATGGGAGTAGTGGCAGGAGTTAGGGTTCAGGGCAAGTTCTGAGAAGAAGTTCTAGGGGGAAACAGCCTGGAAGCCATACGATTTGTCAGCTCTCCCGGGCCTGTTGTTTCCCTAGGCTTGGCACGGGGCTGCCTTAGAAATCTCTCAGCGTGGTGGCCGCTCGGGTTTGCTCCAGCTGCGATAACGAAGGGGCCAGCTATCTAATCTGGACAGCAGCATGAACAATCCATTAGACCTCGGCATTTATCTGGGGCGGGGGAGGAAGGAGGGATAGGGGCTGGCGTGCCCCACCAGGACTAGGAGGCACTGAGCTGGCCCACTGGAGCCTGGATGGGGTGTGGGTGGGGGGTGGGGGGAACTGGTGAAGCAGAGTTTGTGTGGACTCACAATTCACCCTTGCTTGGTGTACTTCCGGCGCTGGTGAATTACAATTTACCCATTATCCGTGTAAGGACGAATTAGGATCCCTTTGGGTTTGGAGTATTATACGTTTTATCTTAGGCAGTTCAGTATACAGTTCACAATGTCTCATTCATACTCCACCCCAATTGCAGGGCACTGTAAGATTCCAGTTTTCACCAGGATTCCCAGGACCTGGGAGACCTAAATCCATCCACCCATTCTTTCATTCAGTCATTCAGCAAACATTGACAAAGCTTCTCTCTGCCAGGCATTGTACTTCATTCTGACAGGTTAAATTATTTGCCCAAGATGAGGGCTATGCTGGCGAGAGAGGCGGAACCCTAAATCAACTATTCCAGCCCTGTGACTGCTCACCTCTTTCCCCTAAAACACACAAATCAGAAACACAGGGAGTTGCAAGGGCCTCTGGGGTTATCCGGTCCAGCCTACCATTCAATGCAGGAATCCCCTCCTCAGAAGGCAGGCAACTAGGCCTGCAAGGGCTTGAATGTGGCTCCCAGGACTGGAAAATCTGTTCTGGGAGAAATCAGCCTCCACCTGCCTTCACCTAAGCTCAGGATGCGAAGCCCGTCCAGCTACTGTGAACCCCCAGGTGTCCTGCTAACCAGCTGGGCTACCTTCCTTTCAGACTTCCCCTGGGAATGGAATATGCAAGTACAGGATACTAACCCCCAGGTGATGTTTGGGCACTATGGGCCTTAGTCCAGCTGGCCTGCCTCCCCCTCCCATAGTGGGTATTTGCTGCTGGGTCAGCAGTAGTCAAAGAATCTTCAGAGCCTGGATTTTTGTCTCAACACAACTGCCTACAAACTGGGTGACCTGGAGCAAGTTATTTCACTTCTGTTTCTGGCACATTCTAGAAATAAGATACACGAATGTGCTTCTCAGTACTGGAGGATACCACCTTCTTCAAAGATAAAATACCCTGTCATTAATAATGAGATTGTTGTCATTTGCTGTTTAAAAACTTCAAAGTTACAAAAGGCAACTTCTGGACAATGACCTCATCACAGAGAACATTCTAGAAACTTTAGAACTGTTGAGAAACTGGGTGCACACTGTCACTGGGTGAGTGTGAGAATTTAGGCTGTGTCAGCCTGAAGAATCCCAGGGACGAGGGAACCTGGTGGGCTGCCGTCTATGGGGTCACACAGAGTCGGACAGGACTGAAGCGACTTAGCAGCAGCAGCAGCAGCAGCAGCAGAATCATGTGAGTTGAATCCCACTTCCACTACTTACTGGCTAAGTTGTGTTCAACTCTTTGTGACCTCGCGGACTGTAGCCCACCAAGTTCTGTCCATCGGATTCTCCAGGCAGGGATACTGGAGTGGGTTGCCCTTTCCTTCTCCAGGGGTTCTCCCCAACTCAGGGATCGAGCCCACACCCATGTCTCCTGCACTGGCAGTCAGATTCTTTAGAACTGAGCCACCTGGGAAGCCCCTGCTGGCTATGTTGTCTTGGGCAAATTACTTACCATTTCTGTGCTTCTGTTTCTTGTATTTTGAAATCTTCACAGACCTTAGAGGGCAGAGAGGACCTCTCCCAGACCCTAAAATAATCTCCATAATGTAGTTCATTAGCATCAATATCCCTCGCGGGTTCGGTTTTATTTATTTCTTAACCTATAACTTCAAAACACTTCAATAGTTAAATTTGTCTACTAAGGGGTAGACATTTACTCCAAAATTGATAACTATGTTTTAAAATTATCTCACCCGAAATTGAGTGTTGTTGGTGGGAATTTTGGGTGCAGCCTTTCTGGAAGGCAATTTAGCAATATGTATCCAAAACACCACAAATACTCATTTTTTGACCCACTTTTTCCAGTAGTAGCAATTTATCCCAAGGAAGTAATCAGAGGTTTACGAGATGCTTTGCTTGCCAATATTTGTGTGAATTTGACAAGGACCCTTCAAACACATATTTAGTTTAGTGAAAAATAGAAAATAATATAAACTCTGAAAAATAAGTTACATAAACTGTGCAAAATCCATAATGTAGCCATCAAACTATTTTTTCTTAAAATATTTAACTCATGGGAAATCTCATAATATATATTTTAAAAATAAAAAGCAGATTATGGAATACTTTATACAGTGTGAAACTGGCTGAGTGGGGTGGAGAGGAGAGAGAATCAGATAAAGAACTTTAATGTTCTCTGTTTTTCTTTCTAGGTGATGTGGTTAAGGATAGGTTGTGTTTTCCTGTGTTATACTCATCTGTATTTTCCAAATGAACTACAATGAGCTCCTGTTTCCTTGAAACTAGAAAAAGAAATTCTTTGAGAGGGGTGGTGATAATTGGTCAGCTCCAAGACCAATTCTCTTGCTTCCTAAGATTTCATGACTATCGTGCTTATGACAAACACTTATTCTTTTTAGAGAATTCAGCTTTAAAGTTCCCCAAACTCAATGGACTCAAATTCCAAAAACAGTCCTGGACTCCTGAGACGGTTACACTTGGTGGGAGTGATTTTTCCACACAGATCCCCCCTCCTCCTTTAGAAAATCTTTTCAAAGTCATCCAGATTGTCTCAGAATTTCACTTGCAACCTTGAGTGTTTCTGAAATTGAAAACAACAGTCTAAGTTCTTGTAACTTTTTCCTCTTCTCAAAACTCCCTTTGCTGGCAGAAGGATGTACTGGAATGTGAGGCCAGGTGCTGGTCCAACTGCAAATAAAAGCTGCTTATTCAGACCCAGGAGAAGAGCAGGAAGGAAGGCAGACATTTAGTGGTGGCCTAAAAACCGAAGAGCGTTTTCAGAAGGGAAAACCTTTGTGAAAGCAAGGAAGTTAACCACTGAGAACGC
The DNA here is from genome assembly GCA_006410615.1 of Neotragus moschatus. NCBI lineage: Eukaryota > Metazoa > Chordata > Mammalia > Artiodactyla > Bovidae > Neotragus > Neotragus moschatus. The sequence goes on along the minus strand of SJYA01001210.1, from coordinate 435,533 downwards.
AATGTAGGACAAATTAAGTTACCAGTATTTAGTGAAATAGGTTTAATTTGTAGAGGATTAAGTAGCAGTTTATAAAGAAGGCTGCCTTCCTTCCACTTTATATGTGCAGTGTGTGATGGGGTAGCGGGGGAAGGTGGTAACACAAAGAAATGGAAACAAAATCCCATCATAAACTCAGGGAACCTTCAAAGGTCTTGTCCTGAGATTTTTAATTTAATGTAACATATTGGGTCAACAGAAGATAAAAGTAGCATGGAGCTGAAGGCTGATTTCACTGATATTAATTATGGAATAAACAAGCAAATTTTAAAAATTGGAGTCTGAATATAGTAGGGGATACTACTACTACGAAGTCACTTCAGTCGTGTCCGACGACTCTCTGTGACCCCGGAGATGGCAACCCACCAGGCTCCCCCATTCCTGGGATTCTCCAGGCAAGGATACTGGAGTGGGTTGCCATTTCCTTCTTCAATGCGTGAAAGTGAAAAGTGAAAGGGAAGTTGCTCAGTCGTGTCCAAGTCTTCACGACCCCATGGACTGCAGCCTACCAGGCTCCTCCGCCCATGGGATTTTCCAGGCAAGAGTACTGGAGTGGGGTGCCATTGCCTTCTCCAGTTTAGTTGCTAAGTCTTGTCCAACTCTTTGCCACCCCGTGGACTATAGCTTACCAGAGTCCTCTGTCCATGGGATTGCCCAGGCAAGAATACTGGAGTGGGTTGCCGTTATAGAGACTTAAAATACCACTCCTATCCTCTCTCGCCAAGCTCTATACTTTTTGTTTATTTGTTTAACTTTGAGGTCAGCCTTTGGTTGGTTGGTTGGTTGGTTTGGTAATAAAGGTATAGGAAGAAAATTTTGGTAGAAATGCAGAATTTAAGTGTTTTGTAAACTGGAATGAGTTTCTCTCCATCCTGCTCCATCTATGAGGCAAGCAGGGCTCTAGTAAGGCATCATATTTATCTTCAGGCAACATTTGCAGGCCCCCTTCACGGCATAGTCATGGTAGTAGGTGATGTCTTAAAGAGTGATCTCACAGGAGCACATTCTAGACATCTTTGCTGACTGAATTCTCTACAACAAAAATCCTTATCAACCATTGATTCCCCTTGTCTCGGAAGGGAACAAACTTAAGCCTTGGACAGACCATATCCACCTTCCACCTGGCCAGGATACATCCCAAAGCAAGGGGTATAAGAAGTAAGGACAACCAGAGTTACAAAGGGTGCATATTTCCAAAGCCTTTACAAAATGCTTTATTTTTCTATTAACTAGGATTTCCTAGATCTGTGGGCCAGTAGATACAGGCTGATTTTCTTATGACTGTGCCATTTAGCATTCTCATAAATGTCTCATCAGGCAAAGCTTTCCTGAACACACACTGACCCCGGGGAAGTATCCTGAAGTACTCAGCCCTTATATAATTTTAAAATACTTTCCACATGTAATCAAAATAGAACAAGAGAGGTCAAACAAGCCTTCCCTTGACCTCACTACCAACTGATTAAACAAACTGCCTCAATCGATTGCCCGATTTGTAAATTGGGGACAAGGAGTAGCATTTATTGGAGTCCTTTCGTGTACATATCACATTTGATCCTCGCGTTTGATTGCTCTCTGGGGCAATCAGTGTGGATATTAATAGAATTATGCCCGTTGTATAGGTGAGGAAACTGAGACTTGGAGATGTTGCATTGCCAAAGGTCACATTGCTAATAAGTAACAGAATAAAATCCAAAATGCCCTGCTATATCTAGCTAGCGCTGCCTCCTCCACCCTCCAGGAGTATGCGAAGGACTCCTGAGATGGTCTGTATGAACTGATTTGTAAAAGGTCTCATCAGGATCCCTTAATTTACTCATCTGAAAATCTGGAAATCAAGGAATGGCAGAGCTGCAAGTCTCTTAAAGCTTATTTAACTACCCCCCTCCCTTTCATTTTACAGGTGAGGCTCAGGGAGGTTAAGTGCTTTGCCAAAGGTCACCCCACAAGTTGGTGGGAAATGACCAATGTCATTTTTAAAAATTAGTTAAAACAATTTCCTACCAAGCCCATTTTTATGGCTTATTTTAAGCAGGTTAATAAGTATACCAGGCATAGCTTTAAACCCAACTGAGTAAATGCTGACACTAGTTTATAGATTCAACAGATAAGTAGCAATAAGGAATTATTCATCTCTCATTTATCATCCAGCCTCTCCAAGGTGCAAGTTATAAAGTGAAGCAAATAGCAGGTTAAGAGCCCCCACACATGGGAGATCAAAACAGTGAAAATAAAGTGGTTCAGGAAGCCATATATTTACAATGTGGCTTGGCCCCCAGGTCTCCTGAAATGTGAAAAAAGTGAAAGAAATTTGGGCATTTCACAAATAGACACTTTTGTCATACAAACTTCCATATTTAGCTTCCAGATGCATCCCATCTTAATTCATCCTTTGGAGTGTGTATTGAGCACCTACTGCATGCAGGGCACTGTAGAAGGTATAGAAAATGACTAAATACTATTCCAGCCATCAAGGACCTTTTACGCTTAATAAAGTGGCAAAATAAAACACACACACACACATGCACACACACATACACACTTGAACCTCAGTTAGTGGGTATAAAGGAGGAAAGAGAGACTGCCCTGACTGCTGGGGAAGCCACAACAAGAAGCACACTGAGGAGGTGTCCTTGCCACAACCTTGTCCCCAACAATACTTCTTTATCATAAGCACAGTGCTGGGAACCATCACAGGCAGGAAAAAAAAAAAAAAAAAAAAGGCTGTGAATTGACTGCCCCAGTTAAGAAGGAATAAAAAACCCCACATTTCCTCCACTCAGCTCCATGTTAAATACAAACAAACTGATGAAGAGATGGAGGGTGTCCCCTAGGATGTGAACAGATGTTAGAATATTTGTAACATATGCTGATGATGAATAAAATTAACAGTTGATTTGCTTATTTGGAAGGTGAGCTCTAATGAATTCTCATGTTGTTCTCCAGGAGGACTGACTTATTTTATTATTTTTTAAAAGTCAATCCCAGTACCCCAAGAGTGAGCCTTGAGGCCCAAAGGTCAATGCCAATAACAGGGCAGTCACAGATCCATAGTGACCTTGCTCTCAGCTGCCCAGACAAAAGACACTGTGAAGCTCCTCTTGGAGCCCCACTCTCATAAAATGGAAGCATTTTCCAAGATATTTACTCAAAACCCTTTAATTTATGGGGCTTTCCTGGTGATTCAGTGGTAAAGAATTCTCTTGCTGATGCAGGAGACACAGGAGACGTGGGTTCTATGCCTGGATAAGGAAGATTCCCCTGGAGGAGGAAATGGCAACCCACTCCAGTATTCTTGCCTGAAGAATCCCATGGACAGAGGAGTCTGGTGGGCTGTAGTTCATGGGGTCACAGAGTCGGACATGACGGAGCGACTGAGTACAACATCAAACTTTAATTTGTAGATAGGGACCCAAAGCTCAGATAGTCCAAGTGGCAAAAGGCGGCCATTAAGTATATGTGAAATGATGAGTGAATTGTGTTTTACAAATAATCATGCAGGACGTGGGGGCATAAACTGGGACATGGGCTCATCCCATGAAACAAAAAGGGTCATGACAAGGACCAAGCCCAGAACCCCGTCTATTATACCTCTCAACCTGCCCACAACTTTGTTATCTTATTTCATTTTGAAGGCTGGAATGTTTATGAGGATAATTGAAAGCCATTGTCCGGAAACACATTATGTACCCAGTGCCCCTTTCGGCTTGGTTTATCCTCTGTCAGGAGGTGCAAGGAATGACCGTCGTTTTGAACGTCTCTGAGTCCCTGAGACCCTTCACTGCAGCCTCGTTCCCCTGCCCACCCCCACTGGGGCTGAGCCTGGTCACCATCTTCACCTTCCTGCAAAAGGTGAGGGTGGCAGGGCTCACCATGTACTCTGGCTACCCCAGAGCTCAGTGTGCTTTATCACTAGTCCTCTCACCCTGGTGATAGCATCAGGGTGAGGAAAGCTTGGCCTTGGGATTCAGATTTATAGAGGGGAGCTATCAGTTCCTACAGCAACATACTGAAATGAAAGAATAGGGTAGGACCAGCTCTAAAGGCGCCTGCTCCTGGCTCTGCCATTAAATGGCTGTGTGACTCTGCACAAGCCTATAGCCCTTTTCTGGATCCTAATCGCCTCATCTATTGAATGAGTGGATTGGACCAGAATCCCCAAGGCCCCTTGCAACTCCAGCTCTCCACATCAGTGTCAATGTCAAAATAAGAGACCAAAGGTACATGGGTCACAGTCACTCCCACAATGGGGCACTCAGGCTAAGATGCTTGTGAGGCCTCATTAGGTCTTCTGCATGTGAGCTTTTCTGTGTTTGCGCCATGGAAGGGACCACAGCATGTTTTGCCGTATCCCACCAGTGGCTCAGCAGTGAAGAGTCTGCCTGCGGTGCAGGAGCCACAGGAGACACGGGTTCAATCCCTGGGTCAGGAAGATCCCCTGAAGGAGGGCATGGCAACCTACTCCAGTTTTCTTCCCTGGAGAATCCCCATGGACAGAAGAGCCTGGTGGACTACAGTCCATGGGGTCGCAGAGAGTCAGACGTGACTGAAGCGACTTAGCTCGCACATAACATGGTACCTCATCTTCAGTCATAAACAATAGAGGTTTAGACCGTGTGAAGACAAACTGAAAACTTCCATTTTTTGAGCTCAGTTCAACAAACTTTTAAAAACATCTATTGCATATTAGAAGCTATGGCAAATACAGAGATACCAAATAGGGTTTCTTCCCTTGATAAAGCTGAAATTTGGAAGAGAGGGTTATTGAGACAGGCAAACATGTGGAGAGATTAAAAGGAACTAATGTAGTAAAATTTGTGGATAAGGAGGTGGGAAGGGATCGATTCTGGGAACTGAAGTCTTTAAAAATGGATTTTCATTCACCGGCCAATGCAGGAGACATGGGTTCAATCCCTGGGAAGATCCCCTGGAGTAAGAAATGACAACCCACTCCAGTATTATTGCCTGGGAAATTCCATGGACAGAAGAATCTGGTCTGTGGGGTCACAAAAGAGTTGGACACGACTTAGCCACTAAAAAACAACAATGTAAGAATAAAGCTCTTGTTTTTTCCCTTTTTCATCCCTCATAGTACCAATGTTTTTTTGTTCATAGTAGCAGCATTTGGGTTCTGGAATCAAACTACTTGCTTGTAAATCTTGGCCCTGTCAGCTAGTAAGCTAGGCAAGTTATTTAATAATGCTGTCTCAGTTTCTTCATCTGTAAAATGGGAGAATAAAGTGATTGCCTAGATAAATGAGATAGTCAATCTGTCCCACGTCGCTGGCACCATGCCTGGATATATAGTAAGTGCCCAGTGGTAGCTGTTACTCAATAAGCGTTTGTCTAGGAAACGGAAGTTTTGTCTGCAATCTGAGCCTTCTATCATAGACATGCTATAGATATTTTGGGTTCCTTGCTGAACACACTCATTATCTGTGGCTAAAACTGAGTTCAGACTAAAAGGTCTGGTGTTCCTACCCTCCTTCTGTGTGGGACCAGCAGTGAGCCCCTTGTTATAGAACTTTTAGAGGGACAGAATGGCACCATTTGGAGATGCCCACTTGGGAAGCTTTAGAGTCACAAAGTGTTGGTGTAGGAAAGGATCCAGCCTCTGCTACTTACAGACAGAAAGCTAAAGCGCAAAGAAGCGGTTTGCCTGTGGTCCTGCAGAGTTGGGATTAGAACCCAAAACTTCCAGCTCCACACCAATGAGTTTCCACCAGACACCTGACCCCCAGATCCAACTCCCTGGCCAAGGCTGCTTTTTGCTGTGAGTCTCTTGGGCCACACGGCTTCCTCCCACTCTCCCTACTATGTCCCAAAGAAAAGACTACCTGTTCCCAGTTCTTAGGTCACATCTAGGGTAGAAGGAAGGCCCTTACTTGTCCGAGCTACCCCTCAACTCAGACTGGGGTGAGGGGCAGGGCGGGGTGGAGGAGCCCTTTAGCACTTCCTGTTAAGTTGTCTCCAGAGCTGACTTACTCCTTCAGTTCTCACCGAAAGTGCTTTGCAGGTGCTATGATCATGACCCCTCCCCCTACAGGAGTGTCACCAACAGAGAAGGTGACCCTGGGGGCTTTCAGTAGAAAGAGGAAGAAGGCAACTTGCCCTAGTTACAAAACCTGTCGGGAAGTCAGAGTGCCCGCTTTTCTGGTCTGAACGACAACGGGAAGGAAAACTGACTAAAAACAAGATGGAGGAGGGTGGAAACGAGAGAGTGAGCGTGAGGTTGCGCGTGAACTAAGGTGGATCGTATTTTTTCAAGCAAGTAAAGTGTATTCGGTATTATAAAAGCGCAACTGGAACATTAGAAATGTACAAAAATGAAAGGGAGGCGGATTCCAAGCTGGAAACTTGCCGTCTTCACATGTAGGTGAACTGACTTTCATTTATCTACCTGTCTTGGTTTCCATCATTCTGTAAAAATTCGGTGAACTCAAACGGAATGTGCGCCGGGGTCCTGATCTTGCTGCGCTCTCGCGGGCGTGAGTGATGCCCCGAAACTAACGATTCCCGTCCTGAACTGTGTAGCCGGAGATACTACGCGGCCCCTCGGCTGGGAAAGGCGCTGCTCTCCCCCGGTGCGCGGCTGGAGAGGGCGGGCTCCGGGCTCGGACCCTGGCACGGACCGCGGCTGCCGGGTCAGAGCCGAGGTCCGGGCGCGGGGCTGCGGCGTCGCCCGGGGGAAGTGGCGCGGGCGAGCGGGGGCGGGAAGCCGGGCCACAGCCTGGAGGAAGCTGGGCCGCGCACCGGGCGCCGGGCTGGGGAAGTGCTTCAGCGCCCGCCGCCCCCTCCGCGGAGCCGATCCGGGGCGCGCCGCGGGGCGGGGGCGGCCGGCCGGGGGCTGACCCCGAGCGCCGCAGAGTCTGCGCCCGCCTGCCGCCCCGCGCTCGCCGCCCGCCGCCTCGGGTTACGCGGCGGCTGTCGGCGCGCACCTCATCAATAAGGCCTGACAGGCCGCCGGCTCCGCGGCCATCCATCACCGCCCGCGCGGCCCGAGGCGCAGGGCACCCCGCGCGGGGGGCGGGCGCGGGCCAGGAGCCGACGGCCCTTCCGGAGAGCGGGGCAGGAAAGTCCAGCGGTCACCAAGGAGCCGGACCGACTCCACGTGGCCCGAAAACAGCCCCGCGCAGCTCGGAAGCAGAGTTTTCTATCCGTCAACAAATATTTGACTGTATTCCAGTTCTTAATTTCAGTCTTTTAGGGCATGCTCATTTGTTTTTAAAGAGCCGCAAGGGAGCTTAGAAATGATCTAACACAACCCACCCATTTCACAGATGAGGAAACTGAGACAGTGGGGAGCGGGCATGCCTGAGGTCACGCAACCTGGTGGCGATGAAAACGACAGCCTAGGTCTCCTGACCCCGGATTCCCAGCCCACGCGCCGGCCACTTGGGCACTGGGCGGGACCCACGATCCATATGCATGATTGTCATCAAATACGTGAAATGAACGAAGTCCTGCGCGTTGTAGGTTCTCGGTGTGCTCGCAAGTGCATGAGCGCTACAAGGGCCACACAGTCTCTTGCCCCGAAGTCAGATCGCCGCCTTCGTGGTGTGAGTGCGCGCGTGCTGAGGTCTAGAAAGAGAAATGAGGCAAATGTATGGGAGGGGACACCTGCATGTAAAAGTAATAGAGCTCCTTGAATCATTTGCTTCCTCTTCCCATCTACTCCCCCACTCTCCGCCCCTCCAGGCATTAGGGTGGTTTCTCTTCCAATTTCTCTGCCGCAGCACTTTTCCCGCGGCCGGTTTGCAGGGCTCTTTTTCCTCACTGGTCTGAACCAGTTTGGAGGTGGAGACTTGTGTTCATCCTTAGATCTCCAAAGTTTGCTTGATGCCCGGCATACAGCAAGCATTAAATTCACGTTTGCTATGTAAATTGCAGTCCCTGTAAGGGAATCCAAGTAATACAAGTTCATTGGACACTGAAGCTGAAAGAACTCTCAGATTATGGTGTTCTGTCTCATTTCAGGAGAGACAGAGACTGACTCTTGATTTACTCAAGGTTGCCTGGGGGTAGGATCAAATCCCTCTTGGCCCCGGAGTTTTTTTCCCCCAGGATGCTGCGGTCGGTCACAGGCTCTCCCAGTTGGGGTTTCCTGTACGCTTTTTGCTCCCCTTTCCTTCCCACCTTTTGGATCTTCCACTGCCAAATTAGCAAGCCTTCAAAGGGTGGGAAGGAGAATAAGAGAAATCGACAGAGCCAATCTGTTGGCTTTATTTCTAACAGGAAGCAGTATTTTGTGGAGTTTTGTTCTGTCTTTGTAGATGGTGGTGTTTTGTGATTGTTGGTGCTATTGGTTTTTTAATTCACGTGAACAGGATGAGATTAAAGCCAAAGACCAATGGGTGTCTGTTAATGTTAGCATTCGTTTGATTGGAGTTAGAAACAATGATATCAACAACTCTTGGAAGGGATAGAAATGAATGCACACACACTCACATCACTTTTGTTGTCCAGGTAGTCAGTGGCTTTGGGCTGGCTTGTGATGTCCACTAGACCATGCTTTCTGTAGATACAGGTAAAAAGTGTAATTTTATCTAGAATAATGTGCACTTTTTTCTGGTTACTGTAGCTCTTCCACAGGCAGGTCATGAACTGTAGCTGAGTGTAATGAAAATTGATATAAGAATCGGAGTCAGAACAACTTATCCTGCAGAACTGTTGTGAGGATTGAATATGATCATTTACAGAAAAGGTCACGTTTCACCAAATGGAAAGGGAAATACAGGGGCCAAACTCATGCTCTCAAGGGCACACTTTGGCTCACTCTTACCTCATGGGACCAGCCGGAGAAAATCCAGTCTCCTCTGACTGATTAGGTTCTGGCCAACTGGGTCTCTCCACCCTTCATTTCCTGCCTGCTGGTTGCCTTGGGGAGTAGCAATATGACTGAAAGTGACTGAGCAATTTCTGAGCTTCTGCTACCTGGTTCCGGGGACTGTCAGGATGAGAGAACAACCACCCTTCCTGAAATAAGGAAGGGCCAAAAGAAGAGATGCAAGGCTGTCTTCTGTACATAAATCACTTTTCCGAAGTATCTTAGGTGGGAGTGAAACATGTACCAGGGATGTGAAGTCTCACTAAAGACTGGAGGGGTGTGTGTGTATGTGTGTGTGTGGAGACAGAGAGAACAGGGAGAAGAATTTTATCCTGCCCCAGAAATACTCTTCAACCCCCTGGTTTTTCAAAGATACTTTTTCAAATCCTCTCTTTCTGATTTATTGAGGTGAAACTTACATCCAGTAAATTCACCCTTTTTAGAGTACAGTTTTGTCAAACATACAAATGGTGTAACCACCACCACAATCAAGATATAGACTAGCTCCAACCCACTCCCAGATTTCCTCCTGCCCCTTTGCTGTCTCCTCTCTTCCACCCTCCTGCCCCTGCCAACTTCTCTTTTCTATCCCTATGGCTTTGCCTTTGTGACAACGCCAGATAAATGGGTTCATTTAGTCTCTTGAGTTCCACCTCGTTGATGCAACCCGGGTGCACTTGATATTCTCTCATGCTGTCAGGTGTATTTGTTGTCCATTCTTTTCTGTTCCTGAGTAGTATTCCCTTGCATGGCTGTCCCTCCATTTATCTGTTTTCCAGCTGAGGATCATTTCTGTGGCTTCCAGTTTGGGACAATTATGAATAAAACTGTAAGCTTAAAGATGCCAGCAATTCTCTTTTATAGGTTAAAACACAACTTACACTGAGCTTGTCTTATCCTGAGGCAGGTTGCAAATAACTCACCTGCTGAGCAGCCGTGTTCAGGAAGTCTGGGGAGGAGATGCCGCAGTATGTGGAGGTGGGGAAGTTGGGGAGGAAGAGAAGAGGAAAGAGAATGGGAGTTCAGGGCTTTTGAAGAGGCGTAAAGACCAATTACTCCCCTAGAGATGGAGAATTGGATTGCTCTTGTCAGGCAAGGCTGTGTCTTAGTCTGTCTGCTCTGAACACTCCATCCCATCTTACCCCACACCAAGAAGTGTGTGGGCGATGGGAATAGGGAATCTCCAGAGACTTCCTGGGGTAGAGGTGCAAAGATTCTTGCCCTCACAGGGGAAAGAGTCCAGCCTCTGTGAGCGGTGGTATGAGATGGGGGCGGGGAGACAGGCTCTGTGTGCAGAGGCTCCTGCAGTTGGGCTCTCCACCTCCCAGAGCAAAACCCTGCCAACTCTTCCCCATCTAGGTGCTGATTATTCCATTTCGTTGGGACCCTTGCCTCTCTATTTCCTCCCCCCCTTTAGTTTCTGGCCCTTTGGTATCTTGCTGTTGATTAGCACCTCAGCTACAAAGGGCTTGGGCTGTGGAAGAAAGCAGACTTTAAAGGTAGAGCACCCTTGTCTTTCAGTCAAACAGGCAGATGCAGGAGAATGAATACCAGGGAAGCTGAAACTGGCCGAGAGAATGGAGCATCAGGGATCTTCCAGTCTTTCTCTTCACTCAGGTCAAAATACAACAAATACTCTTTTGGCTGAAATAGGTAGGTCGAGCTGTGTGGGAAGCTCCATGCCTTCCACTTCCTTCTTCTGCTGTTGCAAGAAACCAATCATTTACCAATAATTAATAAATAACCAATACTCTGGCCACCTGATGCCAAGAGCTGACTCATTAGAAAACACTCTGATGCTGGGAAAGACTGAGGGCAGGAGGAAAAGGGAATGGCAGAGGTCGAGATGGTTGGATGGCACCATTGACTCAATGGACATGAGTCTGAGCAAGCTCTAGGAGACGATGAAGGACAGGGAAGCCTGCATGTTGCAGTCCATAGGGTCACAAAGTGTTGGACACAACTGGGTGACTAAACAAGAACAACAATAAAAAATTATCTCCAAGTGCCCAGGGGTGTGTGCGAGAGGGCAGCCCACTCTCTTCAGGCACCTGCTGCCACTGGGGAGTGGTGGCCTCTGGTCCATTACAGGGAAGCCCAGGCCTGAGCAGAGAGGCTCCTCCCCCACGTGCAGGATCGGCTGGGCTTCCAGCCACCAGCCCCCAGGTCCGCTCAGCTCAGCCCTGTGGCCTTGGCTCTGGGAGCCGCCTGCCCAGGGCGGAGAGACTTCCAGGGAATGGGGGGCAGGGAGGAGATGCTGTTTTTGCACTTGAGCTTCGCGCTTCCTTGACACTTTCCTGTCTCTCGCTCTGCCGCCACGTCGCCATGTCGCGGCGCCTGCCTGGGCGTCTTCTCCAGCTCCGGGTCACCTCGGGCTCAGTGGCCCCAGGAAGGGTGCAGGGGGAGGCCTGTGCGGAAACCGGCCCAGGCTGGCGCTGGGAACACCGTGTCTCCGGTGGCCTCACTGGTCCCGATATGCGATATGCGTGTCGGGGTCTTGGAGTGGCAGCTCTCCAGGCGCTGGATCCCCGTCACTACTTCTGCCCTCCTGGGAGTGGGGTGCGAGGGGCGGTGTGGGCACGATCTGGAATTGAAGTCGCCCTGCGAGTTCCCCTCTTCCCAATCCGGCAGTCCTGGCCTTCTGTTCCCAGTTCTCTCCTTGGCCTCCCCTCTCCCTGGGGGTCTCACTCTCTATTTCTGTCATCTGTTCTCTTGACTCCTATCTCTTCTTTCTCTGAGTCTGTGTTTCCCTCTCCTGTCGACACCCCCTCTTTTCCGGGGTCTCTGTTACTCTCTGCCAACCTCCAGTCCTTTCCCAGCTGTTTTTTTCCCTAACATGCCACACGACCTCTGTATTTGACTTCTTCTCTGTCTTCCTCTTGTAGAATGTAAGCTTCCCAGGAAGAATTTTTCTCTATTTTGTTCTGTGTTGACTCCCAGCACCACAGAAAGCTTCTGGCACTGAGTAGGTGCTTAATAAAAATAGAATGAATGACTGGATGAGTGAGTTGTTTAAGGGTGGAACGAATCCCGTCCCCCGCTGAGTCTCCAGGGAAGCCCCTCTGGGCTCTCAGGCTGGTCTTTTCTCTGTCCTTTCTGCCTGCTTTCTTTGGCCTCCCCCCTTTCTCAGCTTCCTCTTGTTTCTGTCTCTCTCCATTCCTCCCTCATTTTTTTTCTTGGTCCTACTAACTGACGGGGTCCCTCCAGCTTTCCAAAACGTAGGGGTCCAGGCCCTCTACCCTCCCTACTGGGAGACAATACACCTACCTGGCCTCACTTGTCGGCCTTTGTCCCAAGGAGCCTGGCAGCTCCAGTCTCCAATCGTTGTAGCCTCAACACCTAACTGGGTTCCCAGCAGAACTCAACCTCTAAAATCCTGACTGCGCCTGGAAATCCCTCCTTCCTACAGACCCCAGAGTCCTTGGTCTCTGGGTCTCCTTAGAGGCAGCCTAGATTTTGGTGGGAGATTTGTAGGCAGCTGCACGGATAAACACTCCCCAGAGATTAGAGTGGGCCTTCCTCTCCCCAAGTCTGGCCTGGGCCTCAGGGTTTTACTTGGACAAATGGTGGTGCCTGAGTACCTACTGTATGCCGGGAGACTCACTCCCTTTTAAGAGAGTATTCTGCCCTCCAATTCCCAGCAGCCCTGAGAGATTCTATTAGCAATTCCTTTTGTAGCTGTAATCATTCAACAAACATTTACTGGGCAGCTACTATGTGCCAGCCCCTGCTGCCCTTATACATCCTGCATTCTGGCATGTGTTGGGGAGGAAGGGGTGTGTACAAGCAACCACAGATAAATGAATTGCTAACTCTGGGGAACAGAAGGCCTAGGGATTAAGCAAATTCAGGGGTTTTTGTACTCCCGGAGCATTTATTTACTCCAGTGCTCTCCCGCTGTACTGGGCACAGCCACCGCTGTAACTTCAATAGTCCCTGATAGAGGAGGAAGGAGGGAGAGTCCACAAGTGAAAGAATGGTGCCCACATCACCAAGAGAGAGCCCAGAGGTGGCAGCTTAGGTCCCAAAGAGTAGGGCGCCTCCACTCAGCTCAAAGATTCTGCAGGCTCAGGACAGCCAGGGCAGCCAGGCCAGTGGGTGCCAGAAGCTTCCGCCCTAGCGACTGTTCCCTTGCCCGCCGGCCCCAACCCCCACCGAAGTCCTCTGTGAGGAAGGAGAAGGAGCCAGGCTGGGAGAAGCAAAAGGAGGCAAGAGAGGGCGTCAGCCTGGCCGCAAGGCGCCCTGTGCTCCGCGCTCCGCGCCCCGCTGGCGACAAAGCCGGGACTTGCGGGCGCCTGGACCGGGTTTCAGTTCTGGCCTCTGCTGCCCCGGGACCTGAGGATCACTCTCCCCATTCAAAATACTTTTGGCATCTTTCCCGAAATGAATGAAAACGTAGAGACTCGTTTTAGCCTTTCTTTCCCTTCCCATGGGCTCTTAGATTATGAGACAGGAGCTGTTTTATTTAACCTTGATTTTAATTTTTAAATGTGAGACATAGTCAATGAAATGTAGAATATTTGAAAAGCAAAACGAGGGTTTTAAAAAGCATTTCATTGTAGAAACTCGATATTAAATAGAATGCTGCTGCTGCTAAGTCGCTTCAGTTGTGTCCGACTCTGCGACCCCATAGACTGCAGCCCACTAGGCTCCTCTGTCTCTGGGATTCTCTCGGCAAGAATACTGGAGTGGGTTGCCATTTCCTTATCCATTAAGTAGAATAGATAAAAGAATTAAGACTCAGAAATCTAAATTTGAGACCTATTTCAGAGAGCACTGGCTTTGCCACCTCCAATACGGGTCTTAACCGCTCTGGGTCTCTGAGTTCTCGTTTGTTCGAGGACGTGAATATCTCTCCCTCTAGCACGGGCGATGCTGTTGTTTCCTCGAAGGAAAAAAAAAAAGGAATTCGAAAGTGTTCTGTAATCTGGAAATGACTCTAAAATATGGTAGGGTGTGCCAAAAACTCTAGTCCTCAGAGCCGGAAGCAGGAGGAAGCCTTTGCGGTCTGTAAGTGAGAGCATGGCTTCGCCTTGCAACACCGGATAGTATTTTTACAAGTTTGACAATTAAGAAGCCTAGCTGCCTTCTCCCCGCAGGTCTGCCGGCCTCAAGGCCGATAATTCCTTTCCGGGGTGCACAGCAGAACACTGTACCTACAGAAAGGGGGCGAGGGTCTCTATGCCCCCCTCGCACTAAGAATTCCCAGTGCCAAGGCACAGGGCTCAGGAGGGAAAGATCTACTAGCTTAATTCGTTCTGCATTTTTCCGTCCACGGGGATCGGCCCTGCTCCGCACGCTGGTCCTCGGTGCTCCACTCGCGGAGGGTTGCGCTGCTTTCAGTGCGGGTTCTGCGAGTGAGGACCGACTGTCGGAGAAGGAGAAGGAATGGCCCGCAGCGCGAGGCCCGGCTGGGGAATTGGAGGGCGGCGAGGGGACTGGAGCCGACAAACGCTTCAGCGCGGGTCCCTTCTCCTGTCTGCCCGAGGTCCTTGTGCACAGGCTCGAAGAGTATCATACCTCGGAGGAATTCGTTACACAGGACAAGGGGTGACTTTTCCGGTCCCCTCCCTGGTTCTCTCTATTTGCGGGTTTCTTGATTAGAAGACTTTGGGGGCCCACTGTACTTTCAGGTGTCGTTGGTTTTTAGGGCTGGCGGCCGCTGAGGCTGATTTCCGCGGTGTCCCGAACGATTGCACCAGCCAGAACCGAGATTGTGGCACCGCCTTGCGCTCGGCTTAAAGCAAGCCCGCTCCGGTCCCACCAGGAAATCCGGAGAGACCCTCGCTGGTATCACTGTGAATCCCATCGTCCACTGCTTATTAACTTCTTTTTCAGGGAACTAGAGTTCCGATCCCTTTGTCCAACGTGTCCTGCCTACACACCTGTCTTTAAGGTATGGACCGGCTCAAGTCCCAGAGGTCTGAATGGAGCAAGAAAACTCATCTTATTCTTGTGTCCTGGAGATTTTTTTTCTAAGCGTAAAGCACATTTTAGTAATTCTTGTTTCTCTAAAAATCTTACCACTTGACTCTTCATTAGACCCAGGCCCCTAATAAAAGAGGTCAAAGAATTTATATTTTCCTTGCAGACTATGGGAAAGAAAAGCGAAAAGAGGACGTGAATGAGGTTGGGCCATATCCCAGGCCAATTCAGAGCCTTCTCCTTAAAAATAGCCAGGAGTCTGAACCTCCAAGCACAGCCGCCCCCCTCCCCCGGCCCCCCTTCCTAGCGGCCTCCTGAACGTGGGAGAAGCCTGGGAACTTAGCGGCAGCCGATAAACCTCCTCCAGCCCGCGGGCCAGCGAGGCCTTGAAATGCTCTCTGCTCCTGGCAACCGCGAGCCGGCCCAGTGGCTCCCGCCTCGCCCAAGGGAGGGAGGGGGCGAGCCAAGGAAGGAGGGAGGGAGCAAGGGAAAAAGTAACACCCTAAAAGAGCGGGCGGCTCGCCAACCACCCTCTGGACTGTCCTTGAGCTGGGCTCTTTGGGAGGAAACTTGGGGCGCTGGGTGCACACACATCGACACAAAATTCTCGGTCCCAGTAGCCTTTGTAGAAGCAAAGAATCTTTCATGGACTCCTGGGTTTCAGCACACTGGAAAGCCTGGGGGCTGGGGGTTGGGGGCGGTGAGGTGTGGGGTGGGTGTTGGGGGTGGTAAAAGAGCTCTGTCGCAGGCCTGGAGCGGCCCCCTAGTGAATACCGGCTGCCTCGAAAGGAAGCGCTTAGAAAAAGCAGGCTCTTCCATCAGGGGTCTCACAACAACAGCCACATTCAGCAGGGACTGCTAAGTGACCCCTCCATTGCACGGGAGACTGGGGGTGGGGGGAGTTTGGGCGAGGCTAGGCGCCGGTTACCGGCTAATGCGACCCGCAGCACGCGCTCTCGCGCCGCGGCCGACCTGGCACTGTGGAGGTAGCCTGCGTGGGAGCGGCCGTGTCCTTGGCGTTGGGGAGGACGCCCAGATGGCCGCTCCGCCAGATGCTAAGCTCCAAGGTCCAGTCTCCAGGTTCATCCCTTTTCGCCCTCTCGGGGTCGGGCGGACGGGAGGCAGCTCTGAGACTTGGGGCACCGCTGGAGCCACAAATTTCCAGGGAGAAGAGAGATGCCGACGCAGCTTCCTGTTCGGCTGAGCTCAGCCTTTCAACTCCTGAGAAAACACTTGTAGGCCCCTGACGCAGGCCTTTTTCTTCGTGGCTTTCTCGCTCACTCCAGTGAGAAGGAGGACCCGTTTCAAAGAGCGCAGGGGCCGTGTACCCTTCTCAGCTGCATTTGAAAGTGCGCTGGTCGGAGTGTCCCCGCGAAAGCGCCTTTTCCCAGGTCCAGCCTCGGGGATCCCCAGGACCCTCCCCCGCCCCCCCCAC
>SJYA01001210.1:349771-419137 GCA_006410615.1 Neotragus moschatus | reverse complement strand
CAAACTCTGCGAGGCGCTGGCGAGGAGTTGGGGGAAGCTGGAGAAACACCTAGCAGCCACCCTCAGCTTCCGGGGCGCGAAGGGACTCGGCGGGCAGCAGCCCAGGGAGCGGCGTCGGTTCATCCAGCCAGCGCGCAGCCCTTCCGCCCCTCTGCTGGGCACCTCAGTTTTCTCTCTTTCGCCTGAGCTCCTCTAGATCTCCGCACCTTTCGCTCAGGGAAGAGACTTTCCCGCGCAGCCGCGCTCAGTCCTTCCTCCGGGATTTTCCTGAGAATCCCCACGAGTTGGCCACGATCCCTTTGGGGGTTTCCTTCCAGCCAGCCCCGAATCCTAGCCTGGTTCTCGGCGCCCGGATCGCCCTTACGCAGGCCGGGAATCCAAGACCGATTACTGACTGCGGAAGCGGGTCTCGCCCTTACTTCTGAGGCGCACAGGTTTCTTGCAGGGAGGTATCCTGGCCCCCTCCCGACCCCTCCAATCTGGCATGAGAAACCTGCGCTTGGGATAGAAACACGACCTTTGGCGGGTGTGGGGTGTTTAACCGAAAGAGCCACCGGCCGGCTGTTATCTGGAGCTGAAGGCTGCGGTAATCGATGAGTTATTTTTACGCGGTAATAGGGCCCTGTGATTGCTCTATTAACCTTTAGACCTGTCTGAGGGACTCTCCGGCTCGCAGCCCCGCTGCGCTGGGGCCTCTAGGCACTGACGCCGACTCAAAACTCAGGCCTGCCACCCTTCTCGCCCGGCTCAAGGCGGGGTGCTGAGCCCCTGGAAGAGTCATCTCATCGGAGAAGCCCCGCTGAATTGCCGAGCTCCCCGAGCCCCCGCTAAGTCTCTTAGATTAGTGCGGCGGCGCCGCGGGCTTCAGAGAAAACGGAAAAATCAGAAGGCAGGAGGCCGCAGGGGCTGGGAGCTTCGCCATGAAAGCGTGGACTTTTTGCATAAACACAGAACTATAGGCTGGAGTCTCACGGACTCCCTGGTCTACTGCGAAGGTGAAAGGGAGGGCGGGTTAGGTCTCCGCGCTCCGATTGAGGAGGCCCATCCAAGTTCGGTGTCTCTTCCACTCACCCGGGATCTTGGACTACGAGGATCCCCACTACCCACTATGACCCGAAGCCTTGCAGCCAGCCGGGGCACTCCCCGGTGACCTAGTGCCCTACACCCGAGCCAGGGTCGCCCCCAAGAGGTCACCTTCCCCTTACCAGCCCCGCCCCTCGCCCACCGCGTCCCTAGCCTCGGCTGGAACCCGACCACCAGGAGGCGTGGGGAGGAGGGACGAGGTGGAAGGCAGGAGAGGTCTCATTAATAAAGCTGACCCAGGGCAAATCCGCAAAATCGAATCGACCTCAGGCAGGGCGTGAGGTGGGGTGAAGCCCCGCGCCCAGGCGGAAGCACTTTGGCGTTTTCCGATGAGATCCCAGAGCCTGGACTTTGCCTGCTGGGGGACTTTTTTTGAACAGCCCCGCAGCCCGGCGCCGGGTGGAGGTGCAGCCGCCTCGGCGCATCCTCCGCCCCCTTCCCTTGCACGTGACTCCCGAGGGCCAGTCAACGCCGGCGAGCCGGGAGCAGGGGCCAGGGGCTCCGCGCCGCGAGCCGGGGGACTCCGCGGCGGCCGGCGGGGAGGCTGCGGGAGCTCTGCCGCCGCCTAAGCTGCCGTGGCGCCCGGGGGAGCGCGCGCTGGCCTCCAGGAAGCTCAAGCCCCGGCAGGTATGGCTTTTCCTATCCCTCTCCCGGCTCTTTTTCCCTAGTCGTGGAACCCCGATCTCCTCCGTGCGGGCTTGCCTGGGAGTGGAGAGAGGACTAGTGGTGGAAAGGAGACGTCGGTCATCCCGGGTCCCTAACCTTGCCCGCAGCCGGCTCTCCGTTGGCTTAGCAGTTTCTTTAAAGCTAAGTGAGATTTAGGGGGAAAGTGGAGAAGGATCCTCTACGGGCTTCTGGATTCTTTCTGTGTGAACTTGGACGTTTTTAATCCCCGCCCCCGTGCGGATTTCCCAGCCCTTGGCTGCACCTCGCAGGACTGGGCCTTGGTGGCGATGATGGCCGTGAGAAATCACCCTGACCAACTGACGCGGGATCGGCCGCCCAGCGGCTCGAACACGGAGAGACTCAGACGGAGGACTGTCGCCCATGGGCGACAGAGTGGCGGTGGGAGGCGGCGCAGCTGGGCCTCAGGGCCCCGGGGAGGCGCTCAGAAGTCGGGAATGAGTGCCCGCTCTTTTTATGCTTCCCAATCTTCCCATCCGGGGTCCAAGGAGCTAAACGCCCCTCACGCAGCTAGCAACCCCACCCACCCGCAGTGCTTCTGGGTGAGATTAGCTGGGGTGGGCGGGGGGTAGGGAAGGGCGGGAACCCGGCGGAAAGCAGTGATGTCCCTCAACTGACCAGGGCTAGCTACCCCGTCCACGAAATTCTGTCGCTTGACCTTGGGCTGTGGGGGGTCATCTAGGGGATCAGAGGATGCCCAGGTGGTGAGCTGCCTCCAGGCTGAGAAAACGAGGGGCCTTAGGGTTGTCGCAGACGGTGGGGAGAGACCCAGGGCTCCTGGGAGTCCGGGCCAGCGCTGCCGGGAAGGTTGGGGAAGAGCCTCGGGGAAGTATTTCCTGTGTTTCTCAGAAAAGGAACTGCAGCCTAAAGCAGCTTAGAGGCTTTATAAGAGAGAAAGTTTTTATTAGGGTGACGGTGTGATTCCCACCCTTCCACCCCCACTTCTGGATCTCCACGTCCCCCTCCGTGATCAGGTTCGTTGTTGCCGGCTAGTGTGTGCGTTCGGGTGTGACAGTTTTCTAGGCAGCAGGCCGCGGGTGAAGGCGCCAGCAGAACCGAAGGAGCAGGAGTGACTGTAAATGGACGGGAACGTTAGGGCGCTCTCCATCCTCCCCGCTGGCAGAAATTTATCAGAAAAGCGCTGTGCGCTAACTCAGTAAGGAAAAAAGCATTCCTGTCCGGCCTGTGAATCAGGGGTGAACTGGGATGAGTGATCAGGAGGAGAGGGAAAACTGGGCGCAAGTCTGAATCTCCAGAGGCCAGACCTTTTCTGCCATTCTCGGGAGTTCTGTCTGTATCTTCTCTGGGTGGCCTGCGTCGTAGTCTCAATTACAGAAACGAGCAACAGTCTTTTAAAGGGAGTAGTTAATTTCTTGTCTTAACAGAAAGGTCTATGGTGGTATTTTCTCCACCTTCTATTGTTCAGTAATCCAACTCTTAGGTAATGTATCAGCCATTTTAAAAAGGCAGAGAATGCAATAAAGACAAATGTTAGACTTATGGCATTTTCAGCGTTTACATTTTAAAGCTTGTTAAGTTAGCATCTGTATGTATATTGGAAATTGGATTACAAAATTATAAATCTTCCTTTCCTGCAGCTATGTGGGAAAAGAAATGTATAACGTTTGTTTTAGAACTGAGGGAGTATTCCAGAAAATTCAATGAAATAGGTCAACTATTGGATTTTAAAATTAAATACTGAATATTTTATTAAGGTAAACTTGTGTAATTTACTTATTGAAGCCTAGGTATTCCTTTAGGTATTAATTTTTTGTGTTCATTTTTGAAGGGGAAAGTTGATGATTTCAGGTAAAATTTTTTAATATCCATCCTCTAACTAAACTTCTTATTGGAAGGAAATGTTCACCAAACCAATAATTTATTGGAGCTTTGAAAGCAAACAATAAACCATTTAAGAGTTAACATATGACTATATAATATACTGCTATATCATTATTATTAGTGATGTTGTAAAAGTGATGAAAAGCATTATATATTATATTAGAAATTCCATTTCCAGAACTTTTACTGGAATAAAGATGACCATTTATTATAGTACATAATACATCAGAAGCACTTTCTTTTGATACATTAGAAATTTGTAACTAATAATAGCCAAGTATATAGAATTTATAATCCTCACAGTGACCCTACAAGATAATTACCTTTAATATTTGAATTTTTGCGAATGAAGAAACTGAAGCATGGGGGTTAAGTAATGTGTCTACAGTCATTCTTTTAGTAAGTGGCAGAGCCTGGATTTAGTACATAATTCAGTTAATAACTCTATAAGTTTGCTATTGCAATAAAAAAATTGTTAAGAGTAGCTGCATTTTCTTAAGGAGAAAAGTGGGCATGGACTGGACAATCTTAAACTCTAGAGTTTTTCAGATCTGTCCCCCACCTCTTTTAATTGTACTTTGATCTTAGAGGAGTTTTAAAACTTTTGGATGTGTCAGTTCTGCCCTTTGTAAAATGAGGAGAGAAACTTCTTAGTGGGATTGTAAAGAAAATGACCTGGAACCAAGCAGGTGCTTCAGAACGTAGCATGCTTAGTTTTTATCAGAAAAATTGCCTGGTGAAATCAAACACAGGATGCAAGGAAATAATCAAGTCCTACAAACTGTTTCTGTCCCCCAAGTAGTCTCATTGGTGTTCCAATCCCATACGTGGCTGGACCTGTGATTCCATGTGAAAAACCCACTCAATGAATTGGAGATCCAGTGAGTTCTGTAGTTCTGTAAAGTGATTGTACATTTCTCTCACTTTTCTCATTTAGTATCCAGTCTGCAAAATCTCCAAAATAAAGCTATTTGTAAGAAACGTGTATCTGGTCTAATTTGATGTCCACATTGTATAGTTGTATAGATAAGAGTTCACAAACCTTTTCGCTGAGATTTACCAGATGCTGTGTTCATTTATAAATATTTAGAATCTGCCTCTAGTTTAAAAGCAAAAAAAGAAAAAGAAAAAAGAAAAAAAAACCAACCAAACAAAAAAGATTGCAAACAAAATTTTCTTAGGTTGCTGTTTTTTTATATTTTATAAAGTTTGCCCTTGTCTTTCACGGACAATCTAAAGTTCTTTCACAGTCAGGATCAGTTGGGGATAGGTGGGGGGAGAAAAGAGTTGGGAAGAGATTTCTTAGATTTCTAGGCTCTTCGTGGAAACCTGAAACCCTTGGTCTTTTAAAATACTGTGACAAGAATATGCTAGAAATAAGGTAAAATTAAAGTCCTTCCTGACAAGCAATGCAAAAAAGAAAAACGCTGATCGAGATCACAACCAGTAATTTACACGTCCAATAACTGCAGAGCCCTACGTCTCTAAGGCGCCCCTCCCGGAGGCTTCCTTGCAGCAGTCAGACCCCACGGGCCTCTGCAGATCAGCTTTCCGAGGAGCTGGGCCCCTGAGAGTGGCGATTTTGTTTGTAGGGCGAGAGAAGCAACCAAGCTTAGGGGAAATGGGCCCTGAAAGCACTGGATGACCTTGTTTTCCTCTGTCGTTCCCTCTTCAGACGCGGCTACATCTCGGAGGAAAGGAGCCGGCCCCGGCCTCAGCCTTGGAGCCAGCCTACCGCACCCTGTGCCCCAGGCCGGGGTGTTCAGACGACGGGCTGGCCGGCGGCACCCTGCAGGAGCTCCGCGCCCCGGCGCCATCTCGCGCCTTCGGATCCTCTAGGACCTTTAGTGGACTCGCGCCCACCCCTCAACTCCACCACCAAGGGGAGCAACCACAGATTCAATTTGGGATTTTCCTGAGTAAACCAGAACCTCAGTCTTTTTGCTCAACGCTGGATTTAATATGTATATAATTTTGAAGGATTTGTGTTTTTTTTTTTTAACCTTTGATTTTTGATATTCGGGTTTTTTGACAGCCCCTCCCCTGTACGTTATTCGTTTTTTTTTTTTTTTTTTTTTTTTTGTGTTACTATTTTGTCTCTTCGCATTACTCCTTGGCCCGAGGACTCGGACGCTGCGAGCGCGCGCGGGGCGATGTACCAGAGCCTGGCCATGGCCGCCAACCACGGCCCCCCTCCCGGGCCCTACGAGGCGGGCGGNTTTTTTTTTTTTTTTTTTTAATTTTTGTGTTACTATTTTGTCTCTTCGCATTACTCCTTGGCCCGAGGACTCGGACGCTGCGAGCGCGCGCGGGGCGATGTACCAGAGCCTGGCCATGGCCGCCAACCACGGCCCCCCTCCCGGGCCCTACGAGGCGGGCGGCCCGGGTGCCTTCATGCACGGCGCGGGCGCCGCGTCCTCGCCGGTCTACGTGCCCACGCCGCGGGTGCCCTCCTCGGTGCTCGGCCTGTCCTACCTCCAGGGCGGAGGCGGGGGCGCGGCCTCTGGGGCCGCCTCGGGCGGCAGCTCGGGAGCCGCGCCGTCGGGCGCGGGGCCGGGGACGCAGCAGGGCAGCCCAGGCTGGAGCCAGGCGGGAGCCGAGGGAGCTGCCTACACCCCGCCGCCCGTGTCGCCGCGCTTCTCCTTCCCGGGCACCACTGGGTCCCTGGCTGCCGCCGCCGCCGCCGCCGCGGCCCGGGAAGCCGCGGCCTACAGCAGTGGCGGCGGGACTGCCGGCGCGGGCCTGGCGGGCCGCGAGCAGTACGGGCGAGCCGGCTTCGCGGGCTCCTACTCCAGCCCCTACCCCGCCTACATGGCCGACGTGGGCGCGTCCTGGGCCGCGGCCGCCGCCGCCTCCGCCGGACCCTTCGACAGCCCGGTCCTGCACAGCCTGCCCGGCCGAGCCAACCCCGCCGCGCGACACCCCAATCTCGGTGAGTGCTGCACGCCGCGCGAGTGCCCGGGGCCAGAACAGAGGCAGCCCTGAGCCCTGTTTGGGGCATTTAATTCTTCACAAATATGTGGGGGTCGGGGCAGAAGATAGATGGGATGCGTGAATTTCCAAGGAAAGCAGACTGGGAGACCGAACCGGCGGCCAGGGTGATAGCGGCGGTGAAGGCCACAGCTCCAGGGAGCCCAGATACTGCTCAGTGAGATTGGGCCTGCCCTCTGCATCTTATGAGCAGGAGAGACGACTGCAGGGTGGCAGGGGCTGGCGGAGCCCTCCGCGCGGCCCCAGACGTAGGATGGGTCTGGCCCGCCGTGCACCCAGGCAGCGCCCATTTTTGGGTGACTGGGGAGGCCACCGGGAGCCCCTGGTGTACAGCCGAGACCACCGCCTCACCTCCTCTCAGTCCTCCGCAGGGAATTCATTCCATGGCTTGGGCCCAACATCTTCTGGCCGCATATGGTGGTTCAGTTGGAGGATCCCTCTGGGCAGTAGAGTTTCCTGTTGGGTATTTCACACCGGGAACAAATGAGGGACCCTAGCAGTGGAGAGGGCATGCCTGGTGGCTCAGACAGTAAAGAATCCGCCTGCAATGAGGAAGACCTGGGTTCGATCCCTGGCTTGGGAAGATGCCCTGGAGGAGGGCATGGTATTCTCCGGTATTCTTGCCTGGAGAACCCTAATGGACAGAGGAGCCTGGTGGGCTACAGTCCATGGGGTCCCAAAGAGTCAGACAGGACGGAGCGACTAAGCACAGCAGTGGAGATGGGTTGAATTGGGACCAATGCCAGGGGTGTGTCTCTGGGTGGTATCTCAGGGCCAGAGCGTATTGTGACCTTGGGCTGGTTGGCCAGACCGAGGTGCCCAGGGCTGCGTTAGAAGCACTCCCCAGGTGGGTGTCCTGGCACACAGGTGCTTCTTTATAATGCCCACCTGTGGAGAGCGTGATGCAGGTCCAGCTTCCTCCTGTCCCTAGCGCTGGGGTTATAGGTTATAATTGTAACAGGCACAATGTTATAGTTCCTTTGAATGTCAGACCTGAGAAGGACAGCATGTGCGTACCCCTTGGCCCGATTTACAGATGAACAAAATGAAGTCCCAGGAAGGGCTTCTGTGCTGGGAGGAAAAAGGAAGTGGCACCATTAATTCAGAATTCAAATGTCCTTTGGTCCTGTGGAATTTCAGGAAGGGACAGAGTTGGGTTTGGGTGGAAGTGGCTTTAGAGGAGGAGGGGAAGCCCAGACTTGAGAAGTAAGGTTAACATTTATTGACTGCCTACTAAGTGCTAAATCCTTTCGCATTTGTTCTCACTTTGAAGAGAAAAGCTTTGTCCCTCCCAGGTTTCCAGTCTTGGGCTGGCTCCGAGAAGGATCCAGGCTTTGAAGGTTTTTAAATTATTCTCTGACCCTGGGTGGCCTAGGAAGGTCCCTAGGGGTGTCGGACCAAATACACATCTTAGGTAAACTGATTGGCGCCCAGTTTCCCCCTCCCCCTCATGGGGGAGCCAGACGGCACAGCCCCCATCCCCAGGGAGGAGGACCCCCCTCCCCCAGGCTGCTAGCCTCTGGGAGGACCTTGAGAGATAGCCAGACAGCATCTCCATACAATGGCAGTTGGAGGTGGGAGTTCTTGGGGTGGGGCCCTCAGGCCTCCCATTCTTGGAACTCTCCTGAGTTCTCTCTAGAACTCACTCTAGAACTTCCATTTTAAAATAGGAATGGTTCACATAGTTTTACTTCTTTTAACTTGGGAGTGGGCTGGGGAGATTGCTTCCTAAACTCCTGTAATGCTGGACTGAGAATTTGGTGTTAGAGGAAGAAAGAGAAGTCTGAAATCCAAAGATGGGGGGTGGTTTGTGGTCATGAGAGTTGCAGCCAGAGCAATGTTATATATATAAAAAAAGTACCATTTGAGAAGTACACTCAGTGAATATTTATTTATTTATTTGCTTTACAAAACTGTATTGGTTTTGCCATACATTGACATGAATCAGCCACGGGTGTACATGAATTCCCAATTCTGAACCCCCCTCCCTCAGTGAATATTTAGATTAAAAAACGTAACCTCTACCAGGCAGGAGGGTATTGGAGTCAGTAAAGTTTCCCACATTCCAGTGTCAGCAAGCTGACCTTTGAGGATGGCATCCTTGCTGAGAAGTGTGGTCTGTTCTGTGTCCTCCTAGTTCAGCAAGTCCCACCTGAAGACAGCCGTTGGGTCTGGCCAAGCAGTTGGATTTTCTCTCTTGTGCACAGCCAAGTGTTTTAAGCGGTCAAGTTACGAAAGGTTCCATGTTATCTGTGTGAGGGGAGGAGGCATGTTGAATGTGTTGGCATTCACATCTCCAGTATGTTCTCCAGTGGCACTTATATCAAAGCCAGTTAAAAGCAGCATACGTACATGTGCTTTGTATATGTTCCTCCCATCACATGAGCCCTCTGTAAATGCCTCATAGCTTTATCAAGGACCATCACTGGCGTGTTAACTGATGCTGAGCGGTAGAAGGATGAAGACTGATTCTGTACTTCTTGCGAGCTTGCTGTGTGGAATGAAGACCAGGTCCTAAGACCCAGTGAAGGGCTTCCCTGGTAGCCCAGCAGTAAAGAACCTGTCTGCCAGTGAAGGAGACACAGGTTCAATCCCTGGGTGGAAAAGATCCCCTGGAGAAGGGAATGGCAACCCACTCCAGTGTTCTCGCCTGGGAAATCCAATGGACAGAGGAGCCTGGTGGGCAACAGCAACACCTAAGACCCAGTACGGCATGGGGGTATGACAAAAGCAAGCCTAGATTCGAGTCCAGGTGCCCCTGTGATCTCGGGCAAGGTACTTACCTCTCTAAGTCTCCTCTCTTTTTCTGTAAAGTGAGATGCCTGTAACTACTTTTAATGTTGTCTTAAAGTAGAAAAATACTGTAATGTTTGTGAACTACTTGGCTTTGGCATCTCAGAAATGATGGCTATTTTATTAGACAGTCCCTCACTATCATGCGGAGTGACCAGTTCTGATTTTCTAAAGACTGGTTTTTTTTTTTTTTTTTTTTTAGGATTGGTAATGTTTCATGCTAAACCTAGGAGAGGCCCCAACAAATGGGGATGGTTGATCACCCTAAAAACACATGAAGGCCAGTGAGCGACTCAGCAGGGAGCTATGGCCATGAACTGACAGCAGAGGAGAGACGATAGAGGGGTGCCTCCCTTCTGTCTAGGAACCTGGAAGCCTCACCAGGGTGGTGCTGTCTGCANTTTCATGCTAAACCTAGGAGAGGCCCCAACAAATGGGGATGGTTGATCACCCTAAAAACACATGAAGGCCAGTGAGCGACTCAGCAGGGAGCTATGGCCATGAACTGACAGCAGAGGAGAGACGATAGAGGGGTGCCTCCCTTCTGTCTAGGAACCTGGAAGCCTCACCAGGGTGGTGCTGTCTGCACTTGGCATTGAAGGATAAATAGAACTTTACCAGAAGTGCCTGCAATTTGGGGAAAAAAAAAAAAAAAAAAGATTAAGAAAACATAGGCCCTCATTTACAAGTCATATAGCCTGGTACCATGAAATAATGCAACCCAGTTTGGTTTTTGTTTAAATAATATATTTGTCACTATAGGTAAAACCACACAGACTAACTCACTCTTCACTCAGAAACTATTTTTAATTTCAGTGAGGAGAAAGAAGCAAATACTTTTATTTTCTATGAAGTATTAAGTGTTAATATTAACAGTAGTTCACATCTTGCCAGAGTTCGTTTTTTTGGTTATTGGAATAAGGGAAAACCCAAAGTAATAAAAGCAAACAAGGGCCTTTGTAGAGCTCTGGCCTTCAGGTGGAAGGAATTACTCCACCTTGACTGCGATGTATATAAACGTTAATTCATTCCAAGTTCAATATGTGCGTGACACACCATTGAATTCGTGAATTAGGCTACACTAATGGAATTGTGTGACCTTACTGAGGCCTGGTACAGAGTGTCACTCATGTTTAAGTGCCTGGCAGAGGCTGGGCACTTAGCAAATATTTCAGTGGAAATCCAAGAGGGAGTTGCCACAGTCCTCTGCCCAGGACAAACCACGCGCTGTGGCTGCTGAAGAGGCCAACTGGAGGGCCATGGGGAGGAGGAAGTCAGGTGGGAGAGGGTTCCGGAAACCTTGGGAAACCACTGAAACAGTTTTGGGTGAAGAATTCACAGGGTGGGTAAGAGAAGGTAAGACACAGAGAGAGAGTGACTGTGTACAGGTATCTATAATGCAAGAGCCTATGGCCTTGAAGAACTTCTCTCGTGGTCCAGTGGTTCAGACTCTGAACTTCCACTGCAGAGGGCATAGGTTTGATACCTGGTCGGGGAATAAGATCCCACAAGACACACAGCGTGGCCCAAAGGTTTAAAACAAAATATCTGTGGCCTTTAAACATGTTGCTCTATGTGAGCAGATACTAGGCTTGAGATTGTAGTTGAAATGGAATGTGGATGCCGAAAGTTCTTAAGGATACACTGTGTGACCTTCTGCCAGTGGAGTTGTGTTCAAGGGCTCGGGTCCACGTAGGTGTGCATGTGAGTTAGCTGTGCAGGATGATATAGCTGTCTCCCTGTAGACCACCCACTCACAGCTGTTAAGTAGGCATATCCATTTGTCAGAACTCATGCACATGGACTAATAGAATGGGAGCATTGAGAATTCCCTGGTGGTCCAGTGGTTAGGACCCCATACTTTCACTGCCAGAGTGTGGCTTCAGTCCCTGGTGGGGGAACTAAGATCCTGCAAGCTGTGAGGCCTTGAATGAAAAATTAAATAAAATGGGAGTATTTTATTGTGTGTACATTATACCACAATAAAGTTGATTTTTGTACCAATTAATGCTTGTAAATACTTAACGCTGAAAAGGAAACTGGAAATTATATGTAAAGATAAATTAAAGAAAATAACATTGTGATAGATGTTACTGCAAAGCTATGGAAATATGTTTTATGACGAAATAATAGTTCTTTGTGTAATAGAAAAATACGTGATTATATTTTTAAAGGATCTCAACAGTTTAGAATCATCTTAAGTGTTGATTAAAAAAAATAACAATACAACAAAATGCATGTATAGCACTCAGTGTTAGCCAGAGGTTTCTTTGAAAGCTTTGTCTTACTCACTGTATTCTAAGAGTTTGTTTATGGTGTAGGTTGGACTCTTAGAATCTTTTGGTAACTGCTTATCAACAAAGCCAGTTGCTTTCTGAGCCAGTTCATTTATGTAGGGAATTTTGTGAGTAGCTTGTTTGGCTAGAGAGTGATTCGTCAGTCTTTGAGAAGCCAAAGTTGTTTAACTTTCCGGTTACCACCCCGAGTAGGTCAGTCAGAGCTGGGGCTGGACTGTGGTGCTGGCTTGAGAACCAATTAAATGGGGAAGGTGTGTGGGGGGAGCCAGGGGCGTGTCACCTGGCCAACTGTGTCCCATCGAAAGGTCAAGCCACATTTACTAGGTACTTTCTAAGCACGCAGGTAGAATGATGCCCGGGAGATGGTTTTCGATAACACTTTCTTTGGCATCCCTCCCTATTATTTATTTATTTAATTTATTTTTTTTTACCTTAAATGAGCTAAGAAGACAAACATACTCTGAGGTGGGGAAACAGGAACTCTGATACCTGTGGATGGAAGTGAAAATTGGTACAACCTTTATGGAGGGCCCTTTGTGATGTCTGACAAATTACAAAACTGATACCCTTGACCTGGAAATTTAACTTCTAGGAATTGATTCTGCAAATATAAGGGCATATGTTAGTTGCAGCGCTGTTTGTCATTGGAAACAATTATTCCAACCAAAATCGGAAATAATCTAAATGTGCTTTATTAGGGGACTGTTTACCTACATACGGTGCATACAGACAATAGGATATCTTGTCAGCATAAAAATTTAGGAAGTTCAAAAAAATTAACACTGTTTAGGAAAAGAAAGAATTGATATTCTTTGAATATGCAAAAAGCTCTCCAGAAAAAGTTAGAAAGTTCATTATGCAATGAACTTAGAATAATCTTGGAATCCTCTCCAAGACATTTATAAGTGCAGGTTATGTGTGTATTTGTATTTTTTTAAAAAGAAAAGGACAAGAAAAGATTATGTACGTTTGAAAATGTTTAATTTCTCTTTGGAACTATTCACAAGGAATTTGTAACAATGCTTGCCCGTTGGGATGGGGGGGTGAGAGGAAAAGGACTTTCACCATATATACTTTGGAACTTTTTGAGTTTTTAACCATCTTAACCGTTTTTCATTGTCATTTTTGTGCGTCTTTATTAACCCATTAAATAACAAGAAAATACATTTAACATCCAGGGAGGTTAAAGTGAAAGTTTGTTTTGTTTTTTACCATTTTGTTGTTGTTCACTGGCTAGGTCATGTCTCTTTTCGACACCATGGACTGCAGCACACCAGGCTCCTCTGTCCTCCACTATCTCCCCACATTTGCTCAAATTCACGTGCATTGAGTCGGTGATGCTATCTAACCATCTCGTCCTCTGTCGCCCCTTCTCATGCCCTCAGTCTTTCCCAGCATCAGGGTCTTTCCCAATGAGTTGGCTCTTCACATCAGGTGGTCAAAGTATTGGAGCTTCAGCTTCAGCAACAGTCCTTCCAATGAATATTCAGAGTTGATTTCCTTTACCATCTGAACCATTTTTAAGTGTACAGTTCAGCAGTGTTGTTGTGTGTGAATGCTTAATCATGTCCAACTCTTTGTGACCCCATGGACTTCAGCCCTCTGTCTTCAGTCTCCTCTGTCTATGGAAGTTCCCAGGCAAGAATACTAGAGTGAATTGCCATTTCTTCCTCCAGGGGATCTTCGGAACCCAGGATTTGAACCCGCATCTCCTACACTGACAGGCGATTCTTTACCACTGAGCCACGTGGAAAGCCTAAGTTGTTTTTAGATTGCTGTAAAACAGATTTTCAGAATTTTTTTTGTCTTGTAAAACGGAAACTCTATACCCATTAAACAGCAACTCCAAATTTCACCTCCCTACCAGCCCTTGGTAACTGCCTTTCTGTCTCCATGATTTTGACTACTTTAGATCGCTCATGTAAGTGGAAATCAAACAGTATTCATCTTTGTGTGACTGGCTAATTTCACTTCTGGTCTTCCCTGGTGGCTCAGCGGTGAAGAATGTAATGCAGGAGATGAGGGTTTGATCCCTGGAGAAGGGAATGGCTACCCACTCCAGTATTCTTGCCTGGAAAATCCCATGGCAGGTTACAAAATCTATGGGATCGCAAAGAGTTGAACCCTGAGTAACTAACAACAGCAACAAGGGAATGTCCTCCAGTTTCACCCATGTTGTATCCTGTGATATAATTTCCTTTCTTTCTAATACCGAACAGCATTCCATTGTATATACTACATGTTGTTTTTTCATCTGTCAGGGACTCAAGTTGTCTCCTCCTCTTGACTTGTGAATAGCGCTGCTGTGGATACGGGTATACACGTGGAACCTTTTTAATTTTGAATCATATGACTATATTACCAGTTTAAAAAAACACGAAACTAGTTAAAATTTTAAAGACACATAAGTATTCATGAATTAACTTCCTGAAAGTCTCCCTTCTTTAAAAAAGAAATAGGGTTCTATATTTAGAGTTTATGGATGCACAAGGAAAGCACTTTAAAACATAAATTGTTGTTTATTGAATGTGGCTTTTGATTTTTGCTTATCCAACAGGTGATTGTTTTACTGAGGGGTCCAAAAACCCTTATCTGACCCTCAGTAATGTCTTCTGGAAGCAGATCTCAGTCTGCAATTGTCAGATGCCACTCCCTGCCCCCTGCAACTGACATGACTTCCTAAGATGCCTTCACTGGTACATACACTGGCCACCATTCTTGGTGTGGGTATGTCTCACTCAGATTATATGGGGCTAGAACCAGAAAAACTAATAACCCAGGGCAGTGATGGGATGGTGTTAGAAAACCAAATTACCTTCTTTCAGGGCAAGGTAAGTAAGTCTTTTAACCACTTCTTTTCAACCTGTCCTTTTAAGACCTTTAAGGTGTACTGAACTTAGAGCTGAAGCAGGTTGCAAATGTTGTTGCTTCTGTTTGCTTAAGAAAGAGAAAGGACCCCTGGTATTTCCACTGCTTTGCTCTAGAAGTGGGGAATTCTTCCAGGTCCCGGGATACTGCTGTTTTAAGATCTTGAAGGGGCCTTTTTGACATCCGAAAGTATTTGTCTGCTGGTGACTTCTTTGACCTGCAGTCCTGCATAAGTTGCAGGTGATAGGTCTCCCTCATGGCTTGGAAAGCATCACTGTTATATTGCCCTGCCATGGCCCATGAAGTGGTCTCAGGTAACACTCTCTAGGCAGGATTATTTAAATGTTTTATTGGCTAATAAAACTACTCTTCTGTTTAGAGCTGTTCTTCTGTTTCTTTCTAAAGAACATAAGGGAAGATAATATGAGTGGGGTTATAATATGAGTAACCTCTGAAGTATTTTAATGTATACAAAAGAAGTTTACAAGTTTGGGTACATTAATGTTTTGAAACCAGCTAACAACATTTTAGGGACAGGAACCTATACCTTGTCACACACACACACACACACACACGTACACAATGCCTGTATTGTGCATATGGGGCTTCCCTTGTAGCTCAGCTGGTAAAGAATCCACCTGTAATGAAGGAGACCCCGGTTCAATCCCTGGGTTGGGAAGATCCCCTGGAAGCAGACATGGCAACCCCCTCCAGTATTCTTGTCTGGAGAATCCCCATGGACAGAGGAGCCTGGCGGGCTACAGTCCATGGGGTTGCAGAGAGTTGGACATGACTGAGCGGCTAAGCACAGCACACAGCACATCATGCGTATATGCAAGGAAACTGAGTCCATCGCATGAGGAAGTTGTCAGGTCCGAGAGGCTTGTAAGTTCTTCTTGAGAATTAGATACTGTGATCTCCATTTTGCAGAAGAGGAAACTGGTGCTCAGAAAGATGAACCTGTCCCAGTTCTCTCTGGTAGCAAACAGTAGGTCCGACTTAGAGCCCAGGTAAGTCTCAATTTCCAGGAACATGCTTTCTCCTCGTTTGCCACCCTTTCACTTGCCAAGTTTAAGAGCACTCATCCTTTCAGATCCAGAAGGTCTGTGGTGGTCAAAGGTCCCAGGTCAACTTCAGGAGTGTGTATTACTTTGTTCTCTGCCTGTTCTCTCTCCCCACTGTGGTTTCTCTTCTGTGTTTTCCTATTTTCCTACCAGTGTCTCTCCATCTCACTTTGATGCCGCAGACCTCGCTGTGCCAGGAGTCCCTGCCTCACAGAAGCTTCCTTTTGGCATCCTGATTTGGGTGTGTAGAGAATTAAAAGAGAGATTGCCCAGAATTGAGACCCTCCAAACTAGAAAATTCTTCTTATCCCCGGGGATTGTTGGCTACAGAAGAAGGGCAAAACCATATGCCTCTCACAAAAATCCTTTTCTGGAGTTTTCTGTATTGCCTTTTCGTTGTATTCTCTGTATTGCCTTTTCTTTGAAGGTCAGAGCTGAGAAAGAAAGAGGGGAATCACAGTGGTTATATTGTTTGGTGAATATGTGAATAGAGGCCTGGATCAAGATAGTGGATAAAACCCTGGGCTGGAAAAGCCCGTGGACTTGGTCTGAGCTGATCACAGAAGCCATCAGTAGAAGCTTTCTTGTTTCTGGCAGGGGGCCTATGGTTTTATCTATTACTGCTCTGTAATCAGAACTGAGCCAGAATATTCAAGCCTCTTATCTGAATGAAGGGAATTGGGTTTTCTGGCCTTCAGTACTTTGCAAGAGCCCTCAAATTGCCTTCATGTCTTTAAATAATTTTTTTTTTTTTCTGCCAAAGGGGGCATATAATCCAGACAGATAACCCATTCCATTTGGTTCACCCTTTGCAAGGGGAATGAACAAAGAACGTAAGGCTGTCGCTCTTTTGAATCGTCACAGGCTGACTTTATTTTTGGAGGATGAGAAACCAAGGAGTTCCCACCGGAATTTGGTGGGAAGTTTTGCGGATTATTACGCTACAAGCTTTGAGATTCCTCAGTCACAGATCCAGTTTTGCTTCTGAAAACTGAATTTGGTCCTTAACATATCTTGTTGACCTTCCTTTTTTTCTTCCTAGTTTAAATCTCTTATTTCTGCTTCTAGAAGTCCAGTCAGACTTTATCAGCGCCATTCAGTATTGATCGATAGCAACTGGTGAGCAGGTTAATTATAATCGCAGAATAAACGCTGAAGTCTCAAAGTTCACCACTTTTGCAATGTTTCCAAACCCCTCGGGGACCATGCCAGGAGACTCTCATTGACACATTCAGAGCAGGTGTGGGAGTTTGAACCCAGGCAGACAATCCGATCTGATTCAAGACAACCCAATTTGGCTTCTTATCTGCAGCTTTTCCTATCTTATGTCTGTCATTTCAGATTTAAAAAACAGTTCAGTCAATTGAGCTGGGAAATGGCAAGTTACATTTTCTTCTGATAAAAGTTTTCAAGTTGCTGTTTTATCAGATTGGGTTGAAGTTGTATGTGTTTCTGTCAAGGTCTGCAGTGACCTTTTCAGATATTTTATCAGGTATTAGGTTGGGAGACCTTTTTTTTTTTTTGTACTTCTTTCTTCGACCCAACAGAGAATGACCTGACTTCCAAGATCATAAATCAAACCAGGTAAAGAGAGGCAATAATAC
Source organism: Neotragus moschatus (assembly GCA_006410615.1). Taxonomy (NCBI): domain Eukaryota; kingdom Metazoa; phylum Chordata; class Mammalia; order Artiodactyla; family Bovidae; genus Neotragus; species Neotragus moschatus. Next base: position 401,911 of record SJYA01001210.1, on the reverse strand, counting down.
AGGTTACCCATCAAAATTGAGTAGGCGGGGAAAACAAACAACAAATAAAACCTTCCCCTAGCATATAGAGAGAACTTAACTTGACCCTAAATAAAGAATGTGGTTCTCTCCGAGTACATTTAATAGGGAAATACTGCTTATTTGAGAAAAGAAAATATTTTCCAGGCCAAAGATGGCTTCAGAAAAAGTTTTTTGTTTTTCAAATAGTATCAATAAAACAATTATTTTTATTTTATTAAACTGTGTATTTACTATGGAGAAATGAAAAACTGTTATAAACCAGTCCACAGAGTTTGTAATCTTACCGTCCAGAGATAACCACTGTTAGGCATTAATCCTTGACTTCTTAGTTACCATATACAGGCATGTGCATATCTATATATTTAAACAGTCATAAAAAGTTACTGTTTAGTTATTTAAACATTGAAGAAAGTTTTTATAAGATTAGTGACCCAGACTGGCTCCTAAAGACTGATCCCTTAAATCAGGGGTCCCCAACCTCTGGGATCTAATATCTGATGACCTAAGGTGGAACTGATATAATAATAATAGAAATTATTACTTCCATAGGAATAGAAGTAAAGTGCCCAATAAATGTAATAATGCGATTGAATCATCCTAAAGCCATCCCCCTGCACCGTCTATGGAAAGACTGTCTTCCACGAAAACAGACCCTGGTGCCAATAAGTTTGGGGACCACTGCCTTAAATAGAGGAAAACTGGGAAAATGACTGAAAGAATGGGCAGCAATAAATAGCCGATCAAATGGGAGCATAGTTTTCAAATCTTACAGTATGTTATGCATAGCCATTTTAAAGCTAGGGCGTTTTTCTAAGTTTTAAGCGGTTGCCCTCTTGAAGTGAGGTGACCAGCTCTAGGATGTGTTGATTTTTGAGGCTCTGACATGCGGGCATTATGAGTGTGCTGCTTTCGACCCACTCTTTAGAAGGGGAGGTCGTGGGGGTGAAAGCACAGCAGCCTAGCGCCAAGAGTCCCTGTGGTCCTGCCTCATGCTCTGGTCTTCCTGCTGTGTGACTTTGCACAACTTACTAAGCCTCTCTTAGTTTGAGCATCTGCACTGTCAAGGTGAAGAAATCAGGCCAGGCAGAGAAATAGTGAGAAAGGGGCATTTAAAAATCCAGGGTCTGGGGAATTCCCTGGCAGTCCAGTGTTTCGGACTGCAACGCGTGGGGCCCAGATTCGATCCCTGGTCAGTGAACTAGATTCNTGAGTAGGCGGGGAAAACAAACAACAAATAAAACCTTCCCCTAGCATATAGAGAGAACTTAACTTGACCCTAAATAAAGAATGTGGTTCTCTCCGAGTACATTTAATAGGGAAATACTGCTTATTTGAGAAAAGAAAATATTTTCCAGGCCAAAGATGGCTTCAGAAAAAGTTTTTTGTTTTTCAAATAGTATCAATAAAACAATTATTTTTATTTTATTAAACTGTGTATTTACTATGGAGAAATGAAAAACTGTTATAAACCAGTCCACAGAGTTTGTAATCTTACCGTCCAGAGATAACCACTGTTAGGCATTAATCCTTGACTTCTTAGTTACCATATACAGGCATGTGCATATCTATATATTTAAACAGTCATAAAAAGTTACTGTTTAGTTATTTAAACATTGAAGAAAGTTTTTATAAGATTAGTGACCCAGACTGGCTCCTAAAGACTGATCCCTTAAATCAGGGGTCCCCAACCTCTGGGATCTAATATCTGATGACCTAAGGTGGAACTGATATAATAATAATAGAAATTATTACTTCCATAGGAATAGAAGTAAAGTGCCCAATAAATGTAATAATGCGATTGAATCATCCTAAAGCCATCCCCCTGCACCGTCTATGGAAAGACTGTCTTCCACGAAAACAGACCCTGGTGCCAATAAGTTTGGGGACCACTGCCTTAAATAGAGGAAAACTGGGAAAATGACTGAAAGAATGGGCGGCAATAAATAGCCGATCAAATGGGAGCATAGTTTTCAAATCTTACAGTATGTTATGCATAGCCATTTTAAAGCTAGGGCGTTTTTCTAAGTTTTAAGCGGTTGCCCTCTTGAAGTGAGGTGACCAGCTCTAGGATGTGTTGATTTTTGAGGCTCTGACATGCGGGCATTATGAGTGTGCTGCTTTCGACCCACTCTTTAGAAGGGGAGGTCGTGGGGGTGAAAGCACAGCAGCCTAGCGCCAAGAGTCCCTGTGGTCCTGCCTCATGCTCTGGTCTTCCTGCTGTGTGACTTTGCACAACTTACTAAGCCTCTCTTAGTTTGAGCATCTGCACTGTCAAGGTGAAGAAATCAGGCCAGGCAGAGAAATAGTGAGAAAGGGGCATTTAAAAATCCAGGGTCTGGGGAATTCCCTGGCAGTCCAGTGTTTCGGACTGCAACGCGTGGGGCCCAGATTCGATCCCTGGTCAGTGAACTAGATTCTGCGTGTGCAACTAAAGCCCCCGTGCCACAGCTAAGACCCAGCACAGCCAAATTAAAAAGACAAACCCTAGTCAGGGAGCTAAAACCCTGCAAGCCGCAGGGTGGGAATAAATCGATAAACTTAAAAAACCCGGGACCTGGTGACATCGCCCATGACAGTCGTTTGCTGGCTTTGTCTTTCCTCACAGCAATGGCACATGTAATGGTTCTGAGCTCGCTGGGCATCCATTCGATTTCATCCATTCTGGGTAGTGTAGGTTTCCATGACTGCATGTGTGTGTGCTAAGTAGCCTCAATCATGTCCCACTTTTTGTGACCCCATGGACCATACCCACCAGGCTCTTCTGTCCATGGGATTCTCCAGGCAAGAATACTGGAGTGGGTTGCCATACCCACCTCCAGGGTATCTTCCCGACCCAGGGATCAAACGTTCCCTTACATTCTCTTACGTTCTCCTGCTTTGGCAGTCAGGTTCTTTACCACTAGCACCGCCTGAAAATCCCATTTTAAGCAATGGTGTCTGAAATTTCAGGTTTGATGGGTTAATTTTTTTTTTTCTTATACAAAATAAAATACTTTAGGAAAAGGTAAAAACATCTGTGGGAAAGCATGGGTTGCATGACTCCAGTGTTGGGGTCTCAGTATGTTGTCCCTTTTGGTTTTGTTTTTCTGTTGTTAACTAACCCATTCAGTGCCTGAGGTTCTTGGAGACCTGCAGAGGGTAGAGCTCTGTTACCGATACCAGCACAGACATATCATTCATCTCATCAGCCAACCAGCCAACAGATTTTTTTTTTTCCCCTGCTTCCTGGGAGCTAAGCACTTGTTAGGCTTTGGAGATTGAAAATGAACAAGGTTGTCTCTTCATTCTAACAGCTTACCATCTGGCAAGGGAGTTAAAAAAGTGAGGGTCTCAGTGTGTGGAGAGCACACTGAGATTTACTCAGATTTACTCAGGGGGGTAAATCTGGGTTCATTGAGAGCCCAGGATGCTGAAACTGGTAGAGACCCGCTTCCTGCAGGCCTGGACTCCTACAGGGGGTCTGAAAAGAAGTTTAGGAGTTTGCTGCCTGTGGGGGAAAGACATGGTAAGCTGAGGCTCTTGACTTGGCTTTTCTGCAGTGTTGAGGGTAAAGTGTGGGGAGCATGCAGCCAGCAGAGGCATCTGAAGAGTTCAGACTTGGCCTCATGAAGGCAGGATTCAAGTAGCATTTTGGATCTATCACTTTGGTTATAGTGTAGACAGGTTAAAATTGGTGGTTCTTGTTTGTTTTGTTTTTGCCTCACTCTTGCAAGGTGATGACAACCTTCCCTCTGCATTTCTGTGTGTATGCATGCTCGGTTGTGTCTGAGTCTTTGGGACCTCATGGATTGTAGCCCGCCAGACTCCTCTCTCCATGGGACTTTCTAGGAAAGAATACTGGAGCAGGTTGCCATGCCCTCCTCCAGGAGACCTTCCTGACCCAGGAATCCAACCCAAGTTTCCTGTGTCTTCTGCATTGACAGGCAAATGCTTGATGCCTGAGCCACCCAGCTAGTCCCAATTAGAGAAAGATCTCATACGGAAAGGAGGAGATGCAGGATAGGACGTCGAGGAGCTGTTGTCTGTTTGTGCGTGCTTTAGAGTAGGGCATAGTGTGGCTGTGTGGCTTGTGTCCATGCCGAGGTGGAAGAAGGGGCAAAAATCCAGGTTGATTCTGGGAAGGATGGGGACATGGCTAATCCGACCTCAGAGGTGGAGTCCCACCCTCTCTTGTAACCCCACTTCCTTCTTAGTGATTCTGTCTCTAAAAGTGAGATGGAGGGACCAGGAGTGTCCTGAATAGGAATACAGATAATGACAGGGGAAATTACTGTTTATGCAGGTGTGCAAAGCCAGATACCATAGCACCTACTTCCCAGGGGGGTTAGAGGTGAAGATGAAGGTTTTAAGCTCACTTCTTGCCTTTCATACACATTTTTAAAAATATGTTAATTTCCAAACATATGCAAAATTGAGAGTAACTACTCATCCCGCTAGCTTCGACAAATGTTGACTCAAGACCAGCTGTATTTCATTTGTATATCCCCCATCCCTCATACTATGTTATTTTGAAGGAAATTCTAGACAACTTATCATTTTATCTCTAAATACTTTGTAACTATCTCTAAAAGATATGGGGACACTGAAAAAAATGTAGCCTGAGGATCAGCATCACTCTGATACAAATTAACCATCACACCTTAATATTAAATATCCAATTGGCGTTCAGATTTCGCATTTGTCTAATTTTCTTTTAACAGTTTGTTGAAATCCGGATCTAAAGAAGGTCCATTCACTTCCTCTGTTAATATGTCTCTTAAGTCTCTTTTAACCTGGGTTCTCCCTTTCACTCTTCTTTTTTCTTGGAATATATTTGCTTGGCTTCCCTGGTAGCTCAGTGTTAAAGAATCTGCCTGCCAACGCAGGAGATGCAGGTTCAATTCCTGGTCTGGGAAGATCCCTGGAGAAGGAAATGGCAACCACTCCAGTATTCTTACCTGGCTCCTCATAGACTGAGGAGCGTGGTGAAATGAGTCCATGGGGTCACAAAGAGTTGGACACGACTTAGCAAATGAACAGCAATATTTGCTAAAGAAACTAGGCTTTTCCGTTAGGTTTCCCCACAACCTGGATTTTATTGATTGCATTCCCTTCATTTAATGAGTTTCTCTGTCCTTTTTTTTTTTTTTTTTTAAACTAAACCCACTCCAGTGTTCTTCCCTGGAGAATCCCAGGGACGGGGGAACCTGGCAGGCTGCCGTCTTATGGGGTTGCACAGAGTCGGACACGACTGAAGCAACTCAGCAGCATGCTGGATCTTCNGAGTTTCTCTGTCCCTTTTTTTTTTTTTTTTTAAACTAAACCCACTCCAGTGTTCTTCCCTGGAGAATCCCGGGGACGGGGGAACCTGGCAGGCTGCCGTCTTATGGGGTCGCACAGAGTCGGACACGACTGAAGCGACTCGGCAGCATGCTGGATCTTTGTTGCAGGGAGCAGGCTTTCTCTAGTTGCGGAGAGTGGGGGCTACCCATTTTTGCAGTGTACAGGCTCTAGAGCCCACAGGCTTCTATAGTTGTAGCGTGAAGGCTTAGTGGTTGTGGCGCTTGGGCTTAGCTGCTCTGAGTCATGTGGGATCTTCCTGGACCAGGAATTGAACCCGTGTTCCCTGCATTGGCAGGCAGATTCTTAGCCACTGCACCTTGAGAGAGGACCCCCATCCCGGGTTTTTTTGTGTAAATCTGTGATTGGAAACATTGACTAGATTACGTTCAGCAGCTGATGGTCATTGCCTAGATCTGTTATTTCATTGGGGGTTGCAAATGGTGACATTCTAATACTCTCATTACTTCTTCATTTATTAGCTGAAATACATCTATGACAGCAAAAAGAATGTTTAATTTATCAAATATTTGGTTACTCTGAGATACAGTTTATATTAGAAAAGTAGGATAAATGCTTGCTTCTTTCGCTTTACTTTTCAGTGTTCAAAATAATGAATTCATTCGCTAGCATCCTTTCCAAGATTACCAGTGAAATAAAAGCTTTCTAGTATAATTAAGAACTCGTGGATTTAAACATACTTGATGTGTTTTAGTCTATTTCCTTATTATCCTAATTGATGCTCACACTGTCCCGTCTTTGCCAGAGGGAACTTGTTCAAATTGTCTCCTGAGTTCTTTTGACACAATCTTGGCTTGATCCTTTCCTGATTTGCATACTATAAAATGTTCCAAGTTCTTATGCACTTCCTCCTCCTGGACCTGGGTTTGGCCATGTCTCCAAGAAACACTGGCTCCTTTTACTGAGAAATGGTGTTTGGACACCACTCTCAGAGTTGGCTCTGCTAGTTGAGCTCTTTGCTATTGGATGAGTCATTCAAAATAGAGAGATAGGAAATACTTCCCCTGTCCACCTGAAGATAAGATAAAATACATCGTGTGGTGAAGCTAATACTTCCAACTCAAATTTAGGACTGAAAGGCTTCCACTTCCCTTTATGCACCTTTTGTATTAACTGTTGTAAAGTATACACAGCGTAAGACTGGCCATTTTAACAATTTTTAGCTATCATTTCAGTGGCACTAAGTGCGTCTACATGTTCACACGTCCATCACCACTTCCATCTCCAGAACTTTTTCATCCCCCCCAAATGAAACTCTCTATACATTTTCCCTCCTCCTCCCAGCCCCTGGCAACCACCATTCTCCTTTCTGTCCCTAGGAATTTGACCATTCTAGTTACCTCATGTAAGTGGAATCATACAGTGTTTGTCCTTTTGTGTCTGGATTATTTCACGTAGCATATGTCCACGGGGCCCATTCATGTTGTAAGCCTGTGTCAGAATTTCCCTCCTTTTTTGGCAGCACCACATGGCACATTGGGTCTTAGTTCCTTGACCAGGGATTGAACCCATGCCTCCACATTGGAAGTACAGAGTCTTAACCACGGGACAACCAATGAAGTCCCCTTCCTTCCTTTTAAATACGGAATAATACTCCATTGCACGGATAGACCACATTTTATTTATCCGTTCACCTGTTGATGGACACTTGGGTTATTCTGCCTTTCGACTGTTGTGAATCATGCTGTTTGCCCACAGATGCACCAATATCTATTCAAGTTCCTGCTTTCATTTCTTTCGGGAATATACCCAAAAGCAGAATTGCTGGATCATGTGGTAGTTGTCTGTGGTTTTTGAGGTACTACGATACTGATTTCCATGACAACTGCACCATGTTACATCTCTCATGCTTCTTTACATCTTTAAATCCTTTCATCCACATCAAGAATCTCACTCTCAAAAAACCCCAACACAATTCCTCGTTTGCTTCATGCCATCCGTAGAGTCTGAGAAAAGCAGTGTCGATGCTAACACTGAAGCTTGGTTACTGAAACCTGCTCTGTCTGTTTTGACTTTGGGTTTACCTCCAGTGTTTCCAGCCCTGGGCTCTGGGCTCTTGTGCAAGTACGTGAGCTGGTTGCTCACAGCGACATCCCCTGCCTCTTGCTCCCTGATACAGTTCTCCACCTGGAGGACCACCATGGGCATCCTAGATATTGCCCCCCACACACACATCTTGGACCTTTCCCAGGTGCTCCTGCAGCCTGATTCTCTTTATGGGGTTGCCCAGGTTGACACCATGGGGCCACATGTGGGGGGCCTTGAAAATCAGGCAGAGGACTTTTGGGCTTTGTGAACAGGGAAAACATGACTGAAACAGTAAACTGAGAATATGTATACACAGAGATAGGGCTTCCCAGGTAGGCTCAGTGGTAAAGAATCCATGTTCAACGCAGGAGACACAGTAGATGCAGATTTGTTTCCTGAGTCGGTAAGATCCCTTGGAGGAGGGCATGGCAACCCTCTCCAGTATTCTTGCCTGGAGAATCCCATGGACTGAGGGGCCTGGCAGGCTGCGATCTATGGCATCGCGAAAGAGTCGGACACGACTCGACGACTAGGTATGCATGGCTTCATTTTTCCTTCTACCCTAGTCATTTCATTCTGGCTTTTTAATGCAAACAGCTTAGTTTCTTCTCACTCACCTGACCATGGAAGAACCAGAAGCCAACAAGGAAGAATGAAAGAAATCATGCTGCCTCTTCGTAGCCCAGAGGGAGCAGAGCTGGATTTTGTCCTGAATGCACAAGAGCTGGGGTAGGCTCGGCTGGGAATCTCGCTGTGGGCTCATCTCTGCAGGCAGCCTTTGACTCGCCCACAGACAGAACTCCTGAGACTTGGACACGACCAGTGTTCTCAGCCTGTACACACCTGGCTATCCTTGGTGGTGCCCTTTAATCTGGATTATAGTTCTACTAGACAGGAAGTGTTTCCAGGGTAAGAATCCCACCTCACTTATTTTGCCGTACATGATACAATTACAGGGAAGATACTAAGTGAGCGTTCATTATCTGAAAAGATAAAATCAGAAATTCATCAGAGTCTGTGGCCCCTTCAGCTCACATTTTCATACCTGCAGTCTGTCCCACTGAGACTTTAACTGAGAGGAGGGGATCATCCTTGCAAAAGGAAGCTGAGAGGCAGAGGTCAGTTTTACAAGGAGAAGGAGCTGGTGGGACTGAGTGTGGGAGGGGAGGAGGTTGAGAAGTTGTAAGAACCATGTTCAGGGGCTCCCCTGTTGGTCCAGTGGCTAAGACTCTACACTTCCGATGCAGGGAGCCAGGTCAGGGAGTTACAGCCTACATGCTGCCACTAAGACCTAACGCAGCCAAATAAAGATTAAAAAAAAAAAAAAATCAGGCTCAGGCAGCCCAAACCCAGTAGGCCAGGGGAGAGAGGAGAGACTTGTAGAAAACTCCAGTGATGTGCTCTCAGAGGTAACAAGGAACAGGGGATCTAGGGGTGGGTCAGCGTATTGGACACGGTGGTCCTGAGGCATGCAGGAGGGACAGGGAGGTGGCAGGAGGCAGATGAGCCAGTCTGGGATCATCACTCTGTTTGAAGCCTTGAGAACAGAAGAGAGCTCCCAGGTTGTGGGGAGAGTTGGTGGGGGAGTGGGGGTGGAGGGGGTGGCTAGGCAGCACTGGCCTCTAGTGGAGGTAGGAGTGGTAACATGTTAAGAGATGCCTGGCAAGAGGAACCAAGGAAGGAAGCTGAAAAAAAAAAAAAATAAATCAATAGTTATGTGCAGAGAAGGCGATGGCACCCCACTGCAGTACTCCTGCCTGGAAAATCCCATGGACGGAGGAGCCTGGTGGGGGTGCAGTCCATGGGGTGGCTAAGAGTCGGACACAACTGAGCGACTTCACTTTCACTTTTCACTTTCATGCATTGGAGAAGGAAATGGCAATCCCCTCCAGTGTTCTTGCCTGGAGAATCCCAGGGACGGGGGAGCCTAGTGGGCTGCCATCTATGGGGTCGCACAGAGTCGGACACGACCGAAGTGACTTAGCAGCAGCAGCAGCAGTGTTCTCCATGTTCACCTTGTAAAATTCACGCGACCTCATTCCTTGATCTTGTGATGCTCTGCTGGGCCCTGGTGGTGCCCTCTTTGACTTTCTAAACTGCCGCCCTCCTGCCCAACCACACACCAAGCCTTCGCATCCTCTCAGGATTCTGGCCCTGGAGCCAGAACCATACCATCTCCCCCTGCCAGTGTATGGAGACTTGTAGCATTTCCCTCAGCAGATTTGTCCTTTGCAACTCATTGAGTGTCTGAATCTGTGTTTCTCCCTCCTCCTCACTGCAAATAGATTCCTTGAGATCCTTTTTAGAGAGCCTCTTAAGGCACCCAGGAGGGTTTTGTGTATACGGGTAACTACCTCTCAACCTCATCATAACAAACCGGCTCAGGAACTCCAAGATTCTCTGTAGAAACAAACTCTCCCATCAGACTCTGTTTAAAGGGTGTAAGTGCCTGTTGATTTGGAAGGCTGGTCTCTGCCTGCCTGAAGTGCTTTACAGAAGTGACAAGACACTCTCCTTCAGGGAATGTTGATATTAAGTTTCCTGCCCTGTGTAAACACATCTCCAGGAAGGGCATTAATAAAGGGGACCCTTTTCCCAAGACAAAGCAGAAGGGGCAGTCGGGGGAGAAGGACTGGGAGGACGGATCTGCTGGGCCAGGGAGAGCTGGCCAAATGCACCGTCTGACCAGCTGTTCCCGGTGAAGGCAGAGCCCATTAGCCAGACCTTTTTTTGGCATGTTCGGAACTCTTGCTTATATTTCGTGTTGGGACCTCCATCTTTTTATTATTTGGCAGCTGATAACAGAGCGGCAGAAGAGGCTTGTGGCTGAGGGCACGAGTCTGGAGTCAAGACACCTGATTTAAAATTCCAGCTCTGCTACTCACTGCAGTGTTCTCCAGTGCTCATGTCCATTGTGGTGGATAGAAGCCACTTCATCAGGCTATTGAGAGTAACAGAAATAATGTTCTTAAAGCATGGCATCCTTAAGTGTTAGGCATCAGTCACCCATTAATAAATATTCACGATTATCACTAAGCAGATATTATTTCAAATAGGATTTTTTCAGTTCTACTAATGAAAGATTAGGTTGCCAGGTGGAATTAAATGGGAGTTTTGTAAATATTTGTTAGGAGTTACCTTCTTTCTCAGTATTAGTGTACATTTAGGGATACAGTTGGACATATCCAGCTTAACATCTGATTTTTTTCTACATATGGGGGCATATGTATGTAATGAAGTGAAGTGAAGGTTGCTCAGTCGTATTTGACTCTTGCAACCCCATGGACTATACAGTCCATGGAATTCTCCAGGCTAGAATACTGGAGTGGGTAGCCTTTCCCTTCTCCAGGGGATCTTCCCAACCCAGGGATTGAACCCAGGTCTGCCACATTGCAGGCAAATTCTTTACCAGCTGAGCCACAAGGGAAGCCCAAGAATACTGGGGTNAGTATTTGACTCTTGCAACCCCATGGACTATACAGTCCATGGAATTCTCCAGGCTAGAATACTGGAGTGGGTAGCCTTTCCCTTCTCCAGGGGATCTTCCCAACCCAGGGATTGAACCCAGGTCTGCCACATTGCAGGCAAATTCTTTACCAGCTGAGCCACAAGGGAAGCCCAAGAATACTGGGGTGGGCAGCCTATCCCTTCTCCAGGGGATCTTCCTGACCCAGGAATCAAACCAGGGTCTCCTGCACTGCAGGCAGATTCTTTACCAACTGGGCTATCAGGGAAGCCACTCGTACACATGCAGGTGTTAATTGGGGTTGTAGGTTCTTGGAGAATGACTTTCATCATAGCTTTGGAATGTTTTAAAAATCCTTCTAAGGAAGTTAAAGCCAGTTGTCTGCCTCCATCAAGAGCTGAAGAAAAGGGAAAAACAAAGAAACTCTTTGGGTTGCACTTAGAAAGGAAGAGCATACATGCCCTGAGGAGGCCCAGACAGGGTCTGTCTCTGGGAATCTGAGAGTGGGTGAGACCTCCTTCCTCACTGAGCCTCTTCAGTGGACTCTTCCCTCGAGTTCAAGTCCAGCATCACTTGGTTCACGCCATCATGGTGCTAAGTTGAGTTCGCCAGAAAGCAGGGGGCAGGTCGCCTGCGTGGTGGATTTCTGCCAGGAAATGTACCTATCCCATGGTGGCTGCTGGATCCTCAGTGGATTTGGATAAGAATATGCGGAAAAGGAGGAAAATTTTTTTTGATTTATTTAAGTACCCCAATATATGCATCTTCCTGGGCATTCCTACCTCTGACTGGTCTGGGGGGCTGGAACTGGGATCCAGGGTTCTCTGTGTCTCTGTCTCTGTTATGGGAGTGATGTGGGCTTGGTGTCCCTCTCAGAAGAGGTGATCAGGCTGTCTGTAAGGTGAAAACTACATTGTCCATTCGGGCTTCCCTCAGCTTCTGATTCCTCTGTAAAAACGAGTGGATTGGAACCATATGCCTCATGTTCGGCTCTGACCCTCTGAAAGTCAGTGAGGGTGAAGTCTTGGGGTGTGTGTAGGAGGGGGTGGCTTTTAATGACTTTAGCACAAATAGAAATAGAATGAAAAGAAATAGGAACCTCTGAAGGATGATTTATGCAGCTAGTGGCAAAAGCAGGGGTCTTTGGCCCTTTCCTTAGGGTCTGAGGACAATAGCCCAGCAGAGGTTCAGGCAGCGAGAAGGAATATGAAGCCTGGGTCCCCATCCTCATCCATGTCCAACCTGTCCAGTTGGTGAGCCATTTGGAGGAAGTTGTGACATTTATTGGTGGCATTGAGTCCAAACAGACACTCTGAGAGTGAAAAAAGGAAAACAAAAATAAAATGAATGCAACAAATGAATATAAAATATATTCTGATATCCATGTGCTTATATCTTGGTTTAGGAACAAAATATCTTCATCTCTAGTGAAAAGTGGGAAAAAACTCATTCCCCCAACTTTAGAAATACTCTCAAATATGATGGAAATTCAAACCATATTGAGGGAAAGACTTTGAGAAATGGTCCATACCTCTCAGATCTCTGGCTGCTGTAAATTTATTTACCTGGTAATAAAATAAATGAGACTGGAATGGAAGAGGCAATGTTTTCATTATTTGCAGATCAAAGAATGGTCAGCTTTGGTAAACAAATATGAAAGATCACTGTGGAGAAAGCTATAAAACTTAAAGACATATAAAATAGACATGAATAAATGGGAAAAGATATTGTGTTCTTGGATTGGAAAGCTTAGCAGTATTCTTTCTTCCAGATTCCCCCTCAAACAAAATCTATAAATTTAATGTGGTCCCAGCAAACATCCCAATAGGATTTCTTAAATACAACTTATCAAGATGATTATAAAATTTATATGGATGAGTTATTGTGCAAGAATAGCCAAGATAGCTTTTATGAATAAGATATAAGAAGAGAGAACTTGTCCTGCCAGAAATCAAAACAAATTAAACAGGTACTGGCACAGAAATGAAGGCAATGGTGTTCATTACAGCCCTGCTGTATGTAGCAGTGAAGAATTACTTGCTGAAAGACAGCCAAGGCATTAGGAAAGGGGAACCCATGGTATAAAAAGACTGGCAGTAAGCAGTGGATCCTTTCAGATATCAAAGTGCAGCTAAACAACTGTGGGGATTATGGATTAGAATGTAAATGTACTTTTACCATGTAAAACTAATAAATACTCTTCAAAGAGTGAGATAGGTCTTTGTTGATGGTGTGTGCTTAGTCGGGCAGTTGTGTCTGACTCTGTGCGACCCCATGGACTGTAGCCCGCAAGTCTCCTCTGTCCACGGGGATTCTGCAGGCACGAATGCTGGAGTGGGTTGCCATGCCTTCCTCCAGGGGATCTTCCCAACCCAGGGACTGAACGCATGTCTCCCGCATTGCAGACGGATTCTTTACCGTCTGAGCCACTGGGAAATCCTCTCTTAAGGCATAGGAGGAGTTATTTCTTCAGGGCAAGAGAGAATTTTCTCAAGCTTTCTCTGGAGTCTAAAGAATGTTGTGACCACACTGTCAAAAACCTTATTTTTCTGGGGTCATAGTTTTAGAACCAAAATTTAGACCAGATAGTGCTCAAATTGGCTCTGATAACAAGGGCAGATTGATACCAGCAGGGATTGTCCCTCTGGGGGAGTGGGGATCTGAGTTTGATCAGCCCCAGGCTGTTGATTATAAGAGAAAGTCCTGGGCATAAGCGAACTTCAGTCCATTTTCCTATCCTATGTCAATAAAGATCTAATATTTTTTAGGCCTTTTTTGGGGGGAGGGTGGGGGGAGTGTCCAAATACCTGTGCTTCCATGAAGAAACTAGGCTGCAGAAAGGTCTGTATGGTGTGATCCCATTTGTGTTCAGGGCAGATGGCAGTGTTCTTCCAGGTGCCCCTTCCTGGGGGAGGATTACATCTCCCACCCTGATAACGTAGGCTTGCCTGTGAGACTTGCTTTGATCAAGGCTATATGACTACAAGTCACTTGTGCAGATTCCAAGCACAGGTTTTAAGAGTCATTATGTAGCACTGACATCACTTTTTTGCCTCTGCCATGAGACCAGCGTGACTCAGGCAGAGGTTGCACTGTTAGCCTGGGTCTTAGATTGAATCAAAGCACACACATACAACAGAACTGCAGCCAACTGACGTGTAATGTGAACAGCAGAAAATAACACTTCAACATAGTAAACCACTGAGATTCTGGGATTGTTTATTAGGGCATTACCTAGCAAAAGATGTTTGATACATTGTTAAACATCACCCAAGCCAAGCATAAGTGTCTGTTGAATATATATGTTTCTCTTTAATGCATCTATATTTGTTACAACTTTTAGAGCAGATGTGATTTGAGTACTATATTTCCATTCACAAAATTTGCTGGGTTACTTTTCAAAGGTTTTACAATGTGCTTTGGTAGGCTTATAATTTTGCTACTCTATTTCAAATCCTGAAAGATGATGCTCTGAAAGTGCTGCACTCAATCCGCCAGCAAATTTGGAAAACTCAGCAGTGGCCACAGGACTGGAAAAGGTCAGTTTTCATTCCAATCCCNGGAGAAGGGGACAACAGAGGATGAGATGGCTGGATGGCATCACTGACTCGATGGACGTGAGTCTGAGTGAACTCCGGGAGTTGGTGATGGACAGGGAGGCCTGGCGTGCTGTGATTCATGGGGTCGCAAAGAGTCGGACACGACTGAGCGACTGAACTGAACTGAGGCAATGTTTTTCTTTGGAAAATGAATCCTGTGGAAGGTTATGCCGGTCAAGTTGGTTCAGTTTAACATGCTGATTTCTAGAGGTCTGACACATGCAGTGGAAAACTACAGGGGATGGAAGGTTTTGAACAAGCCTAATACATCCTGTAGATAAGTACAAGGATTCCTGTTGCCGTGATTATTGTGGCAAAAATTGAAAACTACCTAAATATACATCAGTAATGAAGTTGACAAATTAAAGATGCCTTGTTAATATAAAGAAAAACTATGAAGCAACTCAAAGTAGCTCCATATGTATCAACATAATTAAAACTCAGAAACATATTAACAGGCAAAAATAAAACTTACAGAAAGCTACAAATATCATGTTATTTCAATGAAGCTTAATAAAGCTTAAGGCATGCAAAAACACTATGTACTTTTTTAAAAAAACTGTGCAGATATATTTACCAGAGTAAAAGCATTCACATGAATCGTAAACATTCAAGATCCACTGAGGGAAAGAGGAGCCTGGGATGATAGGAATCAACAATCTGCAGTGCTTTATTTCTTTAAAAAATGGAAGGAAATATGGTAAAATGTTAAGATTTAACAAAGCCAAGTGCTGGCTTCAAAAGTGGTATAGTAGTCTTTTCTTCTCAATTACTGAAATAGTTCACATTTTTAAAACAGTAAATTTGTAAACATGATGTACAGTATGAGGGTATTCATGTAAAGTAAAATTTCAGTTTATACAGAGCCATGCCTATGATGTTCAGAAATGCGTATCTCTGTGTGTAAGAGGGTAAACAGGAGTTGGAAGAATATACAGGGAGTTCAAAATAGTGATTGGATAAGGGATGGTGATAAAGAATAAAAGGAATTGTTATATTGGATACTTTTTGTAATTTCTAAATATGAAAATTATAATTAATAATATAGAAAATGTCTGGAAATAGAGAAATTGTTAACCTCCATTGCTTCTAGGGAGCAGGATAGTGGTAATGGTGGAGACTTTTATCTTTCATGTGCCATCTTTCTGTACTGTTTGTATTCTTAAAGCAATAATGACTTATACAAGTTAAACATAAATATAGGGATAAATACAATACACATATACGTGAATGGAAAGAGTTCCAATGTAGTGCCAAGTCAGATGATTCAAAAGGTAGGGAGTTAAAGGGGCTTCCCTGGTGGTCCAGTGGTTAAGACTTCACCTTCCAGTGCTTGGGGTACAGGTTCAATGCCTGGTCGGGGAGCAAAGATTTCTGCATGCTTTGTGGCAAAAAATGCAAAATATAAAACAGAAGCAATATTGTAACAAACTCAATAAAGACTTTAAAAGTGGTCCACATTAAAAAAAAAAAAACCTAGGGAGTTGGAAATCATCTTTTCCAAATATTTTATTTCTGAGTTTTGGAGACCAAGAGAGGTAAAGTTGCTGTTGGTGAATGTTTTGGCTTGTAATACTTCTGGAGCTGGTTCTCATTGCTCCCAGCCTATAAGTTTGGTAAATGTAGTTTGTGGTATTGAAGCAGTAGACGGATCTCATTCACGTCACTGGTAGAGAGCCCTGGGTAACACTCCTACAGCTATACTTCTGCGTAGTCTGGTGGTTGGAGGACCCCCTCAAGGCCACTGTGTGAATTTAAATATATCGAGGGGGATTTGGGGAAAGTCTGGGCCATCCTTTCACTCAATCAGCTGGACTTCTCTGTCTTTTTATTTCACAATCCTAAATGAAATTTTCATTGGAGAAGGGGTTCTGCAGCTTAAAAAAAAACCCAAATGACAGAAAAATCACTGACAGAATCATTTATACATTTGCTCTGATATTAATCTGGATAATTTTTGAACTAGGAAGGACCTTGATATGTGGTCTAACACTCCCATTTTACGAAGAAGGTCCTAAACGTAGGTGCATAAAATGTGTGCTATCCAGGTCCATTGCCTGGGAGAAACAGTCTCCTGGCCCTAGTGTAAGTGATCTTCATCCTTCTTTTTGTTTTATGTTAAGTGAACGCAAAGCTAAACAGAGCCCTCCTGACTCTCCTTAGAATCCACGTTTCATGCAGAAAGCTTGCAGGATAACTAGGTGGATTAGCGGGAGAAGAAAATATAAACTGCTGGTGATTGAATTTAACCTGGGTTTGATTAAATAATCCCTAAGAAACCCCCAGAGGAGGAAAGTAGCCCCATGTGTACAGTGCTACACCTTAGCTCCCCTCCCCTTCCAAAAGGCGTAAATCTCCTTGAAATGCCTCCCTAGCATTCAGAGCAATAAAGAGGTCACATTATATCTCCATAAATCTCCCCGGCTGGCTGGCCGGCTGCTGCCATTCCAGGAGGTGAAAGGGAAGTCGTTTCCTTTTGACGGCCACTGGGCTGGAAGGAAAAGGCTTTTCCCTCCAGACCTATTGTCTGGATCCCTGAGGGAGCTGGTCTGGCAATTTGTTCAGTATTTCCTTTCCGTCCGTCCAACTTGTCACAAACTTGAAGAGAGGTTGCAGAGTCAAATGGGCCCAGACTGGCCTGGTATAAGTCTCCTCCAACGGCCCTGATAAAGGGCCTGGCCATTGCGCCTTCTCAGTCTTCCTAATTAATAAAAGGAACGGGATCTAAACAGGCGGTGTGCATGGGTATAGCCTAGCATCAGAAACCAAGCAGGATTCGCCAGGGGCTAGGGCCTGAGCTGGTCGAGAAGACTGGACTTGGGGGCACCTCAGGATAAGAACTGGGGTGCTCTGAGAGATGACAGTGGGTCAGTTAGACTGAGAACCTACTTGGGAAATGGTGGGAGATAAGATGCTCTGATGGAAATCAGAAAAAGGAATCCTCCCTGCTCTAAATTAAAAACATCACTACATGAAACAGTGGTGATGCTGGTGGGGGCTCATTATTTGCTTTATTGCTTTATTTAACCTATAAGAGAATTATTTAATTGCAATGAGGAGATAAATTAACATAGTTCAATATTCAAAAGGTTCACAAGGGAATACAGTTGAAAAGTACTCCTGAGCCACCATGTTATAGTCTCCCTAGAAACAGTCAGTATTATCAGTTTCTTGTCTGTCCTCCTAGAGATACTTGGTGTGCGTACAAGCAAATGTTGTGATAGTTTCAGGCGAACAGTGAAGGGCCTCTGCCTTGCATACACATGTATCCATTCTCCCCTAAAGTCCTCTCCCATCCAGGCTGCCACATAACACTGAGCATTGTTCCCTGTACTATACAGTAGGTCCTTGTTGGTTATCCATTTTAAATATAGCAGTGTCAGACGCCTCTTCTTTTTTAAGAGTCTTCTATGCCCTGTTCTGTACCTTCTAATATTTCATAGCATCTTTTGTAAAGAATTCCTTGCTGCTGCTGCTGCTAAGTCACATCAATCATGTCCGACTCTATGCGACCCCATAGACGGCAGCCCACCAGGTTCCCCCGTCCCTGGGATTCTCCAGGCAAGAACACTGGAGTGGGTTGCCATTTCCTTCTCCAATGCATGAAAGTAAAAAGTGAAAGTGAAGTCGCTCAGTTGTGTCAGACTCTTAGCGACCCCATGGACTGCAGCCCACTAGTCTCCTCTGTCCATGGGATTTTCCAGGCAAGAGTACTGAGTGGGTACTGAGAAGGTACAAGTGCCTTCTCTGAAAGAATTCCTTATCAGTGTATAAAAGATTTTCATTCTTTATGGCTACACAGCAGACCCTCATTGAGTTAATAACAGTTCCATATTGATGAACATATAAGTTGTTTTCCCAATCCTCTGCTGTTGCAGAAAAAAAAAAATGCCGCGTTAACTATGCTTGTACATGAAGCATTTTATGCAAGTGCCAGTGCTCCACAGGATAAATTCCTGGAAGTGGAGTTTCTAGATCAAATGCACTTGTGTTTATCCTCTTGGCAAGATAGCCTCATGTTGCCCACCTCCCTGTCCCCATGTCCTGCTCTCCATCAGTGTCCAGTCTGTGTGTTTACCCACAATGCTCTCCCAGGGCACAATTAGGTGACTGAGGCAGGCTGGCGGGAGGCCTGGACTCTGGGGAGCCAGAACCAGCGCCGGACTTCATGCACAGCGAGATTGGCAGGCAGCTTTTGAGTAGCTTGTCACGTACATGCCTGCACTTGTTGGTCCTGCCCACTGTGGAAAGGACCTTCCTCCCCCTTCTGTGGGGTGGGAAGACTAGCCTGTGCCTTAGTGGCTACCTGAGTAAAGAGAGGGATATCTGAACCCTGAGGTCCATGTGCAGAAGGCATTTGGTCATTGGAATGGGAGGATCCTGGGAAACTGAAGGAATGAAGATATCTCCAATCCCCTGGTGCCTAGGCAGAGATGCTTTTGAAAATTAAACATGATATTAGTTATTTTGCAACAGTCTCATTAATATGCGTTATGCAAGTAATATGTATAGGCTGTAAATTTCACTCATTGAAAGTGTACACTACAGTGGATGATAGTGTGTTCACAGAGTTGTGTTCTGTCTCACAATCAGCTTGAGAACATTTTCATCACTCCATGAAGAACCCTGTACCTATCAACAGACATTCCCATTCCTTCTCCCCCAGTCCCTGGCAACCACTAATCTACTCTCTGGATTTGCCCGTGAATTCTGAACATTTCATATGAATGGAACCACGCACTCTGATCTTTGTGACCGGCTTCTTTCACAGTATTAATGTTATTTTTAACCATCCATTTCCCCTGAGCTCAGGGATTTCACACTGCTGTTCCCTCTGCCTCCAATGCTGTTCTCCGAAATACAAAGATGCTTGCTTAATTAGCTGCTGATTTAATGAATTTTGAACTGTGTTACAGGAAGAGAAAATTCTTGACATAGTCTACTAATTGTCATTTAAAAAATCAACTCAAGTTTTCTTTTTTAAAAAACTTTTTTACTGTATATCTTAGTTTTCTTACTCATTCCCCTACCAGTGAATATTTGAGTTGTTGCTAGTGTTTTGCCATTAACACCTGACATATAAATATTTTTCCCTTCTTGTCTGTCTCTCTCTTTATCTCTGGGAGCATTGGGGAGTCTTTTTGATATATTTTAATGAATTATTAGAGCAGTTTTATCACTAGAGTTGGCTGATTTTTAATGCATTTTGTGGAGTACTTTCCCGTATCCAGCCATCCATACACCCAGATGGATGTATAATATACATATATATACACACACACACAGATGGGTGTATGTGTACACTTTGTGTGTATATGTGTATTTATAGCTAGGAGAACTTGTGGCCCTGTGTAGATAATTCCCTCAACTGAATTATGATGTGTGTCCAGGAACATGGATCTCAGTGACCAGGCAATCAGGCAGGCCAGGAGCAGAGCCTTCGGATGTATATCATCCTACTGGTGTGACTGCTGCCTCATTGAATGCTTTAGGGCACTGAATTTTGAAATCTGTTCAGTCAAAATGTTCTGAGTTTCTGTTGTGTGCGGAGCACTGCACATGAAGTGAACTGGCCTGAGAGCAGCATGGGGCAGGGGAGGGCAAAGATCAGGTCACAGAATGTTCCGGAAGCTTATATGACTTACGCACCATCTTTGGACCTTGGTTTCCTCCACCGAATGTCCACATAGTCACCCAGACATCTCTTCTAGTTTTCAAGACTTGTGTGCCCACCCTCCAGGAGCCAGCACAAGAGTACCAGGATGAGGGGCTGCTCAGAGCTTACCAGGCACAGAGAAGGAATGGGGGTGTGTTTGGGTCTCAGTACCCCGAGTCCAGGAAGCAGCAAGTATTTTCTGTGGCCGATGCCCACCCCGGGCTCCTGTGGCTGTAGCTGAGCCAAAGGCTAAACCCAGCCTGAACCTGGGGAGCTGGGAGATGGCAGTGGCCAGCTAGAGAGCCCAGCATTCAGAGCAGTTTCGGGCACCTCTCTCCTTGCATTCTGCATACACCCTGTCTGGGAGGTGCTGACACTGGGGAGGAACGAGCGTCCGGGGGACCCCGGGGGAGTAAGTGTCAGGGCTGTAGGTCTTATACCTGAGTTCTGCCAAGAGGGGCCATAAGTCTGATGTTAAGCCAGTTACCTGATGTGAACAGCCAACTTATTGGAAAAGACGCTAATGCTGGAAAAGATTGAAGACAAAAGAAGAGGGTGGCAGAGGATGAGATGGTTGGATGGCATTACTGATCCAGTGGACATGAACCTGGGCAAACTAAGGGAGAGAGTGAGGGACAGGGAGGCCTGGCGTGGTGCAGTCCATGGGGTGGCGAAGAGATGGTCATGACTTAGCAACTGAACAACAAAACAGTAACCCAGAATAATTAGTAACAAGCACCTTTCCCTCAGAAGTGTTCTACTGTAAATGATGAGTTATGTGGTATCCTAGCCAGCCTAATGGAGTTGGGGAGGGGGTGCAAAGAGGAGGAGCCGTTGGTTCCAGGTTTAGAGGCGGGGGGCTGTAGGACAGGGTGTCTCTTGTATGCAACAGCTGACAGAGACCCAGACTAGTCCTCACTCATGTCTGCAGGGTTCTTCCCCAGGCCCCTTGGGGAAGCCTCTGGGCAGCTTACCCACTGGGTAAAAATGCACAGAATGTGGGGAGGGGGAGCCCACAGAGAACCAGGAGACCGCTGGGCAAAACAGTGTTTGTAAAAACATTTATTGTTAGAAGGATAAAATATCAACATTAGGACGAGCTTTAAAATCGAAATTAGAACACAACACAATCTTTTGAGTGTCTCTTTCTTTGTTGATTTGTCTACTTTGAAGACAGTTTCCCAAGCCCGTGCATCACAAGTGGAAAGGGGCCATGGGGACCCTCTCCCAGGAGTCTACATGTGTTTCGCTTATAGATACCACAAGCAAAGTAATATTCTCAGAACCTAACACCATGGATAATCATGAGGTGGTCTGTATCCTTCATGGACTTAACCTTGCACAATGTAGGAGGCTCAGGACATCAGGCTTACCAGGGATCAACTGTGAAGCACCCAGAGGGCTTCCCTGGTTGTTCAGTGGTAAAGAATCCACCTGCCAATGCAGGAGGTACAGGTTTGATTCCTGATCCAGGAAGATCCACATGCCATGGAGCAACTGAGCCCACACGCTGTAACTATTGAGCTTGTGTCCTAGAGCCCAGGAGACTCAACCACTGAGCCCATGTACTGCAACTACCGAAGCCCTCGTGCCCCAGAGCCCGTGTTCCGAAACAAGAGAAGCCAGCACAGTGAGAAGCCAGAGTGCTGCCACTAGAGAGCAGCCCCCCCCACTCTGCAACGAGAGAGAAACTCACACAGCAACAAAGACACAGCCAAATAAATAAAACTGTAAAGCTCCCAGAAATTTCTCCCACGTTAGTGACTACCCCTTCAGTAATGGGGAAATCCATACACTGTAATTATATCCCTATGCCTGGGGATTCTTGAGGGTCACAAAGAGGCAGGCCAGGAGGCATTTCCCAAGCTGGTGTGCGGCAGGGCATTGAAACACACGTGCCTTGAGACGCTTCTGTGATGCAGGAGAGCTGGGTAAACAGGCATACCTCGGTGCTGGACTTCGTGTGGTCCTCGCTGCTAACATGTCATGTCACAACTGTCTTTCACATGGTGATTTTTGAATTGCTCATGTTCAAAAATCACTGCGACTGGGAGGAGAATCAGGCCCCCGGCAAGATGGTCAAGCCGTTCATCTGCCGGCAGGACCTGATGGAACTCTGGGCCCACGGTTAAGAGACTGGCCAGTCTGTCTGGGTTGAAATCTGAGCTCCTCTATTTGCTGGACAAGACTTAACTTCTCGGAACCCCACTAACATACCTCTTTCTGGGCCTCCCTCCCACTCTGTCCCAGCTGTGAATGCAGACCAAATAGGAATGGAGGCAGATACTTGGGAACTTGTAGAGCTTCAAGAAAGGATCAGTTGGTCCACAGAATGGAAAGGCTGGTCTCTTCCCACGGCTTCTTCAGTGTCATCACTGGTTGCCCCACGGAGTCTTTCTCTGTGTGATGTGTCATTTTTCTTAACATATTCAGTTCAGTTCAGTCACTCAGTTGTGTCTGACTCTTTGCAACCCCATGGACTGCAGCACGCCAGGCCTCCCTGTCCATCACCAACTCCCAGAGCTTGCTCAAACTCAAGTCTGTCGAGTTGCTGATGCCATCCATCATCTCATCCTCTGTCATCCCCTTCTCCTCCTGCCTTCAATCTTTCCCAGCATCAGGGTCTTTTCCAGTGAGTCAGTTCTTCCCATCAGGTGGTCAAAGCATATTAGGTGGTATTAATTCTTGGCAACACGATGCCCTTTCAGGATGTCCTTGCTTACTTGTGATTATTTTCTTAACCTGACTCATTCTTTAACTTGCACCTCAAGTCCAAAGCCAGGCTCCTTGGTAAATGCTACTGAGTGTGTATGTATGTTGGTGGAAATCTGTTTCCAGTACAATTACAATATTCACCTGAAGAAAAGTTTAAAGGTCTCTCATATTGCTCAGTGGCTATTAAGAAATGTAGTTCAGGGACTTCCCTGGGGGTCCAGTGGTTATGACTCTGTGCTTTCACTGCAGGGGACATGGGTTTGAGCCCTAGCCCAGGAGCTAAGACCCTATAAGCCACATGGTGTGGCAAAAAAAAAAAAGTAAGAAGAAAGGAAAGAAAGAAAAAGAAATGTAGTGGGTCACATGTTTCATACAGATTCTTCTCAGCTTCCTTGTTTGTAATTTTCTAAAGCTATCCCGCCCCTCATGGGTCAGGGTTGGGATGTAGTAGGTACTCTCTGTGTATCTCCCACGTGCCCTGCCAGGCTCTCAGAGGCAGGCCCCCAGCTCCCGCTCCGCAGGGCAGCTCCAGCCCGGCCCAGCAGGAACCGCTTCTGTTTAGCAGGAGCTTCCAAAATAGGTGCTCTAATCCTGCCAGCCAGCCGGTCGCTGCCTGAGCTGTGTCTGCCCTCCCCGCCCAGCTGCCTGTCACTGGCTGGGCCTGACAAAGCCCAGAAGACCGAAAGCTCAGTCGCTGCCCAAAAACCTTGGGATTTGTTTGCTGCTCGTGCCTCAAACAGAGGCGCCAGCCCAGGGACAGAGCCTGGCCTGTCAGGAAATCCAAGCACAGCTGAACTTTGGATGGGACTCAGAGCTGGGCTTCAGCAGGGGACGTTTGGGTAGGGCTGGACATCCTGAAGCCCCTTTGGCTCTGTCCCGTCTCTGGGCGGCCCCTCCACTCTGTTCACCTGGCCTGGCCTCGCACCCACTCTGGCCTTGATTTTGCACGACTGAATTGGTGCTCTGGGCATGGGTAATTTCCATTGTGTTTGTGTGTCTTCTCTCCCCAGATAGACTGCAGAGTGACCTGGGACAGCTGAGGATGTGCTGGGGGTGGGTGTGAGGGGTGGGGCCTGGGGATGAAGCCCAGGCTTCATTGCAGTTTATCACATTTAATAAAATTATTATGCTTTGAGTTGTGCATCCCCAGCTAGATCAAGACAACTTAGGGCAGAGATTTTTGCCCCAGTTTTGCCTAATATGGGCTTCCCTGGTGGCTCAGACAGTAAAGAATCTGTCTACAATGCAAGAGACCTGGGTTGAAAAGATCCTCTGGAGAAGGGAATGGCAACCCACTCGAGTATTCTTGCCTGGAGAATTCTTGGCATGGACAGAGGAGCCTGGTGGGCTATAGTTCTTGGGGTCACAAAGACTTGGACACGACTGAGCAACCGACACTTCCACGTTTTACACTTTGCCTAATATATCTCTATGTCCAGCACTTGCTTCAAAGGCAAGCAGAGCAGACACACACTAACGGCATGTATCTGGGCTCTGGTGCCCCCACCAGAAACACAGGCGCCTGATGGACTCAGCATCTGAGGACTGAGGGAGAGGAGGGTCTCTTCCCTCCCAGCTCTGTCTCAGGACCCAGCAAGTGGTAGCCCCTCTGAAGAGGGAAGGCATGAGGGGCACCTTTGCAGCAGAGCAGAACCAGCTTTACAGCTCCAACCCAGCAGCTGGCATGAATGTGGCCAAGTCCATCAGCCTGAGCTCGCTCGCTCTGTCTGTAGGGAGACAAAACAGCTTTCTTGCAGTACCCAGTGGATGTTGCCAACTGTGATCCTGGTCTCTGAGTCCTCTCACTTCTCCCCCACCACCTCCCCTCTCTTCCTCTCCCATCAGCCCCTCTCCCAGCCCTGACTTGCTGGCCAGCCTGTGGGTGGGTTCCCCAAGATTGATGGAGCTGGCCGGGAGAGGTCAGCTCCCAGCCCGTGTTTGCGTCAGCTAGCCATGGGGGAAGTCNCTACTGGTGTGACTGCTGCCTCATTGAATGCTTTAGGGCACTGAATTTTGAAATCTGTTCAGTCAAAATGTTCTGAGTTTCTGTTGTGTGCGGAGCACTGCACATGAAGTGAACTGGCCTGAGAGCAGCATGGGGCAGGGGAGGGCAAAGATCAGGTCACAGAATGTTCCGGAAGCTTATATGACTTACGCACCATCTTTGGACCTTGGTTTCCTCCACCGAATGTCCACATAGTCACCCAGACATCTCTTCTAGTTTTCAAGACTTGTGTGCCCACCCTCCAGGAGCCAGCACAAGAGTACCAGGATGAGGGGCTGCTCAGAGCTTACCAGGCACAGAGAAGGAATGGGGGTGTGTTTGGGTCTCAGTACCCCGAGTCCAGGAAGCAGCAAGTATTTTCTGTGGCCGATGCCCACCCCGGGCTCCTGTGGCTGTAGCTGAGCCAAAGGCTAAACCCAGCCTGAACCTGGGGAGCTGGGAGATGGCAGTGGCCAGCTAGAGAGCCCAGCATTCAGAGCAGTTTCGGGCACCTCTCTCCTTGCATTCTGCATACACCCTGTCTGGGAGGTGCTGACACTGGGGAGGAACGAGCGTCCGGGGGACCCCGGGGGAGTAAGTGTCAGGGCTGTAGGTCTTATACCTGAGTTCTGCCAAGAGGGGCCATAAGTCTGATGTTAAGCCAGTTACCTGATGTGAACAGCCAACTTATTGGAAAAGACGCTAATGCTGGAAAAGATTGAAGACAAAAGAAGAGGGTGGCAGAGGATGAGATGGTTGGATGGCATTACTGATCCAGTGGACATGAACCTGGGCAAACTAAGGGAGAGAGTGAGGGACAGGGAGGCCTGGCGTGGTGCAGTCCATGGGGTGGCGAAGAGATGGTCATGACTTAGCAACTGAACAACAAAACAGTAACCCAGAATAATTAGTAACAAGCACCTTTCCCTCAGAAGTGTTCTACTGTAAATGATGAGTTATGTGGTATCCTAGCCAGCCTAATGGAGTTGGGGAGGGGGTGCAAAGAGGAGGAGCCGTTGGTTCCAGGTTTAGAGGCGGGGGGCTGTAGGACAGGGTGTCTCTTGTATGCAACAGCTGACAGAGACCCAGACTAGTCCTCACTCATGTCTGCAGGGTTCTTCCCCAGGCCCCTTGGGGAAGCCTCTGGGCAGCTTACCCACTGGGTAAAAATGCACAGAATGTGGGGAGGGGGAGCCCACAGAGAACCAGGAGACCGCTGGGCAAAACAGTGTTTGTAAAAACATTTATTGTTAGAAGGATAAAATATCAACATTAGGACGAGCTTTAAAATCGAAATTAGAACACAACACAATCTTTTGAGTGTCTCTTTCTTTGTTGATTTGTCTACTTTGAAGACAGTTTCCCAAGCCCGTGCATCACAAGTGGAAAGGGGCCATGGGGACCCTCTCCCAGGAGTCTACATGTGTTTCGCTTATAGATACCACAAGCAAAGTAATATTCTCAGAACCTAACACCATGGATAATCATGAGGTGGTCTGTATCCTTCATGGACTTAACCTTGCACAATGTAGGAGGCTCAGGACATCAGGCTTACCAGGGATCAACTGTGAAGCACCCAGAGGGCTTCCCTGGTTGTTCAGTGGTAAAGAATCCACCTGCCAATGCAGGAGGTACAGGTTTGATTCCTGATCCAGGAAGATCCACATGCCATGGAGCAACTGAGCCCACACGCTGTAACTATTGAGCTTGTGTCCTAGAGCCCAGGAGACTCAACCACTGAGCCCATGTACTGCAACTACCGAAGCCCTCGTGCCCCAGAGCCCGTGTTCCGAAACAAGAGAAGCCAGCACAGTGAGAAGCCAGAGTGCTGCCACTAGAGAGCAGCCCCCCCCACTCTGCAACGAGAGAGAAACTCACACAGCAACAAAGACACAGCCAAATAAATAAAACTGTAAAGCTCCCAGAAATTTCTCCCACGTTAGTGACTACCCCTTCAGTAATGGGGAAATCCATACACTGTAATTATATCCCTATGCCTGGGGATTCTTGAGGGTCACAAAGAGGCAGGCCAGGAGGCATTTCCCAAGCTGGTGTGCGGCAGGGCATTGAAACACACGTGCCTTGAGACGCTTCTGTGATGCAGGAGAGCTGGGTAAACAGGCATACCTCGGTGCTGGACTTCGTGTGGTCCTCGCTGCTAACATGTCATGTCACAACTGTCTTTCACATGGTGATTTTTGAATTGCTCATGTTCAAAAATCACTGCGACTGGGAGGAGAATCAGGCCCCCGGCAAGATGGTCAAGCCGTTCATCTGCCGGCAGGACCTGATGGAACTCTGGGCCCACGGTTAAGAGACTGGCCAGTCTGTCTGGGTTGAAATCTGAGCTCCTCTATTTGCTGGACAAGACTTAACTTCTCGGAACCCCACTAACATACCTCTTTCTGGGCCTCCCTCCCACTCTGTCCCAGCTGTGAATGCAGACCAAATAGGAATGGAGGCAGATACTTGGGAACTTGTAGAGCTTCAAGAAAGGATCAGTTGGTCCACAGAATGGAAAGGCTGGTCTCTTCCCACGGCTTCTTCAGTGTCATCACTGGTTGCCCCACGGAGTCTTTCTCTGTGTGATGTGTCATTTTTCTTAACATATTCAGTTCAGTTCAGTCACTCAGTTGTGTCTGACTCTTTGCAACCCCATGGACTGCAGCACGCCAGGCCTCCCTGTCCATCACCAACTCCCAGAGCTTGCTCAAACTCAAGTCTGTCGAGTTGCTGATGCCATCCATCATCTCATCCTCTGTCATCCCCTTCTCCTCCTGCCTTCAATCTTTCCCAGCATCAGGGTCTTTTCCAGTGAGTCAGTTCTTCCCATCAGGTGGTCAAAGCATATTAGGTGGTATTAATTCTTGGCAACACGATGCCCTTTCAGGATGTCCTTGCTTACTTGTGATTATTTTCTTAACCTGACTCATTCTTTAACTTGCACCTCAAGTCCAAAGCCAGGCTCCTTGGTAAATGCTACTGAGTGTGTATGTATGTTGGTGGAAATCTGTTTCCAGTACAATTACAATATTCACCTGAAGAAAAGTTTAAAGGTCTCTCATATTGCTCAGTGGCTATTAAATGTAGTTCAGGGACTTCCCTGGGGGTCCAGTGGTTATGACTCTGTGCTTTCACTGCAGGGGACATGGGTTTGAGCCCTAGCCCAGGAGCTAAGACCCTATAAGCCACATGGTGTGGCAAAAAAAAAAAAGTAAGAAGAAAGGAAAGAAAGAAAAAGAAATGTAGTGGGTCACATGTTTCATACAGATTCTTCTCAGCTTCCTTGTTTGTAATTTTCTAAAGCTATCCCGCCCCTCATGGGTCAGGGTTGGGATGTAGTAGGTACTCTCTGTGTATCTCCCACGTGCCCTGCCAGGCTCTCAGAGGCAGGCCCCCAGCTCCCGCTCCGCAGGGCAGCTCCAGCCCGGCCCAGCAGGAACCGCTTCTGTTTAGCAGGAGCTTCCAAAATAGGTGCTCTAATCCTGCCAGCCAGCCGGTCGCTGCCTGAGCTGTGTCTGCCCTCCCCGCCCAGCTGCCTGTCACTGGCTGGGCCTGACAAAGCCCAGAAGACCGAAAGCTCAGTCGCTGCCCAAAAACCTTGGGATTTGTTTGCTGCTCGTGCCTCAAACAGAGGCGCCAGCCCAGGGACAGAGCCTGGCCTGTCAGGAAATCCAAGCACAGCTGAACTTTGGATGGGACTCAGAGCTGGGCTTCAGCAGGGGACGTTTGGGTAGGGCTGGACATCCTGAAGCCCCTTTGGCTCTGTCCCGTCTCTGGGCGGCCCCTCCACTCTGTTCACCTGGCCTGGCCTCGCACCCACTCTGGCCTTGATTTTGCACGACTGAATTGGTGCTCTGGGCATGGGTAATTTCCATTGTGTTTGTGTGTCTTCCCTCCCCAGATAGACTGCAGAGTGACCTGGGACAGCTGAGGATGTGCTGGGGGTGGGTGTGAGGGGTGGGGCCTGGGGATGAAGCCCAGGCTTCATTGCAGTTTATCACATTTAATAAAATTATTATGCTTTGAGTTGTGCATCCCCAGCTAGATCAAGACAACTTAGGGCAGAGATTTTTGCCCCAGTTTTGCCTAATATGGGCTTCCCTGGTGGCTCAGACAGTAAAGAATCTGTCTACAATGCAAGAGACCTGGGTTGAAAAGATCCTCTGGAGAAGGGAATGGCAACCCACTCGAGTATTCTTGCCTGGAGAATTCTTGGCATGGACAGAGGAGCCTGGTGGGCTATAGTTCTTGGGGTCACAAAGACTTGGACACGACTGAGCAACCGACACTTCCACGTTTTACACTTTGCCTAATATATCTCTATGTCCAGCACTTGCTTCAAAGGCAAGCAGAGCAGACACACACTCACGGCATGTATCTGGGCTCTGGTGCCCCCACCAGAAACACAGGCGCCTGATGGACTCAGCATCTGAGGACTGAGGGAGAGGAGGGTCTCTTCCCTCCCAGCTCTGTCTCAGGACCCAGCAAGTGGTAGCCCCTCTGAAGAGGGAAGGCATGAGGGGCACCTTTGCAGCAGAGCAGAACCAGCTTTACAGCTCCAACCCAGCAGCTGGCATGAATGTGGCCAAGTCCATCAGCCTGAGCTCGCTCGCTCTGTCTGTAGGGAGACAAAACAGCTTTCTTGCAGTACCCAGTGGATGTTGCCAACTGTGATCCTGGTCTCTGAGTCCTCTCACTTCTCCCCCACCACCTCCCCTCTCTTCCTCTCCCATCAGCCCCTCTCCCAGCCCTGACTTGCTGGCCAGCCTGTGGGTGGGTTCCCCAAGATTGATGGAGCTGGCCGGGAGAGGTCAGCTCCCAGCCCGTGTTTGCGTCAGCTAGCCATGGGGGAAGTCAGGGTGGGATCCTTCAACCTCCTGGCCCACATTTTTCTTGCCAGCACTTGGGTGGGCGTAGTCTGCCTTAATTCCTAGGCATATCCGTACTATTAATAAATTGGACTCAGAACAAACCAGGCTGGGTTTGTGCGCCTCCTTTAAAACATTTTTTTAATTGAGCATGGATGGAAGTGAGGAGTTAAATCCCCATTCCTGGGGTGAGGGCTCAATTCATTTTCTGCTTTTGGTTGCTAAAATGATCATGAATTAACAAGTTCCCATGAGGACCAGCCCCAGACCAGTCAACCTTCCTGCAAGTTCACTCTGCCTATGAGTCTCAAACTAGGTCAAGTCTAAGAGCAATACACCTTACAGTTGAGAAAAGGTCAGATTCCCAAATCTAGCTCTTCTTTCTGTTCCCTCTCCCCAAATCCCAGCCCCCAGTTTCTCCCTGGTTGCTCCCACTCTCTCCCAACCCCTCCAGCCCTGACAATAACCCATCACTGTTATCTCATTGGGTGTTTGCAGACCTCTTTACAGCCATTGTTGTGAGGTTTTTACCCCTCTTATTTGCAAAGTACTTTACAACTTTTATTACAAGTCTTTCCTCTGAATGTGGGGTAACACTGACCCACTTCTGAGAGCTGGATTCCCATTGCCTTTCTAAGTGGTTGGTCCAGATCCCAAGATGCCTGGCACTGGGTGGCTGGGGCTTTTGAAAGTCAAGGTCATGGCCATGCCTTCCTCATTAGAAATCAGGCTGCTGCCCACTTGCCCTCGGGAAGTCCCACCCAGGGCACGTCTATGTGATGAGGTGGTGGTTACCAAGGTTCACACAGATGTTAGTGCTGGTTTGGGGCTCCCAGCCTGTCGCCTCCCACCTCCCCCAGAGAGGGAGCTAAGCAGCAGTGTTTGAACTTTCTTTCCCTTCTTTGCCCATCGGGTTCCTGCTTGTGTCAGATGTAAGAGAATAAAAGGTCCCTTCCCCCATGGCACAGTGGGAGTTGCTGCAGATGATCAAAAATTTTTGTTTTCTTTTTTTTTAATCATATTTAAAAGCTAAGCAATTATAACATTTCAGAATGATGCTTTTAAAAGTGAAAAAGCCACACAATTTATTAGCCTAATTTAAGAAGCTCCTTCCTGGTGGTCTCAGCTGCCGTCACGGTGTATAGGATGTTTTGCAGATTGCATTTTTTATTTAACATGGCAGGTGGGCATTTTTCTCTATCATTAGGTTGTCTTCGTCATAATCATTTACATTTGTGTAACATCCCATTTAGTAGGTCAGATGACAAGATCTGGTAGAAGACATGGAGACTTTACCCATTTGGAAGTGTGGTAGGTTCTAGGCAGACATGGTACATTTACGATGCTTTTAGGAAGCTCGTCCTTAACAACTTTCCTTTGGCTGCTGTTGTAATGCCTGACTCTTCAATCTGGGTCAGACTTCTGCGCCTTCTACCCTAGACAAGCAGTCTCTGCCACTTGCTTAAGATATGTGTCCCAGGGCTTCCCTGGTGGCTCCATGGTAAAGAATCCACCTGCCAACGCAGGAGACATGGGTTCCATCCCTGGTCTGAGAAGATCTCACATGCCGTGGAGCAACTGAGCTCATGTTCAGCAACAAGAGAGGCCACCACGATGAGAAGCCCCTGTATGCCCAGTGCACTGCAACTAGAGAGTAGCCCCCACTTGCCACAACTAGAGAAGGCCCTTGTGCAGCAGTGAAGACCCAGCACAGCCCCCCCCCAAAAGTTTGTTTTCTTTTTAAAGATACATGGCCCAAATGAGTTCAGTTATACTTTATTCATTGCTGATACTCTGGCCCAGTTTGCCCAACCAGGGCATTAGTGTTCATAGCTCCTATGACCTCTATCAGAGTGCTTAAATAGCAGATACTCAGTAAATATTTGTCAGTGACAAATACATACTTGCCGACCTCCAGTGCCTTTCCCCAGCCTGTAAAATAGTTGCTTGACTGTGTAACACATTCTGTGTGGCAGGTGAGAAGGTGTTTCTAAGGCAAACCTTGGTGTTAGGTTCTCAACACGTCAGGCTAGTAACTAGCAGAGAGATTGGAACTGCTAAGGAGGCTCCTGGAATGAGACCCTGTCTGGGATGTAAACCAGTAAGTGTGAAGAGAAAAGGGAATGTCTCCTCCAAAAAAAGAGGAACGGATTGAGAGACCTCTGAGCAGCCTTCTTTAGAAGAACCGGAACATAGGAAAGAGGTTGGTTTGCTCATCTTTAAAAGGAGCAGAGTGTGAATCTTTATCTGTGACAGGCACGTTCTGAAATATTTATGAGTGAAATGGCAGAAAGTCTGAGAGTTTCTTAAAAAAAAAAATCAGGGAAAGTGGGTGGAGGTATACATGAGACAAGATTGGCCACAAAATGTTGAAAGGTGGATGGTAATTAAATAAGAGTTCGTTTTCCCATTCAGGCCACGTTTGGGCCTGAAAAAAAGAAAAAAGAAAAAGAATTGAGTTGTATTGGATTTGGAATGGGAAGGTGCTGTAGAAAGCCCTCTGTCCGGAGTTAGACCCGAATGACGAGTATCTATTTTGAGGCTGTAGCGCCATCTAGTGTTGATTGCAAACACGCTACAAATGAGGACATTGCAAGTGCCTCTCCTTGGTCTGAGGGCCTTTTATGAACTTCCTTGGCCTTTCCAGCCCTCTCACCAGAAGGCTGGGCCAAGGGAGCAGGGCAGCCAGGCAAGGATGGGGTGGCAGTGCTGGGTAGAGGGTGACGTGCAGGTTGTTGACGCCTCCCCCAGGTTTGGGAAAGAAAGCTGAGTACAGGAGTCGTCCCGTCATGTGGGGCTCTGAAGGCCAGTGACCTTGCTAGAGGGTTCTCAGTGTGACCTAGTGCAAAAATAGCCTCTCTTGTGACTGTGTGTGCTCAGCTCCCCAGACTGAGCAAACAGCCCCTCACACCTGCACACTGTTGACTCACAGTTACTTGTTTGCAGGTGCAAATGACTGTTTGTGTACCCAGACTTGAGGGGAGGGCCCCCCACCATCCTTTTCTCTCTTAGCTCATGTTCCCTTAGAGCAGGTAGTGGGCCCACAGAACTGGCAGAATGTGAGACCTTAACCCCCAGGGCAAGGGGGCTAAGTCCTGATGGCAGAGAAAGGTGTTTACCCTCCTCAAGTCTCCCTGTGAACTAGAGAAAAATCCACTCTTGCTTCTTGTAGTAGGATGAGAACAATCTGGACACCAGAGTGGCTGTATTTAGGGACAGAAAATTAGAAAGAATATAAAATTTTTCAAAATAGGAAGCAATACTCTGGAGTCAGAGGGACTTCTGGGAGTTCTCAGCCAGGCTTTATATAGATAACAGGGAATAAGAAAACTGGCCCAACCTATCTCAGCAGGATGACATGAGTCAAATGTGTCAGTTGTTACACTCTATAGACATTAGGACTTCCTCGGTGGTCCAGTGGTTAAGACTTTGAGCTCCCGATGCAGGGAGCTTGAGTTCGATCCCTGCTCAGTGAACTAGATCCCACATGCTACAACTAAGACCCAGCATGGCCAAATCAATCACTCAATCAATATGTAAATATTTTAAAAAATTCTATAGACAATGGAAGACAAAAGGGATGGGGAGGGAGGGGCATGTGAGCAAGTGCAGGGGAGTGGCAGGGATGGCCACGTTCCTGTGGACGGGTTCCACTCTAAGGCATCATTGCTCATAATATGCACCTTTATTTCTTTGTTCCAATAAGCAAGAAAAATGTCAAACTCTGACATAGCATAATCATACAGATGTTGAAATGAGAAAAATGAATTACAACCTTCTCATGCAGGGAAGTGTGAAAATTTCAAGAGCTTTTAAAAAAGAGAGTCCCTTTGGCTCAGTAATTATATATCTAGGGGAATATCCTGAGAAATAACCAGAAATGCTAAGATTAGTTTACTGAATGAGCTGTGTTTACAAAAATCAGAAACTGGGTAATAACATAGTAAAAATTCAGTGAGAATAAAGGATGGTGCATTTCTGTGATGGGATAATACACAATAAAGTTTCTGAAGAATTTCTAATGTGGGAAAATGCTTTGATATGAAGTGAAAAGACAGGCTCAAAATGACATGGCCTGACCTCAAGTAGGCAAACCTATATCATATATGAAGTATTACAAAGGATGTAATAGAACAGACTTAATAACATGGTGATCTTTGAGTTATAGGATTACATGTGTTTCCTATATTCTCTTTACACATTTCAGCATTTAACTTTCTTGAAGTCAGTATTTATTATATTTTTACTGGAAAGGAACTGAAATCTCAATTCTGAAAGGGAAAAAAGAGAGAAAGAAGGCCTCGAGTGGAACTCAGTGTCGGGTGAGACCCCAGCTCTGAAGGAGCAGGAGGTCCAGGCGGTGGTGGTTTCTGCCACCCTCCCTTCCCATTCTCACAACCAGGGAGAGCCCTGCTGTGTCTGTGATGTCGGCAGTAAAATGTCCACTTCCCAGGACAGGCCTTGGAGCCGGTTCTCCGGGGGGAGGGCAGAGTGAGGAATAACGTGGCAGCCCAAGGTGACCCGTCTTCCACTCCTTGCAAGGAAAGGCCATTGTTTCTGTGGTCTCTGGGTTGTCCGATGTGCGATTTCTGGGCGTAAGCAGGGAGCTAATCCTCTGTGTTGCTTCCCACCCAGTAGATATGTTTGATGACTTCTCGGAAGGCAGAGAGTGTGTCAACTGTGGGGCCATGTCCACCCCTCTGTGGCGGCGGGACGGGACGGGACACTACCTGTGCAACGCCTGCGGCCTCTACCACAAGATGAACGGCATCAACCGGCCCCTCATCAAGCCCCAGCGCCGCCTGGTAAGCCCGGGCCCGGTGCCGCGCGGCCAGCCCGGGGCCAGCGGGCCCGCGCCTCCGCCTCTCTCAGCTCCTGGCTTCGGGCTCAGCCTCGGTGGGAAGCTCCTGGTTTCGAATCTGGGGTTTCAAGTTATCCTTCAAAGAAGGTGCAGGTTGAAGGATTGGGTGGGTGGCAAAGAGGCATTTCTTCCGCCTTCAGTTTGGTTTGAACTGCGAGGATGGTCCAGCCCATTTAGTCCAACCCCTTAATCATGGAACTGAACAGTGAGGCTGTGCCTGCCTGCATTGTGTGGTGTGTCTCCTGTGCTCACGCCAACCCCACGAGGAAGCCTGACTCTTCCTTTTTATGTTGTGACGTACTGTTTTCAGTTGATCCGTTGACACACCCAAAGATTATGTGAGGGTGTGCTGGGCCCTGTGGCTGGGGAGGAGAGAGAAGCAAGTTTTGGCTCCTAATGTCCTGGTCATTTCTACCACGATTTAATTTTGACCAATAGCTTTCGCAGATATTAGGGAAGGAAGAACAGAGAGGATAAACCATGGTGCTTGCTTCCCTCACCTACAGTGGATTTGCTGTCTCTGGCAGCCCAGCCCTCAGTCCCATGCAGCCGTGAAAGGCTGGGGTACCCGATTCCCAACATCCGGGCATCGCAGCGTCGGAGCATCCCTTGCGGTGGCGGCGAGCCTGAGACTCACGTGGCCCCGCCCCGCGATTGCTCCTGGTGAAGCAGATGCCATGGCACCTGCCTTGGGGCTGAAAGGTCTGTCTCCTGTGTTACAGTCTGCCTCGCGCCGAGTGGGCCTCTCCTGCGCCAACTGCCAGACCACCACCACCACGCTGTGGCGCCGCAACGCCGAGGGCGAGCCAGTGTGTAATGCCTGCGGCCTCTACATGAAGCTCCATGGCGTAAGGCTCCCTCCGCACCATGTCCCGTAGTTTCCTCCACAGCTTGGGTCTCATCCCTCTTCCTCCCCACAGATCATAATTAATTGTCTCCTTCTTAAATATACTTAAATCTGGAAGGTCCAGAGACTGTCTTACAGCAAGGCTGCTCTACCAATGCCATAGACTGGGCAGCTTGGGTCTCCTGCATGGCAGGTGAATTCTTTACTGACTGAGCCCCTGGGAGGCCCACGGGGCAGCATGTGTGTGTGTGTGTGTGTGTGTGTGTGTGTGTGTGTGTGTGTTAGTCATCCAGTCATGTCCGACTCTTTGCAACCCAGGCTCCTGTGTCCGAGGGGGGTTCTCCAGGCAAGAATTCTCCAGGCAAGTTCTCTGGAGTGGGTAGCCATTCCCTTCTTCAGGGGATCTTCCCTACCCAGAGATCTAACCCAGGCCTCCTACATTCCAAGTGGATTCTTTACTGTCTGAGCCACCAGGGAAGCCCTCCTGAGCAGCTTAACCAACAAGAATTAATTTCTGTGGTTCTAGAAGCTGGAGGTCTGAGATCAGAGGCCAGATCAAGGGAGGACCCCCTGTCTGGTGGCAGACTTCTTACTGTGTCCTTACATGGTGGAAGGGGCAAGGATGCTGTGGGGTCTCCTGTATAAGGCCACTAATCCCATTCATCAGGGCTCAACCTCATGACCTCATCACCTTCCAAAGGCCCCATCTCCTAACACAATCACCTTGGACTATAGGTTTGTGAACATATCAGTTTGAGGAGGATACACATTCAGACCATAGCAGAGACATTGCTAGGGAACATCGCTTCCATCTTTAATATTACATAAGTCTAATTCCCATTTTACCAATGGAGAGACTCAAAAGTAGTCTGTATATGTGGTAGAATGTTATATAACAAAGGGAACAATTCAATGGATAAAGAATAGCTTTTTAAGAATGCTTGTATTGACACAGTCTGAAACACAAAAATGAAACTTGGCCTCTACCTCCTACCAAGACCAAAAATAAACTTGAGTGTATTAAAAATATGAAATGTAAAACCTCTTTACAAAGGGACAGTAAAAATACTGGAAGAAAATGTAGAGGGAGAGGTTATATAACCTTGGGGATGGGAGGAGAACTTCAGCAAAATTTCAAAACTCTTAAGCCATAAAAGAAAAAGATATATTTGATTGTATACCA
This sequence comes from Neotragus moschatus, assembly GCA_006410615.1. NCBI lineage: Eukaryota > Metazoa > Chordata > Mammalia > Artiodactyla > Bovidae > Neotragus > Neotragus moschatus. The sequence goes on along the minus strand of SJYA01001210.1, from coordinate 365,340 downwards.
ATTCATATTAGTATATGGGAAAAGATACCCCAAGAAAGTACAACCAGGGGGTAAGGGGAGAGGGAAATGAGGAGTTCCTGTTTAATGAGCAGAGAGTTCAGTTTTGCAAGATGAAAGTGTTCTGGAGATGAATGGCGGAGACGGTTGCATAGCGGTGTGAATATGCTTGAGTGTTGAGCTATACATTTAATAATGCTTAAGGTGGTAAATTTTATGTGGCGTGCATTTTATGAAAGTGTTTTTAAAGTACTAATGTGGGTGGGGGTGCACATGAGAGCAGGATTCTTCTGAAGTCAGGATGATGTCCAAGGAGGCTCCAGGTGGGCGGAGGGGCGGAGGGCTGGGAGGGAAGGACGCTTTCCTCCAGAAGTGGAGGTGCTGTCTCCTCTGGGTAGGTTGACCGGAAGACTGTTCAAGTTCACGTATGCTGCGGCCCCCTTTTATTTCTCAGCCACTCTGGTGGCTTAGTTCTCTGACCACAGAATGAACCTGGGCCCTTGGTAGTGAGAGCGCAGAGTCGTAACCGCTGGACTGTCAGGGAATTCCCTATACTTCTTTCTTTAACAATTCCATGTTCACGTCTCAAAAGTGGTTGTGGCTTTTCCTTCAGTATTTGCAGATGTGGCCTGTATTAGTCCCATAGGAGAGACTAGCACAGACCAGGGACTGAACGATTTGGTTGGCCAGGCCTGAAAGAACCTAGATGTAGGCAAGGCACACTATTTTAAAATACTAGAAAGAGGACCCTGCCAGTCTGCCACTTTCCCTCCCCCAATCCAAGGCAGAGTTCAGTGTTTTTATTTTTCTGTTTTCCCACATCACCTGTAAATCTGGTTATTTTCTATTTCTCTGTCTTTCCCAACACACTGTGAACTCTACAGGCAAGGAACTGTGTCTTTAAGTCTGTTTCCGCAGGGTCTAGTACAGAATCCCAAAATGTTAAGTGTTCAACTCATCTTTTTAATAGAATTGATTTCTTGCTCAAAAGGAATTCCAGGCCTGATTCACTTAGACTCAGTCCCAAAGTTTGCAGAGGAATTGTACAGATCTGGCCTTCCTAGTGTGTATTTGTGTGTGTGTGTTGTGTAAATACTGTCACAGATCATGTACAACTGGAAAACCATGTGTGTTGACTTGCAACCTCCTAGGTCCCCAGGCCTCTTGCAATGCGGAAAGAGGGGATTCAAACCAGAAAACGGAAGCCCAAGAACCTTAACAAATCAAAGACACCAGCAGGTGAGAAAAAGATCTCTGTGTAATTCTCTGAGTAACTCAGTAGCCCTCAGAGTGAAGGAGCATCGTGTATGCTCAGGTGGGCCAGCCCAGGCTGCAGAGGAGTCATGATAGCATCGTCCATTCCCCGCCTTTCAGGACAGAATGAATAACTTAGTGCAAAAGTAACATTGCATTGGAATGTATTGGGAGCGTTTAAAGCAAGCTTAATGCTTGTCATGGCCTGATTTTTGCCAGTTTCAAAGATTGCAGAGGTCCAGCTAGACTGGTCTCGGAGGAAAAAGGAAAATTACTCAGTCCCTCCATCTTTAGTGCTGCAGCTACTCAAGAACTCAAGTCCTTTTAGTCCGCTTTGGGCTAAATGGGGTCAAGAAACACAGGGCCCATGAGTTGTGTTCAGTTAGATTTGGATACTGATTTGTAAGCTAATGTATAATTAACATTGTGTGTACTTTGTGCTTTATAAACCTCCTTCACAAATACTGTCTCCTTGATCCTTAAAGACCCTCACTAGACCCCATTTATGATCCCCATTTTACTAATGAGAAAGCTGAGGCTCAGAGAGGGCAATGACTTAACAAGGGTCACATAGTTGTGAATGGCTAGAGCTGGAATTAAAACCTCTGCGGTTTCACTTAGGAAATATGGATATTCTGTTCAATATACATTCCGCCTCTCAATTTCTAGATTTCAAGATGAAGGCTACTTGGGTCCCTTACAAGAGCATTCCCTGCTTGACTGACATGTACACACAGCTATATTTAAAGTGGATAACAAACAAGGACCCGCTGTGTAGCACAGGGGACTCTGGTCAATGTCATGTGGCAGCCTGGATGTGAGGGGAGTTTGGGGGAGAATGGACACATATATATGTATGATTGAGTCCCTTTGCTGTCCACCTGAAACGATCACAACATTGTTACTCAGCTAAACTCTACTACGAAATAAAAAGTCTGAAAAAAGAGCACTTCCTTCTCAGTCAGTACCACTGTCAAAGATTTTACTGGAAAATGTGGCAGGGGCAGAGAAAATAAGTCAGCTGATCTGATGGAAATTTTATCTTCCAATGTAAGGCCTGACAAGTTCGGATGACTTTCCCTGTTCCACTACTGAGAACATGACCGAAGTGCTCCTTTTCCAGGTTCCACAGTGGCTTGCCCCTTCTGGCATTCACGTATTATTAGAACGTGCAGGGTCTCATAGCTGGTCCTCGGCCTTTCCCCCTCCTTGCACGTTGTGTGTATGTCGCAGACCCTGCCGCAGATATTCTATAATATACAGGTCTTGCCCCATTTAAAATCCAAAAGTTTTGAATCCTGAGACCTATGTGGCCCCAAGGATCTGGGATAAGGGGGGATGAGCCAGTCATCTGAAACAGTTCCCTTGAAATTCTGCTACTTCTGCTTCATCATGAGAGCTACCACCCTGCCCTGATGAAGGGCCCTGCTTCTTCTCTCCCCAGCAAGCGTAGAAAGAGCCATTAGCGCTGATCTGCCCTGGCTGGCTCCAAGGGCCACCATCCGTGTGTCCCAGGCCCTGGGCTGGGTGTCCTGACTCTGCCTTGTTCCAGGTCCCTCAGGCAGTGAGAGCCTTCCTCCCACCACCAGCGCTTCCAGCAGCTCCAGCAGTGTGGCCGCCAGCAGCAGTGAGGAGATGCGCCCCATCAAAACAGAGCCCGGGCTGTCATCCCACTACGGGCCCAGCAGCTCCCTGTCGCAGGTACTGCCCGTGGGGGAGTAGACTCCAGGTGGTCAGGCCCCCAGGGGCCTGTCCACACAGGGGTATATTTCAGCATATCTGATCAAGCGACAACGATTTGGATACACAACCGTGATATACTCTGTGCCACGCTTCCCTGGTAGCTTAATGGTAAAGAACATGCCTGCCAATGCTGAAGACGCAGGTTTGATCCCTAGGTTGGGAAGAACCCCTGGAGAAGGAAATGGCAACCCACTCCAGTACTCTTGCCTGGAAAATCCTGTGGACAGAGAAGCCTGTCAGGCTACAGTCCAGGGAGTTGCAGAGTCACACATGACTTAGCGACTAAACAGCAACAACTGTGCCAGGGCCAGTGAAGACGGGCTGGCACACAGCATGACTGCAACCTGAATCAGACTGGGCTCACTGGGGGAAGTGGCGAACCCATCGCAGGCTGTGGGAGGCAGAATGGGGCTTTCTAAGCAAGTCTTTCTCTTCAGTGAGGGTGGCTTGACCTTAACGGTAGGTAGATTTTAACAGGAGGATGAGGTCCCTCCTGGCCCGTGGAAGCTGCAGCGGGCAGGGTGGGAGGCTTGGGGTTGATGAGGGGTCACAGGCAGGATGCTATTGTAATGAGAGCTGGCTGCAGGTCCAGATTCACACATGTGTCCAGAGATGGGCCAGCGGGACCCTCATGTCCCTCTGTCAGATATGACAGCAACCTTACTCCTCCACCCTCTTCCCTCTGTGGCTCCCCCATTTGGGACCAGAATCCTTCCAGACTTGGTCTCCCATCAGCTGATCTCTTCTCCTGTACTTGAGGTGAGCATGTCCTAATGAGCTTTCTGCCATCAGAGTGAAGAGAAACTGGTCTTGTGGGACCAGGAGAGCCAGGAGCCCCTTCTGGGCATGGGAGGAATGGCTTCTATTTGGAAAATAGAGATTGATGGTGCTATGATTCTAGTAAATGTCTGATGCAATCATCAAAGGCGTCTGAGAAACCAGAATAGTCACAGAGTTACCGGATCAGTGCTCAGAAGCAGCTGGTCAGTCAGAACGACCCCTTGCCTCTCATACCTCAGGGGTCAGGGGGCCAGCAGTCCTGCCCTTGTCTTTTGACCCTGTCCTCTGGTCCCCTTCCTGGGGTGGGAGTTAGCCTGGGCACAGCTACAGAGCAGGGCTCCCCTCTCCGGTAGAAAGGATCCCACTGATAGTCTCTTATTCCTTTCCCTTTCAGACATTCTCCGTCAGTGCGATGTCTGGCCATGGGTCCTCCATCCACCCGGTCCTCTCCGCTCTGAAGCTCTCCCCACAAGGCTACGCGTCCTCTGTCAGCCAATCACCACAGGCCAGCTCCAAGCAGGACCCTTGGAACAGCCTGGCCTTAGCTGACAGTCATGGGGACATAATCACTGCATAATGTCACCCCTTCCCTCTTTGGATTCCTGCCTGGACTTGGGGACACGGGGGACAGCAGAGATGAGGCTCTGGGCTCCAGAGTGCCGGCCTGCTCTGTCTGGGAATGACTCCAGACAACAACTGGGAAGAAACTTGAAGTCAATGATTTGCTTAGGGGATTTTAGCGCATACCTTTTTAAGGTGGGGGACTGGAGAGCTCAGACTCTGATCAGGAGGAGCCCACCCCCTTCACTAGGAGCACACCTCAGCCCCTCCCACGGAGCTGCAGACTTTTCTCATTTTTCTGCCCTATCCCCCCGGACAAGAGACGAGAAGTCCTTCTCCCCTGTTTCCACCACTGTACCCAAGATGGTGGCCTTTCCACGGTGCTGCGGGCACCGGGGATCCTAGGGCAGGTAGAGCGGGCATCTGTTGTTGGACGGCCCCGCGGCCGGTCCTGCCCTCGGCCAACACTCCCCTTCGGGCTCAGTGCGTCCGCATCCCTCATACTGAATCTTGACTCCAGAAACACTGCGTGTAGGGCCAGTGTTACCAGATGCTGCGTGGGGAGGGTGGCTTCCGCAAACTCGCTACTTGGCAACCTCGTCTCCCTGCAAGTTCCTTCCGCGGCTCAAATCGCTCCTTCTCTTCACTCCCGCCCTCCTCGAGGCCTCTGAAAAGAAACGCCCCTCCGCTGCTCTTGGTGATTCTGCTCTGCCTGCAGTTTGAACTAGTCCCTGAATCCTTCTTCCGCCCTGTCACGCTCAGGGGGGTTCCTGAGTAAGAACAAAAAAGGTTCTGCTGCTGAAGCGAATTTGACTGGCAGTCATCTAAGACTTGTGATCCTTCTGGACAGGATGTCTGGTGGACGGCCTCCCCCAGCCGGGCTGGGGCTGCGCTGCCTGGGGCGGGGTTGTTGGCCTGGAACTTGCGGATGCGCTGTGGTTCCCTGGAAACGCACCTGTTGCCTGGGCCGAGTCCATCTGAGGGGCACGCACTGCCTGCGCCCGTGTCCTTTCTCCAGCAGAAGGCGTCTGTCCACGAGGCAAAAATGCTAGGGATTTTCCAATATATATTTAAACAAACACAACACAACTCATGGAAGAAAGACGAGTGACAAGAGAAGATACAAGGGCGCGAGGGGGCGCCTGCCGCTCCCCCGGTTTGGCAATCGAGCTCCTCTCCGCGTTGCTATGTCTACCCTCTACCCGTGACCCGGGGCTCGCGAAGATGCTGCCTTCCGTGCCCTGGCTGCCAACAGAGTGTAGCTGACTGGCCTTCCTCTGTGCTACTCCACAAACGCCCAGCCCCCGCCCCGCAATCCTCCCGGCAGTAGCAGAGTTATCTTTAAACCCAAGATCTGTTTTAATCATCATTTACATCGGCTTTCTTTTACGAAAGCCGCCCCCCACCCTTTGTATACCCTTCCCTAACCCACAAAACTGCTAACGTTGTCTTAAGGTGAAATGGCTGTAAAATCAGTATTTAACTAATAAATTTATCTGTATTCCTCTTTTCCTTCTCCTCCTCCCTCCGCGGCGTTTTCTAAGTTCACTGCTGCCCGATGCAAAGCAATGCTGAGCCCCTTTAGGCAGTTGGCTGAGACTTCCTCTGTAGGTGCTGGGGGTTAGTGACAAGGACACGCATCCAAGCCCTGCTCCTGACTAGTCTGTGACTGGACAGGTAACTAGGTTTGGTTTCCTAGGGTGGGTTGAACCAGCCCTTAACTGAAGTTCCTGTGGCCTTTTAGAAGTTGCCCCTCCAGGAAGGGGGCCAAGAGCTGCTGGCAAACGGTGGTAGCTGGTGTGTGAAGGAGAGCTGCGAGGTAGTACTCCCCAGTCCACCTTATTTTACACTGTGTACTGGAGGGTCACGCTGAGTTGTTTGCCATCTTCTTCATTATGGTTTGATCCAAACAAGCCCCCCCAAGGGTTCCCTACCAGTAGGAGAGGAGGGGAAAAACCTTTCCTTTGTCCATTTGTCTTCACTTAGCCTTACAGACTTGCTTACTTGCTTCATCTTAAAAGTGGAGTGGGGTTGAGGGGGGTGACTCTAAGGTTTGTGGAAAAGAACCCAGACAGGCAAATCTGCTCCCACTCAGAACTGTTGGTAGCAGCTTCCTGCCTCTCAGATGGCTTATACCCAGTTGGTAACTGAAGGTCTTTGACCTTTCACAGCACCTGCGTTATTTTTTGAGCAAATGAGGATAAAAAACAACAAGCATTTGATATAAAATTGGGAAAGCCTTTAAACTGGCTATGAAATAGCCAAAGCTATTCAATGTATCTACTATCCAGAAAGATGAGTAATTGATAACTCTGGCAAAGAGTAGCAAAAAAGATTCAGAAGCAAAAATAAACCTACCAGGATTTATATTAGCCTTGCAGAAGATGTGTTTTCTGATGATGAAGTCTTAGCTGAAAACATTTTTGCCACTTCCCTTTAGGAATGGCTTTCAGAGGAGGGATATATATATATATATATATATATACATACATACACCTTCACACACAGTTCCAGAAGATTGACCTCATTCTTTATATGGTCATAACTTGTGCTTCACCCCAGATGGTAAAATCCAGCTTTATTCATCCTCCTTGCTCACCAGACTGGGTTGATTTTTCAAATCAAATGTATCCTTAGAAAAGGTCAATAATAATGTTAGTTGCTCAGTCATGTCTGACTCTTTGCGACCCCAGTGTCTGTAGCCTGCCAGGCTCCTCTGTCCATAGAATTCTCCAGGCAAGAATACCAGAGTGGGTTGCCATTCCCTTCTCCAGGGGATCTTTCCAACCTGGGTCTCCTGCATTGCAGGCAGGTTCTTTTACCATCTGAGCCACCAGGGAGGCCCCAGGAGGTCAAGTTGCTACCAATCAGAATATTTGAAAGGAGGCAGTTCCCAGATGGTTGGAAAGTGGCTAGAAAAAGGATGGGGAGGTAGGGGTGGGAGATGGACTCACCACAATGGCGTCCTTAGAATAAGTGTCTGCCCTAATATGGTGAGTGCAGCCCCTGGGGGGTGTTTGTTCAGGCTGAGACATCCCTGATGGTCCCTTTCAGGCTCACCCCTCACTATGACAAAGATCTTGAAGTACAGATCAAATCATTTTAATACTCAGGAGCATCAGTCCTTAATATTTGACTTTTTGATACCTTTCAGTTCAGTTCAGTCGCTCAGTTGTGTCCAACTCTTTGCGACCCCATAAATCGCAGCACGCCAGGCCGCCCTGTCCATCACCAACTCCCGGAGTTCACTCAGATTCACGGCATCGAGTCGGTGATGCCATCCAGCCATCTCATCCTCTGTTGTCCCCTTCTCCACCTGCCCCCAATCCCTCCCAGCATCACAGTCTTTTCCAATGAGTCAACTCTTCGCATGAGGTGGCCAAAGTACTGGAGTTTCAGCTTTAGCATCATTCCTTCCAAAGAAATCCCAGGGCTGATCTCCTTCAGAATGGACTGGTTGGATCTCCTTGCAGTCCAAGGGACTCTCAAGAGTCTTCTCCAACACCACAGTTCAAAAGCATCAATTCTTTGGTGCTCAGCCTTCTTCACAGTCCAACTCTCACATCCATACATGACCACAGGAAAAACCATAGCCTCAACTAGACGGACCTGAGTCAAGATGGCACTAAAGCAGACCTGGGTTCTCAAAGTCCAGTTTTCTTTAGGTCTGTGCATGCCTAGAACACTGGCTGAAGCCTGGGAAATTGTGGGCTCAGTTGTACAAAGAGAGGGGCAACCACACACAGCTGTGCTCTGGGTTCACAGGAACAGAGGAAACAGGAAAATCCTGTAAGGGCTGCTGGTGCTCTTAGGCCCTGACTTAGAGGTGGTGTCAGGAGGTCTTCAGAAGGACCCAAAGAGGGAGCATCTCCAGTGAAGGCTGATAAATGAGGACCCCCATCGCCCCCCACAACACACATACTTCATCTTTGTGTTGTGTGGTGACTGCCTTCTGTCTTAAGCTGTGGTGGCCCTGCTTTACCTGAGAAATAAACATGACCGCATGACCGCATAGATTTTTAACCAGATGCACCTAAAGTTCAAATCACTGGGTGGTTTCAGTTTCCAAATCACTGAATCTCTGACAGTAAGGAGTTCATCCAGATGAAGTTCAATACTAGTAAATGATACCAGTGAACAATACAAATAGACCCCTTTTACAACAAAGATATTGTAGTCTCTTGTGCCCGCTAAAAAAGATTTAGTCCAATGAAATGGGTTGTAATTAGAGATGTGAAACATTTAGATTTTTCATTCCTGTCCTTTTCCTTTACAACTCATGAAATTTTTTTTAAAAAAATGAAAATTTCATTACTTCTAGGGTTCTTAAGACTGGGGGCTGGGATGCGGGACAAAAACGGTAAGACTGAAATAACAGAATCCTAAATAGGATTGTTGTTCTCTGCTGAACAAAGCAATGAGTGATGCCAGCTAGTGTGCTTTAGAACATAAAGTTGTCGCTTCGTTATTCAAAGAATCCCCAGACTTCGCTGTAGGGATGTGACCTGGAAACACTTTCAGGAAGTCTTCTGGTCCAGCCCCCTCAATGACATCCTTGCAGAATTCCTTAATGTGGCTTCCAGCCTGACCACAGCTAGTTTCCCCATTCCACCCTACCCCTGCAATAGTGCCCATATTTTGCAATTATTTTGCCTGCATAGTTATCGGGCTTCTCCTCACTTTAGATAAAAACCATAACCACATATAAATTACACTTCAATTTTTAAAGAACAAAAAGCATAACTGCTCACCTCTGCTGACAAGTACTACCAGATCACACAAGGGGAAGTGTGAGGAATTCCTGGTAGCCCCTTCCTTACAGGAGGATTTGAGTCTGGGGTCTGTGGGAGTACAAGATACAAGCTGCTAAAGAATAGGGGTAGTATAGCTAAGGTTTCCTTCCAGTAGCTGGCTCAGTTCAGTTCAGTCTCTCAGTCGTGTCCAACTCTTTGCAACCCCAAGAATCCCAGCACACCAGGCCTCCCCTGTCCATCACCAATTNAAGTGAAGTGAAGTCGCTCGGTCGTGTCCGACTCTTTGCGATCCCATGGACTGTGGCCTACCAGGCTCCTCAGTACGTGAAATTTTCCAGGCAAGAGTACTGGAGTGGGTTGCCATTTCCTTCTCCAGGGGATCTTCCCAACCCAGGGATCGAACCTCGGTCTCCTGCACTGCAGGCAGACGCTTTACCATCTGAGCCACGAGGGAAGCTCCACCTCCATAAGTAAACCTAAAAAACACATGCCCTTGTGTCGAAAGATCTTAAGGATCAAATGCATTTCAGACGGGAGCTTTTCCAGAAGCTTCCTCTGTTGGAGAGGACTAGGGCTCAGAGCTGGCAAAAGTTCAGGTCGACTTAACTGTGGCCCGTCTCCCTGCGGTCGCGCAGTTTTGTCAGGATACTCTGTCGAGTGTCTTGAAGGTCTGATTAGGGGCAACCACACTACATTTTAGTGAGTCTAAAGCACCATCAAAATAAAAATACATGTTAATGTTATGGAATGTGGTGTTAATTAAACAGTGAGAAAACATGGATTGTAAGAGGCACGCCCATTCTGAGATTTTTAAATTCTTTCCAGAGTTACTGAAATGCGGTAGCTACCACCATGCCAGGGAGCTGCTTAGTTCCTTGGGTTTTCATCATCATTTGCAGGCTTGTGCAGTTGAGGGAGCCGGTGAAGAAGTAGTATAAAAGTTGAGGGGGATGCCTTCAGTGTCTTAGAAGCTGAGGTGCTGAGCACTTAGACTCAAACATGTGAATGCCCCCCACACAAGACCCCAGTGGAGTGCGATGATTTGGGGCAGGAAGAGAAGGGGGTCCCAGGTGACCTACATGAGGGTTAAAATGAAACCCCAGCTGTTTCTCAGTTACTAGGAGTAATTTTCTCTAGTTAAGCTGGATGTGGCCTCTCCCTGATCTGCCCGTCTGACATGACCCTGAGACTTTTCACTTTCCTGAGCTCTGCCTGGTTGTTGCATACACAGTGCTCCTGCTAGCAGGATGGTCCGGGCAGGCTGAATCAGCATCTGTGTCTGTGTCCCTTACAGCTTTCTCTGTCCCAGCCATCTCTCCACGGAAAGAGGGGAGACAAAGTACCAGCAGGGGGCTGGGATGATTTGGGAGGGCAGACAGAGGAGGACAGAGAAAACATGGAGATGAGTTAGGGCTGCAGTCCAGGAAAAAAGTTAATAAGGGCTGGCTCCTGTTCAGGCTGCCAGGTCACAGCGGAGGGCGCTTGTCGTGTGGTGCCTGGCATGTTGTTGGTGCTGCCTGAAGAAAGATGAGGCAACCATCCTTGGGAAACTGGCTTACACCCTGCTGCAGCTGGACTTTCTTTTTTTAAAATTTTTTGGGGACATTTTATATATTTTCATTATTTTTTTGGCTGTGCCTGGGTCTCTGCTCTGCATGGGCTTTCTCTGTTTGCAGTGAGCCGGAGCTTCTCTTGTTACAGAGCACAGGGTCTAGGCACTCGTACATTAGTAGTTGCAACTCTTGGGCTCAGTAGTTGTGATTCATGCGATTCATATATGCTCCGTGGCATATGGGATCCTCCCAGACCAGGGATCGAACCCATGTCCCCTGCATTGGCAGGGGGATTCTTATCCACTGCACCACCAGGGAATTCCTGGGGTTTCTCTTTGATCTGACCACCTCCCTCCCCAACCACATTCCCTTTTTGGCTGTATATGCTCTTAAAGTTGATGGCAAAAACAGTGGCTACTTGAAAGCTTGGAACCCACCAGAAATGCTGGAGAAACCAGCTAAGTCAGCAGCTTCTTTCCCCGTTTCTGCCTGCAGGGATGCCAGAGGGGCCGTTGGTGAGGAAGTTTCACCATCTGGTTTCCCCCTTTGTGGGGCAGCAGGTGGTCAAGACAGGAGGCAGCAGCAAGAAGTTAAACCCCACAAGTTTCCAGTCCCTCTGGCTGCAGGACACCCAGGTGAGTTCACCATCTTCCAGCAGGTTCGTTCCACACCTCACCCTAGTGGGCCAGCTCCATCAACACAGCCTGTCCCTCCTCTCAGTTTCTCTTAAGACTTTCCATGCTGTTATTTCCTTTTTCCTGAGGGTAGCCACGCTGGGACTCCATGCAACTCCTCCTCTGATGTTTCTCAGCCTCAGCAGTGGCACAGTGGCCCGTGGAACTCTGCATGAGCTGGATATTCACGTGCAGGGTCTGAAGTGATTCTGGTGACTCTAGCTGAGTCCATTGTGCACCTTCGGTTGGGAACAGTATGTAATTCTCTGGGGCCAGCAAGGGGGTGAGGAAAGAGCATGGCCTTAAAAGAATTTTTTTTAATTTACTTTTTAATTGGTGGAGAATTGAGCATAGCCTTTTGTTCTGGGTTTCAGCCTGGCTCATCTTTGCCCTCAACATCAGTCAGTATTCCCTAAAGTGCTCATGTGGCTGCTTGCCAGTCTGACTCATGCCTCCCCCTCTGGCCTGCAGCTCACCCTGCCTTAGATTTCTCCCCAGGCAAGTTGAACTATTTGGAGCTCCTCTCGCAGCCCTTCTTGCTCATGGTTTGACATACTGATCTTCCTTTTTCTCCCTACTCCACCCCCATTCCCGTACCTTCAAGTTACCAAGGTAATTCCTAGTCTCCTTTGGAGTCAGCCTTGCCGTCACATCCTTTGAGAAGCCTGTTCTGCCTGCTCTGGGTTGGGGGAGAGACCCTGATGTGCTTCCAGGGCACCTTATATGTCCTCCTGTTGGCCCCTCATTCCTGAATTTGNAGTTACCAAGGTAATTCCTAGTCTCCTTTGGAGTCAGCCTTGCCGTCACATCCTTTGAGAAGCCTGTTCTGCCTGCTCTGGGTTGGGGGAGAGACCCTGATGTGCTTCCAGGGCACCTTATATGTCCTCCTGTTGGCCCCTCATTCCTGAATTTGTCCTGGCTTTTGATCGGAGGAGATAAATAAACAGGACAGGGGCTGTGGCTTCAGCATTACTGTCTTCCTAGCACTTAACTGAGTGTCTGGTACTTAGACGTATAGTAACTGATGGTAGAGAAACTAATGAGCTCTGCCGCTTCTTAGCTGTGTGCTCCTAAGCAAAGTATGCAACATCTCAGCTCTGGTGTCTGCTTGAGTTGTAAAAAGGGGTAAACCACCTACCAGTTAAAATTGAATTAAGTAGATTTTATGCCTGGCACATAACAGGTGCCCAGTAAATACTAGTTCTCTGTCTTCCATGTTGCCCTTCTATCTCTCTTTCCTTTCTCTCTCTCTGTCTCACACATACATCCCAGGCTATAAAACCTCATTTAGAACTGAAAAATGTCTGTGAGAGGTTCTGCTAGACCTTCACATGTGTTTTCTGAATTTGAAGGAGGGGCTCAGGGAAGGGAGAGTGGTTAGCCCAAGCTGCCATAGGCTGGTAAAGGGCAGAGACTGGAGCCCAAGCCCTCTAACCTCCAGGTCTGCACGAGAACACCTGTACTCTTTGTCCACACTGTCCTGCAAAGTTTGAAGGACACGATTAATGTCCCTTTGTCTCTGGATCCCAGAGGCCTGCATCTTAGCACCTGCCGTCACAGAGCTGGCTCGTAGAAAATGATATTTCATAACAGACTCAGAAGACTGTCTAATCCATGAAAAAATTAGAAGCATTTCCTCTTGGGTATTCCAGAGTGGCCCTGCATCCAGCGTGCATCTCTTTCGTTGCTGATACGATTGTTCCGCTTGCTTCTAATCATTTTGAAAACTGTATACTAAGTGCTCACAAGACTGGAGCAAAAAGCAAAAGGCAAGTCCTGAATACTCAAGTTGCGAAAGCTTCATAGAAGAGGCAGGAGGGGAGACATTTCTATTAGGATAAATGGCTGGATGCACCTCTTCCAGTCTTCCCCTCTCTGGGTCTAAAAGGCTCAGTCTTTGTGGAATCCAGTAACAGAACGCCTCATACTAGGTGGCTTATAAGCAACAGACATTTATTTCTCACAGTCTGGAGCTTGAGAAGTCCAAGGTCAAGGTGTCAGCAGATTCACTGTCTACTACTACTACTACTAGTACTACTACTAAGTCACTTCAGTCGTGTCCGACTCTTAGCGACCCAAGGACTGCAGCCTAGCAGGCTCCCCCATCCTTGGGATTCTCCAGGCAAGAACACTGGAGTGAGTTGCCATTTCCTTCTCCGATTCACTGTCTAGTGAAGACCAACTTCCTGGTTTGTAGACAGCTGTCTTGCTGTGTCCTCATGTGGAGGAAGGGATCGGGGATCTGCAGTCTTTTTTTGAGGGCACTAATCCCATGTATGAGGGCTCCATCCCCATGACCTGATCACCTCCTAGAGGCCCCACCTCCAGACACTATCATATTGAGGGTAGAATTCAACATATGAATTTTGGGAAGGCACGAATAATTCTATACCAAGCCTTAGATCATGTTCATCTTTTTCTAGGTCCATGGAAAGAAATTATTCCTTAGATTTGATCCAGATGAAGAAACTGTGTCCCTGGGCAATTCCCCACTGTCAGAGCCTCTACAAAAAGGAGAGCAAAAGGACAAAGCCAGGCATCACCAGGAAGCCTCTGACCCATCCTCCCGGTCCCCAGGAGGAGACAGTGCTGTCCCCAGTGGAGATGGTGGTCTGCAGTGTTTGGGGGGAGACACCCCTGCAGGAGGTGCTGAGAGGTGGCTGCAGGTCAGCTTTGGTTTGTTTGGCAGCATTTGGGTAAACGAGTTGTCCAGAGCGAAGAAGGCAAACAAGAGGGGTGACTGGAGGGACCCTATTCCCAGGTGAGGCATGGTCGAGTAGGACATGGGCTGTGACTGTCTGTGGCTGTGCAGGGTCTCTGGGCTTTACCTAGGCCAGGCTCTGCAGGCACACTCAGTGGTCTCCACCTGCCCTCTGGCAGCCCATTTCTGGGAGAGAGAACCCACTACCCTGGCCACCAGGATGGCAGGGAGACTGTGGTCTACACCAGGAGAGGGACGGGAACCACCTGGCAGCTTGGAGAGCAGGGATAATTTTCCCAGTGAACATGGCCTGCGTTATACTTTCTTTGAGTGTTTGGGGTCATTGTAAATTTTTTACTGGATTATGATCAGGACAACAGCCTGTATATTTTCTACTTTTGGCATCAGAGTTTGCAGCCAAACACATAATTGATCTTTGCTTACATTTTATATACATAAATGAAGATAAAATGTTCATTAAAAGTAAAACATTCTGATAAAAACCAACCAAACAAAAAAAGTGAAACACTCTGTAAATGTTAAAAACAGGTAGTTGTTTTGATCGCTCAGATTTTCTCCATTCTTGCTTATTTTTTGCTTATTTAATATGTCAGACTTGGGAAGAGGAGCATTAAAATCCCACACAGTAGTTGCGTTTTCATAGTTTCTCTTTGTCTTTCTAAGCACTTTAGTGGCTTTGTTTTGCTGCCCTGGGTCGCGGGCATCAAGGTCCCTGACTCTCACAGTTTGCAGCATCATTATTAAATAATCCTGTTCCATCTGTCTGCCTTTAGCCCTAATTCTGTTTCTCTTGATACTAACAGTGGTCTTCCATGTTTGGTTGGCTCACTCCCTGTACTTTTTTTCCACCTGTTTATAAGTTCTTTTTTTTTTTTTTTCACTTATTGTAGGTATGTTTGTTATCAGCAGTGAATAGTAGGCTTTTGTATCTCTTTAAACTCAAACTGAAACTCCTTGTTTTGAAATTGGGTAACTAGGCTATTTGGATTTTCTTTCATTTGCAGTCTTACTATCCCTTGTTTTCTTCTGTTGGATTTATCAGGATTTATCACGTTTCTTCCCCCCCCCCTTTTTTTAAACCCCTGTTAATTTGGAAGTACTGCTATTCATCTTCATCCTATTGGTGGTAATCTTATCTTTAAATGATACCTGTTTTTTTNAGTCTTACTATCCCTTGTTTTCTTCTGTTGGATTTATCAGGATTTATCACGTTTCTTCCCCCCCCCCTTTTTTTAAACCCCTGTTAATTTGGAAGTACTGCTATTCATCTTCATCCTATTGGTGGTAATCTTATCTTTAAATGATACCTGTTTTTTTCCCCTCCCTGAGTTAATAACTATCAATTTTTTTTCTTTTTTTTTTTTAATTTTTATTTTTTTAGTTTGTTTTGCTTTACAATACTGTACTCATTTTGCCATACATTGACATAAATCAGCCATAAGTGTACCTGAGTTCCCAATCCGTACCCCCTCCCTTCCCCCTCCCTCCCCACACCATCCCTCCAGATCATCCCCACTCATCAGTCCCAAGC
>SJYA01001210.1:335867-347490 GCA_006410615.1 Neotragus moschatus | reverse complement strand
TCCTGGCTATTATAAACAGTGCTGCGATGAACATTGGGGTACAGGTGTCTCTTTCAATTCTGGTTTCCTCAGTGTGTATGCCCAGCAGTGGGATTGCTGGGTCATAAGGCAGTTCTATTTGCAATTTTTTAAGGAATCTCCACACTGTTCTCCATAGTGGCTGTACTAATTTGCATTCCCACCAACAGTGTAAGAGGGTTCCCTTTTCTCCAAACCCTCTCCAGCATTTATTGCTTGTTGACTTTTGGATCGCAGCCATTCTGACTGGTGTAAAATGGTACCTCATCGTGGTTTTGATTTGCATTTCTCTGATAATGAGTGATGTTGAGCATCTTTTCATGTGTTTGTTAGCCATCCGTATGTCTTCTTTGGAGAAATGGGCCATAACTATCAATTTTTGATAGCATTAAATTAATCATCTTCTCCCTTATTACTAATACTGGTGTTTCACTCACTCTCCTGCCACCGCTCCCTCCTAGTTGAGACTTTTAAAATATTAGTATTTCTGCTTCTATACTTTTCTGTCATTTCTACCCCATCTTCTGTGTCTGCTGAGCTAGTTTAGAATTTTAGTTCCAGATTGCTAGTTAACTAAATTGTTAGCTATGTATAATTAAGTGATATTAAAAACGTATGAAGGGCGCCCTTTGTTAGGCGCCTCCTTGCCTCCCCCTTGGTTTACATTCTCAGGCGCTCTGGCATGCCTCTAGACCTCAGATCACACAGTAGATGTTACAGGGTCCTGTGCGGATCTCTTCATCCATCCTTTCCAGCTTCCTCCACCTGGTCCTGCTGATTTCATTTACATTTGGGATGTATTTGTCCTTGTGTAATTCCTCAGATACCATGCATAGCTGTTTTTCTGAGTCCTGTTCCTCTCACATTGTCCCTTAACTTTCACATAAGATGCATGAGTCTTGG
This sequence comes from Neotragus moschatus, assembly GCA_006410615.1. Taxonomy (NCBI): domain Eukaryota; kingdom Metazoa; phylum Chordata; class Mammalia; order Artiodactyla; family Bovidae; genus Neotragus; species Neotragus moschatus. The sequence goes on along the minus strand of SJYA01001210.1, from coordinate 346,569 downwards.
AGTCCAGCTGCAGCCTGAGGCTCTCCCCTCACAGAGTGACCCACTGTTGCTTATCGGGGTTCATGGAGGTTTCTCCTCTGTGCCTGCAATTCAGGAAGCCCAGGGGAGTGAGTGTGATCTTGCCCAGGATGGGAGAGTTGCCTCCTTAGCATCAGCTCTCTGCCCTCCTTCCTAACAAGCCCTGCTTTGTGGCATAGCCACACCTCCTGAACTTGAGACTCTTCTGTACGTCCTAAGTTGTCATCTATGTATTGTTTTGATCAGGAAAAAGGAGACTATATGTGTTTTCTCTTAATTACTACATTTGGCTGTGAGAGTTTGACAGTTCTGGCAGAGCCATCCCTTTTGTCCTACGGGACCTGAGCTTCCCCAGGTTTGTCCTGCGTGGAGTGGGAGCCGTGTGTGCACGTAGGACCAGATGCTGCTGGCATCACCCTGTGGACTGTGGCCTCTCCTCTCTTCCCAGGCTGGTCCTACATTTCAGCGGGAGTGGCTTCCTGGCCTTCTATAACTGTCAGATGACATGGCGCTTCTCTTCCCCTGTGATCAGTCCCACCTCTGACATCTTGTCGGAAAAGTTTCACCGAGGACAGGCCTTGGAGGCTCTGGGCCGGGAGCAGCCCGTCTGCTATACGCTGTTGGACCAGCGATACTTCTCAGGCTTAGGTACGGCTGATGGCAGAGAGTGGGCCCTCTGACGGACCTAGTGAGAAAGTCCCTTGTCTGGGAGGTGGGACACTGGGACCCACTGCAGCTGTCAGGGCTCCTTGGCTCTAGTTCCCTCTCTCTTTTTTTTTTTTGCCTTATGGCATGTGGTGTCTTAGTTGTCTGACCGGGGATGGAACCCATGCCCCCCAAATTGGAAGTGCAGCATCTTAACCACTGGGCAACCACAGAAAGTCCCTTCCCTGTTTTTTAAAATGAGGGAGTTGATCAGGCTTTTCTGACCTGTCTCCTACCCTGATTATATTGTTAGTCATAGTTGGCCTGACAGCCTTCTGGAGCGTGACCTTCTAGAGAGCAGGGATCACATCCTCCATCCTTTTTTTTGTTTTAACTTATTTTTTAATTGTCACAGGCTTCTAAGAGCAGCGTTTAGGGTAATTTAGCAAGAGAAATACTCTAGAACTAGCTGCTAGTACGGACAGTAATCATAACAGCTGACGTGTTTCAGGTGACTGACTCGACCTTGCCAGGCACACGGGTCCATCCTTACTGCTCTTCTGCAGGATGGCCACTTACCAGTTTTTCCTTCATTCAGATGAAAAAATTAAAGCAAAAGACCCTTTGCTCTAAGGGCACAGCTGAGATATGAATCAGGTAGTCCACCAGTGAATTAGAAATTGTGTCTGACTGTGAAGTGCTTGGAAAGAGCAGTCTTTTCACCCATCCATCGCTCCACACATGCTAAACGTCTGCCTGCCACTAAGCCACTGTCTCTCCTGGAGGAGAGTGTTAATAACCCAGCAGACTTGGACTCAACTTCCTGGAACTTTAGACTGTGATAAATGCCTAGTGGAGGTTAAAGAAAATGCACTGTTGGACATTTTGAAGAAACTTACCGATTCTGAAAGGAGAGGTCAAAGTTGACTTTACAGGAAATGAGACAGGAGTAGAAAAATAATAAAATAACACCTTCTAATCAAACCAATATTGTAACGTAATCATTAATTAAAAATAAGTAAATAATTTTAAAAATTGCAAAAAATAACACATTCTGAACACTCTCTATCTTTCAGGCATTAAGCTTGACATTTTAAATAATAATAGCAGCTGGTATTTATTATTACTCTCCACAGACCACCATAGTGCTTGGCATTTGTATGTATGTGTGAGAATTCTCGTTTTGTGCCCATGAAAACCAGGTAACCCACCCCCATTTTAGAGAGAAGGAGACAGAAGCTGGAGGAGGGCAGGGAACTCGATAGGGTCAGGTAGCTGGGTCATGCTAAGTCACCTCAGTTGTGTCCAACTCTTTGCACCTCTGTGGACTGTAATCCACCAGATGGGTAAGTGTTAGCAGATCCTTCGCAGATGGGGTGACCACCTCAGTGCAGTGACTCCCTGGAGAGCCTCAAGGGCGCATGGTTCCTCCTGAGGTGCCCCCTGTGCTAGCTTTGCTCTTTTACTCATTTTGTGGCCAGCTTTTCTTATGGACGTGTCCCCACCTTCTTCCAGGGAACATCATTAAGAACGAGGCCCTGTTCAGAGCCAGGATCCACCCGCTTTCTCCAGGCTCCCTCCTGGGTCTTCCACGTCTCGAGGCCCTCGTGGACCACGTGGTGGCCTTCAGTGCAGACTGGCTACAGGGCAAATTCCAGGGCACACGGCAGCATACGCAGATCTACCAGAAGGAGCAGTGCCCTGCTGGGCACCAGGTGGTGAAAGAGTCCCTGGGGCCCCCAGGGGGCTTCCAGAGGCTCACGTGGTGGTGCCCCCAGTGCCAGCCCAGGTTGTCAGCAGATGAGCCCAAGCAGGTGCAGCCCTCCTAAAGCGTCCAGCCTCCTTCTACATGGAGCTTTGCCCTGAAGGGACTGTGATGCCTGAGCATTGCAGACAGAGGTGTGGGCAGAGATTGGGTCTGGGCACAGGAACTGAGTGGTTGGGATGCAAGTACTATTGATGTCCATCTCACTGGAGTTTGGCCTAAGGCAGTTTTCACAAAGTTCGATTTTGTTCTCTGTTAGTTTTGGTTAATTCTTCCTATCTGATCCCCATTGTGAAAGATGAGACAAGTCACAATGGCACTTTAGGGAAGACCTCCCGAAATGACAGTGTGGCAGAGAAATGATAGCCAATGGGAGACAGCCAGGCCCAGCACCACTTTACAGATGTTTTATTTGGTTTGGTTTTGGTTTTGAAACACTGGCTGGAGTTAAGATCCTCCATTTGAGAACCAGGAAAAGGGAATTATTCTTCTTTTTTCCCCCAAGAGGGATCCAGGGCTGAGGAGGAAGTAACGGGAGAGTAGTGCTCGAATATAGCCTTCCAATTGGACCCTTCCCATGGGACAGAGACCGCAGGAGAAGAAGGAGAGACAGGATCAGGGAGCTGGCCACCTTCCTGGTGTGTCCAATGGGTTATAGGGGGAAAAAAAAAACCTGCTTGTTTCCTCCTCAAGGTGATGTATTTGTGACTATTGACATGCTCACCAGTATAGGGATCAAAGTTGTTAGCGAAACTTTGAAGAAACCAGGACATGGAAATAAAGCTGTGCGTTACTTTGTGCTGTCATCTTTATTTGGCAGGAAAGATTCTTTCACCGTACGTAACTGAGCTCTTGGTGAAAGCACTGTGTTGAGTTGGCCAGATGGGTCTACTTACAAGGAGTGGGGCTGGGAGGAGGGCAACCATGCACTCTTTACTCTTGTCTGTCTGAAGTCACTGAGTCGCCCATGGTGGGGTGGGGAAAGCCATTTGATGGCAGGCACTGGCTGGGGGCCAAGGTGGTATCCACACAGGCCATTTCCTATAAGTCAGTGTCTGTGAGGGGCTGGAGTACAAGAAGGGCTCGGCTGGGCAGACATCACAGCCTGCATGTGAGTGGACACTCACTGAGATTAAAGAAAAGGGAAAATGCTGTTGGCAGTTGTTGAAAAAAAGAAGCCACAGAACTAGAAACAGCAATGAAAGTGGAAAAGAGGGGAGATGGGAGGGTCACCATGGTGATGGATGTCAGCTGACTGGATGTGGAAACAGCTGGGGAGGGGCTGAGGATGACTGAGGCCTGGCAGCCGAGAGCTAGAGGAAGCCACCCCCACCTCGCCCTTGAGGTAGAAAGTTGGGGGAACTGAGAAGGTTCCATGAGGAGACAGACCTTGTGCGCTGAGCTTGGGGTACCTGTACCTAAGCAGGAGGACAACAGCCAGGAAGCTCTCTGCCAGTGCAGGCTTGCAGACATGGATTTGGGAGCTTTCCTTAGAGCCGAGGGTCAGTTCAAGAAGGTTAACAAGGGTACTCGTGTGGCCTGAGAAGGATGGAGGTCACAGGAGAGCCTTAAGATCTTTTGTATAAGAAGCAAGAGATGACAGAAGCCAACTGGAGATCAGATGGAACAGGAGGAGAGAACTTTGGGGGCAGCCAGTGGTGCACACAACCGAGAAGAAGCCTCTGAATTTGACACTAGGGCAAATTTGAGGTCATGACCTTCGAGAGCCAGTTGTGCAGAATGGCAGCTAGTCTGTAGGGGCTGAGGACTGGGTGGGAGCCCCACTCTTCAAGAAGGTGGTCCCTGAAGGAAATGAGAAAGAGGGTCACAGATGGAAGTGATGTGAGGATGTGTGTATGATTGGGTGAGGGGGAAACCAGGACGAAGGGAAATACCAGTGCCAGCATGTAGAGAAGCCTGGGCTCGAGTCGGAAAAGGAAAACAGACACGGAGAAAATGAGCTGGAGGTGAGGTCTTCTGAGGCGCAGAGTAGGAGTTAGGGAGCTTTTGTAGCAGTTGTGAGGGGAAGTTAGAGCTCAAGGGAAGGTTGTAGAACCATGCTGGAGACCAGAGTAGTTGCTTCATTTCCCGACCTTGTCCAGCAGTCTCTAGTAGCTGAGGGTCAAAAAGAAGAGCTGTGCTGGATGAACCCACAGTGGAAGGTTGTCAGAGTATGAATGGTAGAAAGCCAAGAGGGCAAAGGAGATTCCTTAATTTATCATTAAAGTTGTTAAAATTCGAGCCACTTAAAAGTTTATAGAGTGAAACATGGGGGAGTAATTCTCCGTCTGCTCTGTCCTCGCAGGAACTGACTTATCATTTCTCTGACTTCAGTCTGTAATGAGGAAAACAGGGGCACCTAGCAGCTGAGTTATGAAGGCTGATGACCACATTGTCAGTTCTTCAGCAGAACTGCCTGGACTGGGTTCCATGTGGAGCTGACAGGGAAGCAGCGACATGCAGGAAACAGAAGCACAGAAAACATGGCTGCCGCGTCCTCTCCGATCATTCATCCTGGCAGGTTCTTAGCAGAGAGTCTCAGGTTGGTTCTGCGAGGAGGAAAGGAAGAGCCAGTAGAGGCAGACTGAATGGGGATGAGAGAAGGTGCTGCAGAACCTGCAGGGCTAGGGTGGGGTGAACAGTGGGAGTGACCCCTGTGGCCCGTTGGATGTGAGGAAAGGCTTTGCTTGACAGGCTGCAGGTGAGGGGTGGGGAGTCCAGGTTTCACTTAGAAGTAAGAGGTGAGGTATTTGGAGTCTGCAGGTGTTAGGGAAAAGATTTACTTAAGAGCTGGAGTTTCATGATGATTGACATTGTAAAAAGCTTGGAATTTAATGTGAGGCTTCAGTGGCCTTCAGTTCAGTCGCTCAGTCATGTCTGACTCTTCGTGACCCCATGGACTGTAGCACACCAGGCTTCCCTGTCCGTCACCAACTCCTGGAGCTTGCTCAAACTCATTTTCATCAAGTCCATGATGCCATCCAACCACCTCATCCCCTGTTGTCCCCTTCTCCTCCTGCCTTCAGTCTTTCCCATCATCAGGGTCTTCTCCAGTGAGTCAATTCTTCACATCAGGTGGCCAAAATATTGGAGTTTCAGCTTCAGCATCAGTCCTTCCTATGAACATTCAGGACTGATTTGCTTTAGGATTGACTGGTTGGATCTCCTTGCAGGCCAAGGAACTCTCAAGAGTCTGTTCTCAGTGGCCTTTAGCCATTCAATAATTGTTTTTTTTTTTTTAATTTTTTGACAAGTGAATAGGATTTATTAAAGAGAAGGAAAGTACAAAGCTCTCAGCATACTGAGGGGGGTAAAGAGTCTCTCAAAAGGCGGGGATTATAGCAGTTTTATATCTTTACTAGTATTAATTACATTTTTGGTTGCTTCCCTGTATCACATTGAAAAGCAGTGACAACCCTGGCTGCTGCTAAGTGCTAAGTCACTTCAGTCGTGTCCGACTCTGTGTGATNATACTGAGGGGGGTAAAGAGTCTCTCAAAAGGCGGGGATTATAGCAGTTTTATATCTTTACTAGTATTAATTACATTTTTGGTTGCTTCCCTGTATCACATTGAAAAGCAGTGACAACCCTGGCTGCTGCTAAGTGCTAAGTCACTTTAGTCGTGTCCGACTCTGTGTGATCCCATAGACGGCAGCTCACCAGGCTCCTCCATCCATGGGATTTTCCAGGCAAGAGTACTGGAGTGGGGTGCCATTGCCTTCTCCGGACAACCCTAGACAGCATATTAAAAAGCAGAGAAATTACTTTGCTTACAAAGGCCCATATAGTCAAAGCTATGGTCTTTCTAGTAGTCATGTACAGATGTGAGAGCTGGACAATAAAAAAAGGCTAAGTTCTGAAGAACTGATGCCTTTGAACTGTGGTGCTGGAGAAGACTCTTGAGAGTCTCTTGGAAAGCAAAGAGATCAAACCAGTCAATCCTAAAGGAAATCAACCCTGAATATTTATTGGAAGGACTGATGCTGAAGCTGGAAGGTCCAGTACTTTGGCCATGTGATGCAAAGAACCGACTCACTGAAAAAGACCCTAAAGGCAGGAGGAGAAGGGAGTGACAGAGGACAAGATGGTTGGAAGGCATCACCAACTCAATGGACATGAGTTTGAGCAAACTGGGAGATGGTGAAGGACAGGGAAGCCTGGAGTGCTGCAGTCCATAGGGTCACAAAGAGTCAGACATGCCTGAGCAACTGAACAACAAAAGGACGCCTTCCAAGAATTTAGGACAGAAGGTATAGCTTTAGGCTGATGGAGTGAGATGTTTATTGAAAACAAGACCGAGGTCTCAGAGTCCTACACTGACTGCTAGCAGTTTCTACCTCAATTCCCACCTCTAGAGATGGAGACTCTCAGTGGCATTATGGGGAAAGGGGCAGTGACCCATCTGGCTTCTCCAAGCTGTGTAGGGGCATCATGAAGGGATGGCAATTAGATCTTCACCACTGGGATGATCTAGTGAACCTCGGTATGTCCTCTTAGGCTCTATTTCCGTAACCATTTGAAGCTTGATAGCTTCAATGTGAGACATTACAAAGTGAGAGAGACAATTTAGAATACAAGGGCCAAAAAACAATATGAGCAAAATAAGACTTCCATTCAGGACCAGGGCTTTCTACCAGGTGAAAGTTGATAGCCAGTTCCATAAGATGGTCCCAGAAGGAGGAATGGAATCAGCCATTGCCTAGACTTGACTTTTCAGATCTTACATAGGTGTTGAAGGATCCTGGAGGAGCCCCCAAAAGGTGAAATGAGAATCTGAGTCCTTGTTCACAGAGCTGAAGAATGAACTTCATGAACCGGTAGACACTCATGGTAGCAAGTGAATAGGATTTATTAAAGAGAAGGAAAGTACAAATCTCTCAGGATAGACACTGAGAAGGGATAGAGTCCCCAGTTATTATTTCGTAAATGCCTCCGAAGTGCTAGGTCTGGAAATACAATGATAAACAAGACAAGAAAACTACACTAGTAGGAGGAGGTCAGCTTGTTACAACAGAGTGTTGGAAACATTTTAGTAGGTTACGAAAAAGTGCTTTATGTCTCAGGGTGGGGGCCAAGTGACTGCCCATCCGGGGTCTAAAAGTTCCAATACAGACTCTTATTTCAAGCCTTGGTATTCAATAAAAAGTACTGGAGACTTGTTACGTGGCAAGTCCTGTGCCAGGTGCCCTGTTTAGACACAGTCCCTGACCTTGAGGGGTTCAAGGTGAGGTGAAGAGTCAGACAAAGGATAATTAGCATAAAGTTCAGGAAGAGAGTAACCAGTAAACAAGATTGAAGTAATGAGGTTTGTGGAAATAGAAAAGTCCACCGGAATAAGAACAAGCAAATGAGGCTTTTTATTCAGAGCTTGCTTTAGCGAGGGCCTCAGCCCCTATCACTGGCATGTGGCTGAAACTCAGAGGCAGGCAGGGAGTGGGAAGACTTTATAGTCAAAAAAAAAAAAAATCATCATTTTGCTCTGATGGGAGGAGGTTGGCAAGGGGATGCTGGAAGCAAGCTAACTAGAAGTGGGGGTGTCTTGTGTGACTGGTTTGGGGAGTATATTTGGCTTTCTGTGGTTGGTCTTGTGTTGGAAGTAGGGACAAAAAACAGAGAAGTAGTTGATCAAGTCCTGACCATTCCAGGCCGACTAGTAAAGAGGTTATAGGTAAGAATTCTTTTATCTTATTTGGTCTGGCCACTGTCCATTTGTCCATACTGTTTCTGGTTGGGCACCTGGATCAGACTGGGAGAACTGGATGAGGCTCCAGGTGTGCCTAGCGAACAGCAACATCACGGTAGACACATCCGTCTCTTGCTCTGGACTGGACTTCTTCTGCCTCTCCCTCTTTGGGGTAGAACCTCGCCCACCTTGTCTTCATTATTCCCAGTGTGGGCCACATTGTGGTGTTCAATGGATGCTTGTTAAATCTGAAGAACAGACAAAGGAGAGGCCAGGGAGCTTCAAAAAAGCTTCAAAAAAGGTTTCAAAGTAGTCAAGTGACTGAATAGGAGGCTGAAATCCAAAGGGAATTTAGGTGCCAAAAGATGAGGGAATTTTTATTCTGTGCCAGAATCCTTGATTTTTATCTTGAAAGCATTTCCTTTGTGGAATTTAAAATTGAAAGAAGGGAATGTTTCCTACCGGATCCTTGTAACTGGGAAGGGAGGGAGTGCTAAAACTCTTAACTTTTGTGTTTTCTGGCCAAAAGCAGTATGCAAGTAGAGATATAAAGTTACAAGTTAACAAGAGTTTTTGTTACTCTTGTTCAGTTGCTGTTGTGTCCCACTCTTTGTGACCCCATGGGCTGCAGCACGCCAGGCTTCCCTGTCCTTCACCATCTGCCAGTTTGCTTAAACTCATGTCCATTGAGTTGGTGATGCCATCCAACCATCTCATCCTCTGTCATCCCCTGCGCCTCCTGCCTTCGATCTTTCCCAGCATCTGGGTCTTTTCTATTGAGTTGGTTCTTTACATGAGGTGGCCAAAGTATTGGAACTTTAGCTTCAACATCAGCCCTGCCAATGAATATTCAGGGTTGATTTCCTTTAGGACAAGAGTTTTAAGCGGGACCAAACATCAGGTTTGGCATCACCGACTCAATGGACATGAGTTTGGGTAGGCTCTGGGAGTTGGTGTTGGACAGGGAAGCCTGGCGTGCTGCTGTTCATGGGGTCGCAAAGAGTCAGACACGACTGAGCGACTGAACTGATCTGACTGAAACATCAAGTAAGATGAAACTAAATCCTGGATGCATGAGTTCTCCGTGAAACTCCCTTCAGTCTGTTTTTCTGTGTTGCAAGACTAATTCATGTAACCAAAGTCTAAAAGCCCACAGGGCCTCACCACCTTAAGCTGACTAAAATGGTAATACCTTATAAAATGAAATGGAAAGATGGTAGGCAAGAGAGTAATATAATCAAATTAGATACATTAGATACATTTAGATACATTACTCAAACTGTCACCTGGGATTGGATGGAGAGAGAAGGGAAACTGTCCTCAAAATAGTTGTAGAGAGAAGATGGGGCTTGAACCTTGATGGAGCAGAGATTAAGAAAGATATGTGTTTCTTGGACTCTAGAGACTTGATGAATGACTGGATGTAGGGAGAGCAAGGAGGACTTAGGGATGACATGTGGATTTTGTAATTAGGCAACCTGGAAGCTGTTAGTGGAGAAGAAGGAGTTTCAGTGGGCAAGAGATTCCAGTTAGGGGCAACGTTAAGTTTGCAGTGTTCAGGGGACATCAAAGAGTTGCACTGTAAGACTTGAGGCTATGTTAGTGAACGAAATAAAGGTCTGTCATCATTGAACTTACAGTTTACAAGGAGAAGCTGACACTAAACATCATAAGTAAACAATATATATCAGAATGCAATCAGTACTGAGACAGGCTGGGACCTTAACTGTAGTGCTTAGACCTGGACAGATGTCTCCCCGAGCAGCAGAATGCAAAGAGACTAGAAGGGACTAAATATAACTGCATGTTTGGGCAGTTTGGGCAAATTATGAACTGTTGGGCAAATTATGGTCCGTGCATGTGTTGGAAAAAAACTTCCAGATATGAGGAGACAGAATGAGAAGAGAATAAAATTTATTAGAGTGGGAGACGCTGTTAGAACAGTGGGCTGGCTCAAGAGAGAACCGAACCCTTTTGTAGGTTAGCAGCCAACGTCTATAGCCTCAAGACAGAGAAAATTCCTACTGAAATGGTGGCATTAGGTGATTGGTTATGATGCTATAGGGTGGTTAATAAGGTGCACATTTTACATAATATGGGGTCAGAGAACTGGCTGGTTTAGATCTGGAGGTTGATGGCAACAGTTGCTGTGGAGTTTGGTCAGTTCGGAGATTTTTATCCTGTGACCTTGGTACAGGGTTCCACGTGAACAACAAGCTACAATAAGACCAAAACCCAACTGGCACTTCTGAGGTGCCAGGAACAAAAGCAAGTACTACATGATCCTTGCACACAGCACCATCAGAGGGGTGAGCCAACCACCTAAGCCACCCCCTCCCCTTCTACCCACCACCCACTGATCTGGCCCTACTCTCATCTCATTTAAGGGACAAGCTCGGCCCCCTTCAGAGAGTGAGCAAGGGAATCTACTACTTGTTTTCGCTCCCTTGTGTCCCAGTAAAGCCTTGCCTGAATTCCTGGTCTGGTCTCTTATCAATTTCTATTCTTAAGAGATGGGAATACCAGACCACCTGACCTGCCTCTTGAGAAACCTATATGCAGGTCAGGAGACAACAGTTCGAACTGGACAT
>SJYA01001210.1:301098-332865 GCA_006410615.1 Neotragus moschatus | reverse complement strand
AAGGAGATCAGCCCTGGGATTTCTTTGGAAGGAATGATGCTGAAGCTGAAACCCCAGTACTTTGGCCACCTCATGCGAAGAGTTGACTCATTGGAAAAGACTGTGATGCTGGGAGGGATTGGGGGCAGGAGGAAAAGGGGACGACAGAGGATGAGATGGCTGGATGGCATCACCAACTCGATGGACGTGAATCTGAGTGAACTCTGGGAGTTGGTGATGGACAAGGAGGCCTGGCATGCTGCGATTCATGGGGTCGCAAAGAGTCGGACACGACTGAACGACTGAACTGAACTGAAAGAGTCCAAGGACCGTAGAAACAATACTACTAGAAAAACTAGAGCAGAATGGGGCATCAGCAGTGGTGGGGGAGGAATCAGGGCAAGCTGCCCTGTAAAACAGGTGATCAGTGTGGGCTTCAATGAGATGATATCAAAGACTTGAAGGAGTTAGCCAACTGCATATCTGGGGTGGGAGGAAATAGTGCAGGAAAAATAAACTGTAGACAACAGGCTCTGGGGCAAAGGATGGAGGGATAGAAAATTAAGGCGAGAAGGTAGTAAGAATGGGGCGCTACTCATATATATAGCTTTTAGACTCTCATAGGAACTTTGGCTTTTATGAAGGAAATGGAGAACACTGCAGGTTTTTAGGCAGTGATCTGATCTGCATTAAAATTTTAAAAGGATCCCTGATTGCTGTTAAAATAGATATGGGGGCTGCGGACTGGGATAGCAAGTACTTTTTAGGGCTTGTGAGAGCACTTTCCATATCATCTTTGGATAGGGCGTAGAAATTCTTCAAATCCTTTTCTGGGACTAAATTTAATTGTGCTCGGCAGCCTCAGGCTGATCCCACCCAGCGAGGTGCGGCTGCGCCGAGTGTGTCCGGGAAGAGCTAATCTGGTCGGCAGGACGAAAACGTGGAGGGCTTGTTAACAAAGTCATATCGGACTTTCCGCGGCTGGACTTTCAGTGGAAGCCAGCCCGGGGCCGGTCTCCAACGCCATGAGCTCCGCCTCGGGGTTTCGCAAAGCGAAGGTTCACTGCCCCGGGTCCGCGCGAGGCGAGCAGAGGAAAACAAAGGCCCGCCTCCATTACGAGCACCAATCCCGCTCTCCCGCCCCCTTTTCACCCTCCATTTAGCTTCTAGGATGTGGTCCTCACGCCAGACTCATGCCGCCGCCGATTGGCCAGCGTCTTCCTGGTGCGAGCGGTCGTAGCCAATCGACACCCGTCAGTCCACCCCGCGCGCTCACCGGGAGCGGCGCGAGAGCTGGAGGCCCGTTGAAGTTGGTGGGGAAATGGGCGTGGCGCCGCCGCGTTGGGTCCGCCTCCGCCCCGCCCCTCCTCGCCGCACCTCCTCAGCCTAATCCTTACTTGAGTGCGGGAAGGGACCAGGCCGAGGTATCGACGAGTTGAGCTCAGGGATCCGACTGTCCGCTGCCGCCAGCATGGAGTTCGTGAAGTGCTTGGGGCACCCTGAGGAGTTCTACAACCTTCTGCGCTTCCAGATGGGGGGCCGGCGGAAAGTGATACCCAAAATGGACCAGGTGGGCTGAGCATCCCTGCATCCCCGCGGAGTGGGGAGGCTGCGCGCGACCGCTGACTTCTGGGTCTGACCTGCAGGGCCTAGAATCGAGCGCAGAGGTTGTGGCTAGCAAGTGCCAGACCCCTCGAGCTCCCTCCTTCCCTCCGGGGAACAGACCCCTATCACGTCAGGCGGCCCCACCTGCCAAGTTTGGTTCACCTTCCGTTAACCCAATATTTGGCCCGGTTGCCCTTGGTCTCCTAGGCATTCCCCTAACCCCCAAGTTGTCTTGCTGCTTAAAATGTTTCTATTCGTTCAAGACATTGGTTTTCAAGTAGTTGGGTTTCACGTTTCGTTCTGTCCCTGAGATTGGTTTTTTTATGTCTTGTAATACGTGGGTTACACAACCGAGGCTACCTGGGTAGATTAAATGGGAGAGACCGTGTGAAAGAATTTTGTTGAACATAATGAACTATGCAAATATCGTCAGGAATACCTTTTCTGGAATGAAACCTTACTCATTCTTACAGTTTTCAGTTAAGCCACCTCCATACCCTTCTCCCCCCAGCTCTTTCCTGCAGTCTGAGCAGTCCCTTCGTCCTCTGTGCTCCCTGAGTTTTTTAGAATACTTATCTACTCTTGCAAGTTCTAATTATTTGTCTATCTGTCGATTAGCTATACTGTTGGCTCTTTGAAGGCCAGACTTGAGTTTGTTTGTATTTCATCTGCCTCATTCCTGTACCCTTTGTTCAATGAATTTGCAATGAATAAATACGGTATTTATTCCAACAAGAAACTCATTAAGTGATTTTTAAGTGAATAGACACATTCAACTGAAGTAGTGGGGTTATATCAAGTTAGAAATTGTTTTCCCCAATGGAAACATCACAAATACTGTCCTTTGTTTAAATATACTCTTAGTTATTGTCCTTTATTAAAACACTGTAATTTTCCATCAGAAAAATTTTCCCTTTCTGATGTAACTCAGAATCCGTCTCCTTCACAGTTTAGCTTCTGTGACTGCTACCTCTGTTGACCACTCAGCAGACATATTAAACATCTGTTCTGTTTTAGGCTTTATGCTGGGTGCAGAAGGGCAGGATAACGTGTAGAAAAATTAGACACCCAAAGAGCTTATTGTCTTGTCCGGTCGATAAAATGTTATAAAATTGTTCATAGAAAACTTAGGCAGGCACCATAATGAGATGTCTTTTCATCTGACATGTCTTTTACCTCTGACCCTCCCTCAACCATTTTCTCTAGCACTGTTTAATCTTGTATCAGCGCCATAGTCTTGTATCCTGGTTATTTGTGGATGGGTTTTATGTTCCCAAAGTCCCTTTCAGAGTTAAGAGTCTGTTTGATTCCAGGTTTTAAGCTGTTTGAAAACAGGAGCCTTGTTTGATGTACCTTGATGCAGTGCCCTCAAGAAACCTCTAGCTTTGTAAACAAAAGAAACTTAAGTAACTGGCAGAATATATATAGTACATGTGGTAAGAAAATTTACAGAAGGGAAAAGTCACCTCTGCATGGGATAGGGGATTAATTTTTTAAGGGATGCCTAAAGGAAATACTGGAGAAGGAAATGGCAACCCACTCCAGTACTCTTGCCTTGAAAATCTCATGGACGGAGGAGCTTGGTNCAGAATATATATAGTACATGTGGTAAGAAAATTTACAGAAGGGAAAAGTCACCTCTGCATGGGATAGGGGATTAATTTTTTAAGGGATGCCTAAAGGAAATACTGGAGAAGGAAATGGCAACCCACTCCAGTACTCTTGCCTTGAAAATCTCATGGACGGAGGAGCTTGGTGCAGGCTACTATCCATGGGGTCGCAAAGAGTCGGGACGACTGAGCGACTTCACTTTCACTTAAAGGAAATACAGCCTTAAATTGCCCCTATGCCTTGGTTGATAGATACTTGTTTAATTAGAGATTCTTGCTAAGAGCTCTTAGCTCCTGAAATTATTTGGAAATATTTAATTTATTGTATATTTATATGTTTTGAGGGGGTAGAAAAATTCTGTTCCTTATTATCAGATGGTGCCAGGGATCTGTGACCCCAAACAGAAAAATGGCCACTGCTTTACAATCCAAGATGTACAGTTTCCTGGACACTTCCTGGAACAGGTAATTCATTACCTCTGGAGACTGGCCCCCTCCAGACGGTTCTGGTTTTTATGAAATGTTTCTTAACAGTGAGTTGAAGTTTTACTCTTTGTTCACCCTCTGGAGTCAAGAGAGTCGAATCCTTGTTTTGTAATGTGCCACTTAAGTATTTTAGGACAAGTCTCATTCTCTCCAAGATTACTGATATACATACAAGCCAAATGTTCTGTGTTCTGCCTGAGTTATTCATTATATGTTATGTTAATAAGTGTTATATATAACACTTATTCTGTGTCTGGGACTGAGGATTCCAAGTTAGAAGTACATTGTTAAAGGGACTTCGCTGGTGGTCCAGTGGCTAAGACTCCTTGCTCCCAATGCTTTCCAGGTCATTAACCAACCTTTACTCTCTCACTTTAAAGTCCAGTATTCAAAGCTGAACAATATTCCTTAGGTGTGATCTGGTTATTTCAGAACTTTAAATTCCTTTTTTATGGATACTGTATTTCTAATTAACATAACTCATAATTGCTTTAATTTAAAAAATGTACTTTATTTGTAAAATGTTTTATTTATTTTTTTAGGCTGTGCTCTGCAGCCTGTGGGATCTTCGTTCCCCAACCAGGGAGCAGACCCATGCCCCCTGCATTAGGAGCCTGAAGTCTTAACAACTGGACTGCCAAGGAAGTCCCTAAAATATTTTAAGCGAAGACAAAAATACTGAAAATACTATAACAAACCGTTTTTGATTCCATCATGCTGACAGTCATTAAGGTGATGAGCAACAGAGTCACATTAAGCAGAGGGTGGTACAGATTCAGCTGAAAGCTGAACATACTTTGTGTGATGGACACAGACAGGAAACTGTGTACCCTCAGTTCATCCCTGATGGAGAACAGGTGTACAAAGGCTAACCTAGGGAGCTTCCCTGGTGGTCCAGTGGCTAAGACTGTGCACTTCCAGTGCAGGGGGTGAGAGTTTGATCCCTGGTCGGGGAACTGGGACCCCCGGCACCCGTGCAGTTTGGCCAAAAAGAAAAAAGTTAACCTAGGAAATGCCAAGTCATCATAAGTTCATTGAGATTTCAGGAAATTTTAGCGAAGTAGAACCATTTTACAGCAAAAAGTTTTCAGAAAACACAGAATAAGTGCTTTGTAATGTGTAAGGCCTTGAAGAAGTATTAGATTTAGATTAGTGGTGAGGCTCATCCGTGTGTAAAGACAGTATGAGCCAAGTCATTTGGTAGGACTGTGTGCAGTGTGTGGGGCTGAGGATTCCAAGTTAGAAGTACATTGTAAAGGGACTTCCCTGGTGGTCCAGTGGCGAAGACTCCTTGCTCCCAAAGCAGGGGTCCCAGGTTCCAACCCTGGACAAGGAACTAGATCCCACATGCTGTAATTAAGGTCAAAGATCCCATGTACTGCAGCTAAGACCAGGCACAGCTAAGTAAATAAATAAATGCTTTAAAAAATAAACAGATAAAGGGATTTAGAAAAAAAAAAATTAAGTACATTGTCAAGCAACTGTACTCCAATATAAATTAACTTAAAAAGAAGTACAAAGTGCAGTGGGTGCATGTGGGAATCCTGGAGCTGAGCTGTATTCATGGAAGCAGGCAATGGTCAAATGCACCCATGACAGGATGAAAGCAGTATTTTGGAACAGTAATTTGGCAGGTGAATGGGATTAGGGGATTATACTGTGGGTTAAACTAATCAAATTAATCATAAACAGCATTTGAGTTCTTCTATATGCTAGACTTGAAGTCTATTATCAGTTAGCTTTCACTGGGTAGCCACCCCTCTGGAGTCTGGTTGCACAATAGTATGACTATGCTTAACACTGCTGAAGTGCCTGCTTACAAATGGTCAAGATGGGCAATTTCATGTTATGTATATTTCACCATGGCTTGCCTGATGGCTTAGTGGTAAAGAATCCATGTGGGAGACATAGGTTAGATCCCTGGGTCTAGACCATCCCTTGGAGAAGGAAATGGTAACCCACTCCAGTGTTCTTGCCTGACAGATCCCATGGACAGAGGAGCCTGGTGGATGACAGTCCATGGAGTTTCAAAAGAGTTGGACACGACTTAGTGACTAAACAACAAGATATTTCACCATAATTAAAAAAAACAAACTCAGTGACTTAAAATAACTCCTGTTATTTAGTTCCCAGTTCTCTAGGAGAGCTGGGGGGTTCTGGTCTGGGCCAGCTTGTGGTTGATTTCTACTGAGTTTGCTCAGTTGGCATGTGGCTGGACCATGTGTGATTTACAGGCTATAGGCTGGGGGCTCTGTGTGTTACATCCAGCCTGTTAGCCTGAGAACTCTCCGCTCTTGACTGGAATTGTGCAAACCCTAGTGTGCCTACACTCTTGAGCTTTAATGCTTAACTCAACAGTTCCTGCTGTCTTATTGGCCAAAAAAAGGGGAGCCCACATGCAAAGAGGTGGAGAAAGACTCCATCTTCTGATGGAAAGAGCCACAAACTTTATGGCTGTTTTGTAACTTACCACACTTAGTTGATCTTGAACACAACCCTAAAGACATAAGAGCTATTGGTACTGCCATTTTACAGGTTATAAAACTGTGACATAAAGTGGTTGAATTTTGAAGCTCTCAAATGGTGGTTCCGGGATGCTGACCTGGGCCTGTTTGAAGACCTTCCTGCTTTCACTCTGAAGGTCACCCTGGGATAAAGAGCACGGGCTTGGACTGGCCCCAGACAGCGGATCACATCCCAACACTGTCGTGTGTGCTCCGGACACATCACAGGCATGCAACAGTTGCTGGTTTCCTCCCTTTCCAATTCTTTCCAATTCTGCTGTATAGTCCCTTCCTCCCTTCCTCCCTTTCTTCTTTCCTTCCTTCCTATATTCATCTAACAGACATGGGAGCACTGGTTGCATGCTTGATATTGTTCTTGGAGCTTGAGATTAAACAGTGAACGAAATAGGTGAAAACTTTGCTTTTACAAACCTTACATTCTTATAGAAGAGACAGAATGAAAGAAAAAAAAAAAGCAGACACACCATATTTCATGTGGAGAGAAGTACTACAAAGAAAAATGATAGCAGGACAAGGGAGCTGAATGTTTGAAGTCAGGGGACATCACTGATAAGGTGGTGATTTGGGTCCAGACACTTACCTTTGCATCTTTTAAATTTTTTGAAGTGAGACCTGACTATTCCCTCTTCTGGCTCTAAGGTTTGATGAGCACAGGGTACAATATTTTACTGTGCTCAGTGACTCAGTCGTGTCCGACTCTTTGTGGCCCCATGAACTGTAAATGAAATTCATGGGATTTCCAGGCAAGAATACTGGAGTGGGTTGCCATTTGCTTCTCCAGGGATTATTTTGTTAGTTTTAGGTTTTCTGAGCCAGTTTTAATCTGTATGAAGCATTTTATAAAGTGGCCAAGTATACCTCCAATTAGAGAAAACACAGGAACACCTATGGGACAACGAAAAACCAAACTGAGGTGGGCAGTCTCCAGAGGCAGTGAATTACCTGTCCTGGAAGGTGTTCCAGAAACTGTGTATCTTGGATTGTAAAGCAGTGGCTGTTTTTCTATTTGGGGTCACAGATCCCTGGCCTCTTCTGATAGTAGGCAACGGAATTTTTCTCCCCTCTTCAAAACACAAATATATAATAACATGTGTGTGTGCTTAGTCGCTCAGTCGTGCAGCCCCATGGACTCTAGCCTGCCAGGCTCCTCTGTCCATGGGGATTCTCCAGGCAAGGATACTGGAGTGGGTTGCCATGCCCCCGCCTCCAGGGGATCTTCCCAGCCCAAGGATCTAACCCAGGTCTCCTGAATTGCAGGCAGATTCTTTACCGTCTGAGCCACCAGAGAGGCCCATTAATACTGGAGTGGGTAGCCTGTCCCTTCTCCAGGGGATCTTCCGGACTCAGGGTCTCCTGCATCGCAGGTAGATTCTTTACCAGCTAAGCTATCAGGGAAGTCAATTTCAGAAAAGGGCCATGTAAGACTTCTTCACTAAACATTATCTTAGTTTCTCTCTTAGGTAACAAAGATTCCAGAGAAAAAGATGTATACTTAGCAGACATGGAGGGCTGAGATTATTTTAGTCATAGAAAGATTTGGCTGTAGGAGTGCAGGGTTCCCTAAACTTGATTTATCCTGAATGTTTAGAAGCATATCAATAAATCTGGAGGCATACTGCCAGCTGCAAGCTGTGTGACATTACTTAGCACAAAATGGAAACAGTGTTTTCTAATCATGAAGTTCTGGCTTCCATCAAGTCTAAATCCTATTATTTGGACTAACATCTTCTCTATTAAATCAAATCCTGACTCTTGTGGTCACTTAACTTTCAGCAACAGTTTCTTCATCCATAAAATAGAGATAGTGACTCACAATCTCTTAGTCACAGTTTCCCAACTCCAAAATGGTCTAAAAACAGGTTTTTAATAAGTCTGGCTCAAAGTCATTTGGCGGTACAATGTGCTTTGATTTAAAGTCATCCCACTTAGGGTAATTATTCACTGCTGAAAAAGTGTTGATAATCCCAGTTACAGGGAGTCACTCCACAAAGACAGGATATGTATGCTTTTTATTGCCTGTCTTCTAAAACACTACAGATTCTGAGTTCTGCTACACATCTGGCCTTGAAGTCCTCGGATAGATTGCAGGTCTGTATGATATCTTCTTTAAAGGATTGTGTAAGGATCAAAGCTATTTGTATTGTGCTTGGCGTATAGTTGCTGCCCAGTAAGTGGTAGTTATTTACACTGGTTGTTTGGTAACTTCAGTTCTCAAGTTTGTGGGGTTTTCCCTCCCTTCTGAGGAAACCCGTGCTGCATGAAGTCTGAAGGAAAGGCTGTGGGGAAGGTTGGTTACTGTCCACTTGTGGAACTGCTTTTCAGCTGGAGCCCCAGTCCTGGGAGGACTCACCACTGCACACTCTTCCCCTCAGTGCCCTTCATCCCTCTTCTCTCTCACTGGAGAGTTCTTGGGAGCATGCACATCTCAGCAAAGGAAAACAACAGGAGGCTCAAGGGACAGGCTGCAGAGCTTTAGCTTGGAGCTCCCTCCCCCAGTCTCCCTCAGCTCCCCGGAAGCAAGCAGTGGAAATGTTTGTAACAGTGATGTTTTCCATAGTGTGTTTTTTAGTTATTTTCTTCCCTGTATCTTCTTGGTAATTTGAGGAAATTGTTACAGATGTATTGAAACAAATAGGTGCCAAGAAAAAGACTGATGGCAGAAAGAGATGAGAAGTGATTTAGTGACCTGGGTCACTTTTAAGATTGGAGAGGGCATTTTTGGAAAGGAGGGGCATGTTCTTAAAGATTGTTACTCTTCAGAAGGAGTGCAATCTAGCTTTGACATCAGCCCCCAAACTCTTAGGTGTAGCTGAGGATGAAAACATTTGGCAGAGCAGGGAAAGGAATCAAATTGTATGTGAAGAGCTGGCTCAGAGCTCAGAAAAGAGCTGTTCCTTTTATTTATTGTGAAGTCTTTCCACATTTTGAGAGAGGAGTTGATGAGTTGCTCTTAAAATACTCTCTGAACTAGTTAATTTATTCATCAGTCCTTCACTGAGTATTTTTATATGCCAGACTGTATGTCCAAAATGATATTACTAATATATGGTGCTTAGTAAATATTAATTTTTACTAATACTTTTAAATTGAATTTCACAATAAAATGAAATTCTTATGGTTTAAAAAAGGCTTTATTCTCTTGACAAAAGAATATGTATCTATGTAAATATGTAAAATTAGGAAATATACACAAATGAAAAGAACATAGTTCACCTGGACCCCAGCAAGGTCCCACGTTTCACTGTTAACATTCCAAAGTGACTATGGGATTTACTTTTATATATATATACACACACACACACATATTCTTTTATACCATCCCCTTGTTGTTAGATATTGCAAATTATTTCCTGTTTCTCTCTTAAAAAGAGAGTGTGGGGAGACTGGTGAGGGAGTGGTATATGGGAACTCAATTCTCTTTGAACCTAAAACTGCTCTAAAATATAAAAGTCTCCATAAAAATAAAGACAAAACAGCAATTCTTTCTGATATGGTTATGTATTAAAATATGGATTTTTTTTAAAGAAACAGTTTTTGTTTTCCTTAGGGAAGAGTAAATATAAAGTTCATAAGGACCGTTATGGTTCATTGATTTGAAAGGGAAAGATGATTAGAAATCTTTATAAAAGGAATAATTTGCTTTCCAGAGGATAATAGAGGTTTGTGTGTGTGAGTGCTCAGTCATGTGCAACTCTTTGTGACCCCTTGAACTAGTGTACCCTGCAGGCCTCCTCTGTCCATGGAGTTTTCCAGTATACTGGAATATAATATATATTATATAATATGTGTAATAATACAATATACTATATTATATATAATACATAATTATATATAAATAATATATACTGGAATATAACAGTATAATACTGGAGTGGGTTGTCATTTCCTCCTCCAGGGGATCTTCCTGACCCAGGAATTAAATCCGTTTCTTTTGTCTGCTGCATTAGCAGGCAAGAGTTTTTACCACTAAGCCACCTGGAAGCCCCTAAATAGAGGTTTAACAGGTTAAAACCAGAACAGGACAGTAGTTAAAGAGGTCAGAAAAGATTTTATTCAGAAAAGCGTTTGCAGCAGAGGAAGTTCAGTATAGAACTGGGCTCAGTTCCGAACAGAGTGTAGGGACGGATGGGTGGAAAATTACTAAGAGGAAACCTATGGGGTAAAGAGCATTCTGCCTGAACTACCTATCGACTTTTACTGGAGGCAGGGCCGGGGCGCTAGGATAAGTGGGGGAAGAGGAACCCGGCCAGATAGTGAGGGTGATCATATATGGGCTATGGGAGATTCTGGCTAAAACAATTGAACCGCGTTCTTGCTAGAGCTGAGCGATGCAAAGATAAGCACAGAAGTACAAAGGCTGAGGATTCAGAGGAGCCTGGCTCGTTTGGCCGAGGGGAGACTCCGTTGCAGGAGAAAGCGCAAACTTCTCAAAAGAGGACTGGGTTCCCTTAAGCAGCCTATGGGTTCTGGGGAGAAGGGAACTCTTAGAGGAAGGCGCAGGGTGGCAAAGTTTTGAACCAGAGGCCGCGGGGCGGGGCGGGGCGGGGCGGGGCTAGCANGCCTTTAAGTATGATAGTATTTGGGGTTCCCAGGTGGCGCTAGTGGTAAAGAATCCACCTGCCAAGAGACTCAGGTTCAGTCCCTGGGTGGGGAAGATCCCCTGGAGAAGGAAATGGCAACCCACTCCAGTATTCTTGCCTGGAAAATTCCATGGGCAGAGGAGCCTGGAGTCCATGAGGCTGCAGAGAGTCAGACACTACTGAGCCAGCCGGCCATACATGATATAGTATTTAGACTGGGACGTTATTATGTCATTTGACTTTATCTGCAAAATAATAGTTCTGTCTATACATTTGGTCTTTCTACAGTTCTTCATTAGTTAAATGTAACTCATTCTGGGAGTAGTAGTGACATCAGCTGGTACATTTTTTATTTGAGTTTTTTTAAATAAATTACAGAAGTCCATTGTTCCCAAAGGAAAGCTAAGAAGTTGCCTTAAGTAGGAAAAGCTTTGGATATCCTTTCATTGGTCTGTAGAGTTAAGAGTGTAGGAGGGCTTTCAAAATGGCCTGGCAAAAATGAAATGTGATTTTGAAACAGTATCTTTGAATGTTTGTTCCCGTGTATTAGTAGTTATTCCTTTCTTACAGCCATGCAGTGTGCATATTTTATCTGGTTCTCCGAGCTTTGGACACGCTGGAAGATGACATGACTATCAGTATAGAAAGAAAAGTGCCACTGCTACACAACTTCCACTCATACCTTTATGAGCCTGACTGGCGGTTCACGGAGAGCAAGGAAAAGGACCGACAAGTCCTGGAGGACTTTCCAACGGTAGTAGGACTGGTGGGGTGCAGTCATGTGCATGATTGGTGGGGTGGCTGTCAGCCAGCTTGTGTGCCTGGTTGTCACTGTTTAGTTGCTAAGTTGCTTTTGCGACTTTGTGGACTGTAGCCCCCACCTCCGGCTCCTTTGTACATGGGATTCTCCAGGCAAGAATACTGGAGTGGATTGCCATTTCCTCCTTCAGGGAATCTTCCCAAACCGGGGATCAAACTTGTGTCACCTGCATTGGCAGGTGAATTCTTTGCTGCTGAGCTGTGAGCCTGCAGGGAACTGCGAAACCAGCAGTCTCAGGACAGCATAGCATGATGTGGCGATGGTGCCTCAAGCCAGGCTTTCAGGGCTGGCGGCCCCACACTCCTGCTCACTAACTGGTGCTGCCTGGGATCACACAGGCTGCCTGTGATTCCATTCTTTCATCNGCGAAACCAGCAGTCTCAGGACAGCATAGCATGATGTGGCGATGGTGCCTCAAGCCAGGCTTTCAGGGCTGGCGGCCCCACACTCCTGCTCACTAACTGGTGCTGCCTGGGATCACACAGGCTGCCTGTGATTCCATTCTTTCATCTCTAAAATAGATTCAAAGTCCCTGCCACCTAGTGTGGTTTCGAGAATGGAAAGAGTTACCACAGGTGGAACTCTTAGACAGATGTTATTTGCTGCTATGATTACCAGGATCTTGTTGGTAAGTCCAGCCTTTCTTCGTGTGGAAAGAACTCTCAAATGCCAGTGTCCTGAAAGATGCTTTGTCCAGTTTGTGCACCCAAGAATGCAGCCTAGGTGTGTCGCCCCGCTGGCCTCTGGAGCATCCTGGGTCTGGTGGCAGACCGTGCAGCTCACAGTGGGTGGCAGCTGTGGAGTAAGGAGTGGGCTCTTTGCACCTGGACTGGGTGAGGACTCAAGCAGGATGACCTCTGTCATCCGCAGCTGTGTGAGCCTGGATGCGCTTGTTAACTTCCTCATGCCTGAGTTTCCGCCTTTGTAAAGCGAGAGCTGTGAGGCCTGAGTGAATTTATACATATAAAGTACTTAGTGTCTGGTACATACTGAGTGTTCTGTAAATATTAGGTATGTAGTCCATTCTGTTGGACTAAAGTGGGTTCTAACTAAAATCTTGAGCTTTAGAAATTTTCACAGATTTCTTTTATGCATGTGCCTAGATCCTACTTTTCTAGGATTTTATCTTAGAAAAGTCATATCTTTATCATATCTTATCACATAAATAAGTGATTCTTCCATACCTTATAAATAAAGGTTTGATTTGGCAACATCTCAATGTTCCCTAGGGGCTTCCCAGGTGGCTCAGTGGTAGAGAATCCACCTACCAATGCAAGAGATACAGGGTTTGATCCCTGGGTCCAGAAGATCCCCCGGAGAAAGAAATGGCAACCCACTTCAGGATTCTTGTTTGGGATATCTTCCGGACAGAAGAGTCTGGTAGGCTACAGTCCATGGGGTCGCAAAGACTCAGACATGACCGAGTGACTGAGCGTGAGCACCAGAGGCTTTCTAGAACAATCGCTGTATGTGATGGGTTAAATTAGAGTGCATCTTTTTCACCCAGTGCTAGTGGAGACCTGTAGTCTTAGAGATCTACCTTCATTCATAGCTTGAGGAATAACAAAGGGTTACTTTTAAATTATACTAGCAGTAATAGCATTCATTTATTGAGTTATGAGTTACGAAATGCATTTCATTATTGATTCATCGTCTTCTTTATATTAATGGAGTTTAATACGTAATGTCTATGATACACTGTTCCCCATGTTTTGTATAGATGAAGAAACTGAGACAGTTTTAGTTTTAAGCCCATAGCCTGAAATTACCTGTGAAGTTAAGTAGCAGGACCAGGATTCAAATCCAGAAGGCCTGCCTCCAGAACCCTCATACTCAATTCCTGGTACGCTTTACTGTCCCTTTAAAACATGGTTAAAAGGAAAATTTTGTGATTTGAGATAGTAGCATTGAAACATATACATTACCATATGTAAAATAGATGGCCAGTGGGAATTTGCTGTGTGAGGCAGGTAACCCAAAGCCAGTGCTCTGTGACAACCTAGAGGGGTGGGATGGGGAGGGAGGTTCAAGAGGGAGGGGACATGTTTACCTATGGCTGATTGATGTATGGCAGAAACCATTACAATATTGTGAAGTAATTATCCTCCAATCAAAAGTAACAAAGTTTTAAAGAAAGTAAAACTTTACATATAAGTAAAGTGTTTTGATCATAACATCCCAAGGTTTATTATTAGGGAAGTTTCTGTTTACATGCTCCTGTCACCCCTCCTGGGAATCTGGCCTTTCTCCATGATACCAGTGGACTCTCTTCCGTGTCTTAGCATCACTAGAGAGTGGCCCGGGGACCAAAAAGTGTACTATCGGTGGGAAACAGCATTCCTTGGAGGCACAAAAGAAAGCACCTCCTGGCTGACCTTGCTGGGCAGAGGTCCCTCCCTCAGATTTCTGGGAAAATGGAGAACTCTTCATTGTCACTCTTTCCTAGACATTTGTTTTCATGTTCTGTACAACGACGTAGTAAGTACCAAAGAGCTGAAATTGGTTCACATTCAGCAGTGAAGTGTTTATCTTGGAGGGTTTGTTTTCAAGCCTAAGCTGCCCCTCCCCCAGCTGGCTGGCCTTGCCCCTTTTATAAATAGAACTGACCCAGCCCTGTTAGCTGTTGAAAGACCAGGTCCTCTTGAGATTCAGGGATTCAGATGACCTTTGGTAGAGTCGCTGATTTGCTTCAGTCCACGTGCGAATTGCCTTTGGGCTTTGTCTTGGAACAGCTGTTCTGGAAAGAGCAGTTCTGGAGAGATGGGATTGATTTTTACTGATTTTAGGGGTTTAACAGTCAGTGTTTATCAGAATAATCCTTAGTATCTTAGGCTTCCTGAGCTCTTTCAGCGCCCCGCAATCAGCTGAGTTTCCCTCATGTCCTTACATTTAGGTGTTTTCCCGAGGAAGTTTTTCTAACATTTCTGTAAATGTAGACCAAGTCTACATGCTTCAGATCCTTAGCAAAATCTGTTCACCACTTTTTGTATTTTGTGGATAGTATATTTATTATTTGAGAAGTTTCATGGTATTCAATATTTTGACAACCTACAAACACTTCTTTGAACTTCAGCAAGATACTTATGCAGGAGCGATGAAATTTAAAAGCATCGATAATACTTTTTGACATTAAAGCTTGGGCTATGGAAAAAAAAAAAAAANCCTTAGTATCTTAGGCTTCCTGAGCTCTTTCAGCGCCCCGCAATCAGCTGAGTTTCCCTCATGTCCTTACATTTAGGTGTTTTCCCGAGGAAGTTTTTCTAACATTTCTGTAAATGTAGACCAAGTCTACATGCTTCAGATCCTTAGCAAAATCTGTTCACCACTTTTTGTATTTTGTGGATAGTATATTTATTATTTGAGAAGTTTCATGGTATTCAATATTTTGACAACCTACAAACACTTCTTTGAACTTCAGCAAGATACTTATGCAGGAGCGATGAAATTTAAAAGCATCGATAATACTTTTTGACATTAAAGCTTGGGCTATGGAAAAAAAAAAAAAAACATTGGATAACCTGCCTCAGATTGAACTAAACTGAGTTGTTTAAGAAATTAGAAAGTGTAGCCTTTATAATGGGGAAGACACTATAGCTTCATGGCATGAATTCACAAACTGATGATGGAAAATGGTTGTCTGGTCTCCTCAGGGGAATAAAAGCTCTTAGGGCAGGTCACCTGCCTGCTGCGCATCCCAGTACCCGCAGCAGTACTTGCTGCATAGAAAGCACCCAAGACTGCACAAATGAATCGGCATTATAGTGAAGCTTGTCTGAAAATGAGGTGTTCTTCCTAAAGTTCTTACGCTTAGGTCCAGTTTTATGTTGAAGCATCTCATTTCTCATTAATTGGGAAGGTGAGCATATAGTAAGACTTTGAATCGAGTTTAGAGACTAGCATTTTTATACCCTTCTATTTTAACATGTGTGAAATTTGCTGAGCTTATTACTCAGTGTGTAGAAACAGAGTATAACATAGATTTAGGCTTACTGCTGGATCATTGGGGGGTCTTCACTACCAAGTTCTGTTACAGCTCTGCTTTACGATCCGTAGGTACCATCTTGTTTCCCAGTTTTAATACATGTTTCATATTTTCTGTTTTTTTACGACTTCCATTTCAGATCTCCCTGGAGTTTCGAAATCTGGCTGAGAAATATCAAACAGTGATTGTCGACGTTTGCCAGAAGATGGGCTTTGGGATGGCAGAGTTTCTGGATAAGCGCGTGACGTCTGAACGGGAGTGGGACAAGGTTAGTGTCCCTGTGGAACATTGTCGGTACGGGTGGTACCGATGAGCTGGCAGTGCGCACCGTGATGTTTAGGAGGAAGAAGTGGTGTTTTTACAACCCAGTGGTAATGTCTCCTCATAAACACTTAACAGTCTTATGTTACTACTGGGTCATTTCTGCAGACTTAATACACAGAGCTTAAAACACATCCTCATTATGTAAAAAAAAAAACCAACAAAGCAAAAAACAAAGTACTACCATGACATTCTTTTACATAATGAAGATTTTGAGACACTGCAAGATCTTAAAATGTCTTCAAGATTAAACTCTACTTAGTATTCTAGTTTTTGTTAGAATATTCCTTATTCCCTCAGGGCCTTTACTCCCAGTTTCAGATATCGGAAAGTTTACTGTGCTCGGTTATTTTTCCAATAACCTTTTATTCCAGAAGCAGTGCAGGTGCATTGTACATATATATAAAGATATAGAGAACATAGTAAAAAAAAAAAAAAAAGAAAAAGAAGAAATATCACATGAGCTAGAGATCACAGATCTCTGATGAGCCAGAGATCATCTTTGTTGTCTTTTGTGTTCATCTTTCTTGGAATGTTTTTTACTCCTTATATGTACATGGTATATAATGTGTCTGTGTGTCTTTAAAGCCAAATGAGATCGTCTACACTCTCTTTGGTACCTGGTTTTTCGCAGCTAATGATTTCTAGTGTTTCCATTTTAGTAAAAGTTTCATCATTAAAGTACTCTAAAAATTTTCTTGCAGTACTGTCACTATGTTGCTGGGCTAGTGGGAATTGGCCTCTCCCGTCTCTTCTCGGCCTCAGAGTTAGAAGACCCCTTAATTGGTGAAGACACAGAGCGAGCCAACTCTATGGGCCTTTTCCTGCAGAAAACAAACATCATCCGTGATTATCTGGAAGACCAGCGAGAAGGAAGAGAGTTTTGGCCTCAAGAGGTAATAGCTTCAGGGGGTTTGGGGAGAAAGAGTTTTGAATGCTCTCTGACAACAAACCATTAAATCCTGTTGGTTGCAAGTGAAACACAAATCAAGGTCCCTTAGACAACACGGGAGAATGTGTAGAGGAGGTTAGGATTTAGTTTGCTTCAGGGAGACTGGCTGCATCCATCTAGGAGTTCAGGCTGTGTCCCCTTTTTCTTGGACAGGCTTTCTCCAGTGGTGGGTGTAACTCTGAGTGGCTGTCCCACTCAGAGGCTTGGTTCCCGTGTCATAGTTTTTGGATTTTCGCAGATTCTCACCAAAGGTGGGGGGGAGACGAAAAACTCAAGCTATACCCAAAACCTAGCTCATGGATAACATGTCCAAAAGCACAAGGGACAGAACATCCCCAGGCACTCCAAACCACAAATGGGTGCAGACAAAACACCAGCTCCACCACCGAAAGTGGCAGAATGTGGGCAGGACAGAGTCAGAGCAGCTGCAGAGGAGTCAGACCAGACAGGTGCGCCTTGTCAGGCTGTGTGTGAGCCCACAAGGGCCGCGGCACAGCCTGCAGCAGCTGGAGCGGACGGGCCCCCTTGGACTGGACACGACACTGACCAGCCAGGGTTCTCTTCCTGCACTGGGCCACACTGAGGGGTGAAATAAAAACTGAGCAGCTGGACCTAAGAGAGACCTAAGAGACATCAACCAGGTACAACGCATGGACCTTGTTTAAGATCCTTATTGGAGGAAACTAAGTGGAAAAAAAATCAGACACTGGGACAGTATGGCTGCTAACTNGCCAGGGTTCTCTTCCTGCACTGGGCCACACTGAGGGGTGAAATAAAAACTGAGCAGCTGGACCTAAGAGAGACCTAAGAGACATCAACCAGGTACAACGCATGGACCTTGTTTAAGATCCTTATTGGAGGAAACTAAGTGGAAAAAAAATCAGACACTGGGACAGTATGGCTGCTAACTGGATAATCTGTATTAAACATTTATCTTTAGTTAACTTTTAGTTGTGATAAAATATATGCACAAGAAAGGTTCCTGGTCTTCTAGAAATTCATAATAAAATATTAAATGATAACATCAGGATAAAATGATACATACAATAATTATTGGGATTTTAAAATAATTTGGAGGCTGGGGCGGTGGAAGCCAAGTGTCAGTAACTGTTGATGCTGGCGGATGGTTACATAGGCGCTCATTAACCTTTTTCTCCAGGTTCTGCAGGACAGTTGAGTACCATCAATCTGAGTGAGTTTAGGTGCAAGTTAAGAATGGAAAACANGTTTGACCACTTCCAATTTGCCTTGATTCATGGACCTGACATTCCAGGTTCCTATGCAATATTGTTCTTTACAGCATCGGACCTTGCTTCTATCACCAGTCACATCCACCACTGGGTATTGTTTTTGCTTTGGCTCCATCCCTTCATTCTTTCTGGAGTTATTTCTCCAGAAATAACTATCATTAAATAATATCATTAAAGATCCTCAAACCAATCCCGTTGTTCAAGTTGAGGCTGTTATTTCACTTTCAAGATACTAAGATCAGGGAGGGTAACGTTCTTATAGTAGACACTCGGCTCGTTTCCCCAAGATAATTTGTTCAGCCGTATTCTTATCAGAATTGGGAACATAACGTTAATCATTAATTATTTTGAGGCCTGGACACCTTGCGAATGTTTAACGTTTATCTTACAATGCCGTTGTAGCTGATTTTGTTATAGCTGGTTATTTTTTCAGAAGTAGACCAGTGCCTTGCGGAAATCAGGAGGCCTTTTTGGCCTGAGGTCATCAAAGTATTGCTCCATCTGTGCTGAACTAATTGTCCCAAAGGGACACTTTCCCAAACACTTAACTTATTCTTGGTTGTGATTACAGTGTAGTTATAATAGCCATTGCATGGTGGTTAAAACAGATTCAGTCTTGATGAAAAGTGAGGCAGTGGCAAGATGGACTTTGTATATCATTGTTCTTATTTGCAAAGGTCCTTTCATGTGGCTCACACATTGCTCCCTTGTGCATATGCTGACTTGTCTTTAATCTGCTTATCTGTCCAGACTTGGAGCAAGTATGTGAAGAAGCTGGGTGACTTTGCTAAGCCAGAGAACATCGACATGGCTGTGCAGTGTCTGAACGAACTTATCACCAACGCACTGCACCACATCCCCGATGTCATCACCTACCTGTCACGACTTAGAAACCAGAGTATATTTAACTTCTGTGCTATTCCACAGGTATGGAGCGAGGAGCCTGATGAGGAGAGGGCGGGATGCGGGGGGTGGGGATGATGGAAGGCATTTACTATTTTGGTCTGTGTATTTAGGAATGGAGAGTTCCTTAAATGATGACTCTAGTGTATTTTCTTTCTTTGCCCCACAACCACCACACTCAGCTCAGCCTTGAGATTAATTAAGTCTGCGCTTTTCCAAAAAATTCCAGAATCTATTTTCCCATCAGCCACTCTAAGCTAGTTACTTTGATTCTTATCCTCACTATTTAAATCGAGGGCTTCGACTCCAGATTTTATGAGGAGTGCTGGGTGAAACACAGGTGAAGCTGTTATTAAAAAGTCATCATTAAGCACTTAACTTTTGCTGTCCTTTTCCTAGATCTTGGGAT
Organism: Neotragus moschatus; assembly: GCA_006410615.1. NCBI lineage: Eukaryota > Metazoa > Chordata > Mammalia > Artiodactyla > Bovidae > Neotragus > Neotragus moschatus. Next base: position 313,443 of record SJYA01001210.1, on the reverse strand, counting down.
AACACAACATGAAACCTGAGCCTGTGAAACCTAGGAACTTAATTTTTAATCCTGTTACCAATTATTTCCATTTTTAACTCAAAGTGAAGAAAGTTACAGGATTTAGCTGATTTGGAAACTTGGTTTGGTCTTATTCTAATGACCAGTCTTGCCCACTTGATGGAACTAAAATCTCTGTGCATATGCTTAGTTGTGTCCAACTCTTTGTGACCCTATGGACTGTAGCCCACCGTGCTTCTCTGTCCATTGGATTTTCCAGGCAAGAATAACAGAATGGGTTATAATTTCCTTCTCCAGGGGATCTTCCCAACCCAGGGATTGAAACCAGGTTTCCTGCATTGCAGGTTCATTCTTCCCCACTGTGCCACCTGGGAAACCATATGGTGGAATCTAGGTTTCCATCTATCCTAGAAAATTATTTTTCCTTTTAAGCATGGGAGACCATACCCCCTCGCACCCTACTTTTGTCCCCCACAACCTCCTGTACTTCTTTTTTTTTTAATGTATAATGATGATGTTCATTGTAGGAAAAATAGGGAGAAAAAAACAAAATAGTGAAAATTTTTCAGATACTATTTTGGAATATATGTTTTTCAGATCTAATAACTCATTGCCTTAGCATGGAAAATGTTACATTGGGTTGTGTGGGGTTTTTTTTTTTTTTTTCAAATATAAAGGAACTTTTGTGACTAAATTATAGAATTACTGAGGACTGCAAAGGGCGCTTGATTCTGTGTGTTGCTGAGAAAGGGAAGTGTGGGAACTGGGTCGTCTTGGCGTGCTTTCTCTGTGGGTGCTGCCTCTTGGCCCTTTGGTGCTTTCTGCCCATGTTCTCCTCCCGTCTCACGATGACTGGTCACAGTGCGGTTTCTCGCGTGTTTTCATGAAGTGAGGTGCACGTGTTTCCTGTCTCTCGTTATCCGTAGGTCATGGCCATTGCTACTTTGGCTGCCTGTTACAATAATCAGCAGGTGTTCAAGGGGGTGGTGAAGATCCGAAAAGGGCAAGCGGTCACCCTGATGATGGATGCCACCAACATGCCAGCTGTAAAAGCCATAATACACCAGTACATGGAAGAGGTGGGCTTTATTTAATAATGTTATCTTTAAACATTCCTTCACATTGGGATATTAGATGATCTCAACAACTCGCAGCATTTTGGCATAAAGACACGGGTTGATGTCCTTTATTCCAGAAGAGTATTCACAGGGAGCCTACTGTTGGGAGCTTCCTGGTGCCCTGGTCAGAGGGGATAAAGGAAGCCAAGTCTTACGATGGCACTCCTAGGAGAATAATATTTTTTGAGCTGGAAGATGAAGTTAGAGGCCAGCCAGGCTTCTCCTTTTACGGCTGACGCATGTGAAGCCAGGCCTGTGGCTGATGACATAGCGTCTGAGGGGATCCAGGATTGCAGGCCACACTTCCTGACACCCCGTCCAGTACTTCATATTACGGCAAGGGCCTCAGTGGAGAATCCATCATGGGGAATTTTGACAAAGGAAAACCAAGAGGCTGCAACTATTTCTAAATTTTGTAATGTCAGTCTCATTTCATATGCCAAAATGCATCCCATAAAACAGAGCATGCCTGTTCTAGAACTTTCTCTTAGAGGTTGGGGCTCTCTACTTGGCAGGCCCTGAGCATTACTTCTCAAGTGAGGTGATTTAGCTTCCTCCTCTTCCGAGGACATTTAGTAGCGTCTGGAGACATTTTTGATTTTCACCGGGGGTGTGGGTGGCTGCCGCCTTCCGCTGCGTAGAAACCCAAGAGGCTTAGGTTTGTTCTTACTGAAGGCTGAACTACTGCAGAAGTAGATGGAAATGTAAGCCCTCCCTCCCCACAGGTCACCACTGCCCCTAGTGTTCTGATCCTTCCAGTCCCTGGGTTATGTTTTGACAGGGATAAGATTTATAAGAGCAGTTTTATCTAAAAAGTCTATAATGCAATGATTCCCTCTGATTTCCATTGCATTTTGCACATTTTTCTTGTATTTCTTTCCTGTCTTCCATCTGCCAAGTTTTAGATCTCTGCATTTCTGTGTGAGGCACTTATAGAAGGGATAGAGATCAGGTTTTTTAAAAACACCAAATTCTTTTACTGACTAGATGAACATGTCCAGCTATTGACCAAAAAATAGCTACTGATGAGCCTGGGCACATTGGGATTCACTGTTTAGCCAGCACTTACTTGGGACTTACTCTGTACCTGGCATAGCAGCCAAATAGGTGGGTACTATTAATATCAAGGAAATCTGAGGCCCTAACACCATGGCTGGGGCCATAATTTGGACCCAGGTCTGGCTGAGTTCACCACAGTTCTAAAGGCTTGAATTACCCTTTCTAAATAGTGACATTTTAGGTACTGTTCCCATTTTATATAAATTAGAAACATGCTATGTAGTTTATAGTTCAGAAAATAGTTTTATAATTTTATTCTGATCATTGATTTTAGCAAACCATGTTTTTAAAATGTAGGCAGTTCCATTGCTGTATTAGAATTCATATTTTATTAGGTATTTTCCATCACTACTGGAATTAAAGCCTAGTTGGGATTCACAGTTTGACTTAGAGCAGAGCAGGCCTATTAGGTATTTTCCATCACTACTGGAATTAAAGCCTAGTTGGGATTCACAGTTTGACTTAGAGCAGAGCAGGCCGCACACAGCTGGCTGACCCCCTGATTTCATAAATGACTTGACATTAGGACACAGCCCCATCCGTTTGTTTCTGTTATTGTCAGTGGCTCCCAGGGCTTTTGAGCAGCAGGGCTGAGCAGCTATAACAGACAGGGCCCACAACGCTGAAAATAGTTTTTTAGGCCCTTTAAGAAAAGTTTCCAGAGACGTCCCTGGTGGTCCAGTGGCTGAGACTCTGTGCTCCCCTTGAAGAGGGCCCAGATTTGATCCCTGGTCAGGGAGTCAGACACGACTGAGTGACTTCACTTTCACTTTCATGCACAGGAGAAGGAAATGGCAACCCATTCCAGTGTTCTTGCCTGGAGAATCCAGGACGGGGAGCCTGGTGGGCTGTCGTCTCTGGGGTCACAGAGTCGGACACGACTGAAGTGACTTAGCAGCAGCAGCAGCAGGGAACTAGATCCCACATGCTGACCTGTGACATGCCACAACTAAGACTTGTTGCAGTCAAATAAGTAAATATAAAAAAGATTAAAAGTTTGCAGACCTTTGATCCAGGACATCGATTATTTTATTTAAAATTACTCTAGTGAAACTTAAGGTATTTTAGAGGAAATATTAATAGCCATAAGTTTACTTGACTTAAACTGAAAATTTCTGAGTCTCCAGGAATGGAATGTGAAATGGCTTTAATGTCAGCCTTAAGGACATTTTGTCAATAAAGTCTCAAGTGAAGACTTTTAGTATGAAGTCCGCAAGTTGTTGGGCATTTTGCTGGTGGCCAGATGTTAGCTCACATCCTGTCTCTCCTCGCTGAGCACGTAACACGGGAAGACATTTACCCCTGGGGTCCCTGACTGCAGCAGCAGAGCACGTGCAGGGAATTCAGGGCTCTCACAAGTGTGAAGTGTGAAGGACGAGGTGGAGCGAAGCCCATATCCCCTGGTAGGGCAGCTGCTCCTCAGGGCCTCGTCCTTTGGAGCCGCCTCCACTGGAAGGCAGTCTGGGTACCTGGCAGCTGGTGAGAAGCTCCACCAGCTATTTTGGTACAAAAACAAATGCTCAGGCAAACAGCCAGAAACTTTTACTTCCTTCTCTGCTAAAGATGATTCCTTGGCAAGGACCAACTCTTTCTAGCAGGTGGAGCTTCCTGTTTGGCTGTGGCCTGTGCTCCTCAAACCCTGGGGATCCTCTCGACTCAGAGCATAGTGCTGTGCCCTTGCAAGCGGGTCAGCATTTTGGTTCTTGAGTTAGAATGCTTCTATCGCAGGATGCCCAGGTGGCGCCTGTGAGCACAGTTTGAAGAGCAGGCGGGGGATTGGACGTCTGAACTCTTTGTGTCCCCACCCCCGTGCTTGTGCTCTTTCCCTCCTGCCCTCCTCCCTGGCTACTCCACCGCAGCAAGTGTGATGGGTGAGAAGGGACCCGAGGAGGCCCTTGGCCAGACCTGGGCGATCGGGGCGGGTGTTCCAGAAAAACTTAAGCTGAGGCTTGGGCAGGAGGGGGGGGACTCAGGCTGAGGACAGGACATGGGAGCAGCATTCCCGGGCAGAGGGAATGGTGTGAACAAGGAGAGGAACAGGAGTGGCATCGCAATATCATTTCCCTCCACCACGTCACTCTGCTTCAGCCTCAACAAAGCATGTGGATGCCACTGGCTCTTTGAAGTGCTGGGATAGAGCCCACCGGGTTGGCCCTGCTGTCCCGGGATGGGCGAGGGGATCGCCCAGGCTAGGCTGATATCCTGCCTTATTAGTGGAGTGGTTTGGGGTTGTTACTTTTGCATTCTGTGAGTCTCAGTTTTCTCACTGGTCAAATGGGCATAAAATGCCTAGCTATTGCAGATTGTCACAAGAAGTGAGCACGGATATTTATAACGTTTTTAGGATTTACTGCGTTTTCCTCTTTCTTCAACAGATTTATCACAGAATCCCCAGCTCTGACCCCTGTTCCACTGAAACACGGCAGATCATCTCCACCATCAGGACACAGAATCTCCCCAATTGTCAGCTGGTCTCACGGAGCCACTACTCGCCCATCTACCTGTCATTCGTCATGCTCCTGGCGGCCCTGAGCTGGCAGTACCTGAGCACCCTGTCCCAGGTCACAGAGGACTACGTTCAGACAGGGGAGCACTGACTGGCTCGGTCTGGAGACTGAGCACCCCTCCTCCCCAGCCCCCATCTGGGAAACAGACTGACCTTCTCTTCAAGGATGGATGTGGGCTCCTTCTCTTTTTTCCCCCTCCTGTTTTAATCCCTCAAAGAGTTCTGTGGGGCTGGACCTTTAGAAACTGTGACCTGTGGTGGAGAAAAAGATAGGATTAAAGGGAAAGGACACCTCAACCACCTGTATTCACCTGTGCAGGGTTCACGGCTGCCATCAGGGAAGGGGCTGCATCCGGGCCTGCAGAGGAGATCATAGTGTGAATACAGCCTAGAGTTACAATTAAATGTATTTAATGCAAAACACTTTTGAATACCTATTGCAGTAGAAAGTGAAGGGAATTTTTTTTCCATTCACTTCTTGGTGTTTTTTTTTTTTTTTTTNAGGGTTCACGGCTGCCATCAGGGAAGGGGCTGCATCCGGGCCTGCAGAGGAGATCATAGTGTGAATACAGCCTAGAGTTACAATTAAATGTATTTAATGCAAAACACTTTTGAATACCTATTGCAGTAGAAAGTGAAGGGAATTTTTTTTCCATTCACTTCTTGGTTTTTTTTTTTTTTTTTTCCCATCATTTTGTTTCTTCCAGTGGACTTGAATGTAGCAGGTGTGAATATTTGTAGAGTTCTAGGAAATATTCCTAAGAATGCAGACTGTCTGCTGCACGTGAAGCCTGGGAGGCAACTTCTGGTGAAGTTGTCATCATTTCCTTGTTTAAAGGGAGTTTAGGTTTCAGGACTGCCGTTGGTCCCTTCGTAGCAGGTGAGTTTCCAGTTGAAGCTAACGCTTTTGAGATTTTTATAATAAAGAATTGAATTATTCAGCATTTGTCAAGAGTAGTTCACTTGTCTGGACAGGCGTGGCAGGTGTGGAACTCCAGGTATGGAGTTGGTGGTTGAGGGACGGTGGCAGGCTGTTGTCCCCAGAAAGCTGGAACCACCCAGCTGCCCAGCTCCACACTGTTCCTGCTAGGAAGGGAGCAAGGGCGTCCCTTCCACTGGCCTGCTGTGCTTCTGGCCAGTTCTAGTAGCTGTGTTCAGACATTTTATTGAATTCAGAGGTTATTTTCAGCTTTGTGCTTTTTGTTTCTCAAGAAAGGCAGATGTTTTTCTGCTGACTGGCTTGAACACCGAGTGACACTTAGCCCCATTCACCCAGCACAATGGTCTGTCTCCCTTTTCCCCCAGGCATTGCTGCAAGTTTGGGCTATGCCCACCCAGTGACTCCCTGAGTCTCAGCACAGAGCCTTTGAATTCCTGTTGGAGGGCATGATAGAACTTTCCAGAAGCCAGGCTCTTGGTGTATATAGTACACAGTCCTGTTTTGCTTCGGCTCTTTATGTAGTGAGTCACCCAAAGAGGTTTGTTCCAGCAATAAGTGGGTTCGCACTGCTCCACTCATACCCACACTGATTCTGGTTGTGTGGCCGCTGCCGGCCGTCTGATAACAGACTGATGGTTAGTTTGACAATAGACTTGGGGTTCGTGGAGGTTTCAGGTCCTCAGTTCATTTGAGACTAAAACCAGTCAGCACACTGACCCAAAGTTACTTGCCACTGGGGAGCACGGCTCTAAGCCAGACTTAACAGATTCTCCAAGTATTTCTAATTTAAGCATCAAAACTTAGTCTCGATATTCCCAGGTAGGTTAAGATTTGTATGTTGAAACCTATTTAGTTCTGCTAAAGTTCACATAGGACACGGGACAAGCTGGTGACAGACCTTGGCCTGAGGATGCAGTGGAAGATTCCTCGCTCAGCCGTGGGCTCTGGGGCTTTCTGAACCTCTGGGCGGTGTGGGTCCCTCCCAGCTGTAAAGCTGTTGGGGGTCTTGGCCCTGGTACACACTACTAAGCTCTTTGGAACATTTGCCTTCTAAATGTTTCTCTACTATTGATATAATTGCCAGATAAATACAGGATGTACAGTTAAATTTGAATTCCAGATGAACTTTTTTCTAGTATAATTATATCCCAAATATCACACAAGACATATTTATACTTTAAAAAGGAGTTCTGGGACTTCCCTAATGGTCCGGTGGTTAAGAATCTGCCTGCCAGTGTAGGGGACACAGGTTCAATCCCTGGGCTGGGAAGATCCCACAGACTCGGAGCAACTAAGCCCATGCTCCATAGCTACTGAAGGCCGCATGCCCAGAGCTCCTGGACGTCAACAAAGAGTAGCCCCCCTGCCTCACGGCAACTAGAGAAGGCACAGGCATAGCATCTCCGAGACCCAGCATAGGCCGAAACAAAGATTTTTTAAAAAGGACTTCTGAGTTCAAATCGGGCATCCTGTACTTTTAGTCTCTAAATCTGTCAGCCCTACCCTCTACTCTGCACTTTAATTATATGTGTAGCATCCTTGGCATAGTCTACTTGGTCCCTACTTCCAGTGAGAAGTTTTAAGTTGTCCTCACAGGAGTTTCTGACAAATCTGAATCTAGGGCTTTAATTTAAGAAGCTCACAGAGCCCGACCCCATTTGGGCAGCTTTCTGGAGTTGTAACTTAAGACCTGCACCCGTAAACACACCCACCCTTCCCTGGGAAACTGCTTGGAAGCCCCCATCTTCTATTTACTGGGCGCCTTCTCTGGGGCTGGGGGTGTAGCAGGAAGAGGAGGAGTGGCTGGAAGTCTGATAATTAACAGGCATTCTAGGTTCTTAGTTTGGGGAACAGCTTTAAGGCTGGTTCTTAAAACTTTAGTGAACTGCTTGAAGGTTCCAGATTACTAGGACCATGCTTTCTCATAGTTTTTTCCTAGTCATGTATGGATGTGAGAGTTGGACCATAAAGAAGGCTGAACGCCAAAGAATTGATGCTTTTAAACTGTGGTGTTCAAGGAGACTCTAGAGAGTCCCTTGTACTACAAGGATTAATCCTAAAGGAAATCAATCCTGAATATTCATTGGAGGGACTGATGCTGAAGCTGAAACTCCCAATACTGTGGCCACCTGATGTGAAGAACTGACTCACTGGAAAAGATCCTGATGCTGGGAAAGACTGAAGGCAAGAGAAGGGGATGACAGAGGAGGAGATGGTTGGATGTCATTACCAACTCAGTGGACAAGAGTTTGAGCAAGATCCAGGAGTTGATGACGGACAGGGAAGCCTGGCGTGCTGCAGTCCATGGGGTCACAAAGAGTTGGACACAACTGAGTGACTGAACTGCTGGCTTTCCCAGGAGACCTGGGGCGGTGCCTCAAAACCTGCATTTTTAACAGGTCCCCTGTCAGTCTTAACTGCAGACTCGGGTCTGGCCCCAAATTCTCCATTTCTTAGAACCTTGGAGATGGCAATGCTGCCAGCCCATGGGCCAGTCCTGAGTAGCAGGGCTCTTCAGTGTGGCGTTCTGATGCATGCTCTTAGTGGGACAGACTGATCAACCTTTGCTCCCACTTCTAACAAAAACATGCCCTCCTCCACTTAAAGAATGAAAAGGCACTGTCACTTCCAACCACCCCCTTGCTTGGAGGCACCCAAGAAAAAGTGAGCCGAGGTGACAAAGTGGTATCAGTGTGGCAAATTTTTTACTGAAGTAGTGACATCAATCCCAATCCTAAATTCTGCTTTTTGTTTCCTAGCAACGATTCCTTAGGCCAAGCATGAAGATGCCCTAAGGTCCATTTTGGTCCACTTAGTGCATCTCTGCTAGCTTCCAGGTAAGGATGGAGGTGCCGGTGGGTACATAGCATGGATTGGAGAAAGTAGGAAATGGGATTATTCAGCTCAAGTTTAGGAGTGGGTAGAAAATGTTAGAATTGAGGTTATGCATGTTTCCCAGTTGAAATTGTACAGGTAATGCAATGATATATTTACAGATTTAAACCTCATTAAACACTGCATAAGTACTGGGTTCCACCAGTTTTTCCTACAATGTTAACCGGAAGTTTAAGAGCTTGCATGAAGTAGTTCTGATCCTAACTTCTGAGGTACATCCAAAGTCCAACCTCCCCGCCTCTCAGAAGAGCACTGGTTCAGCTCCTAGTCGTGGAAGGGAAGTGGTCCATGGTATCAACAGGCCAGTGATGGTGGTGATGGCGGGAGAGGAGTGGGTGTTGCCGCTTCTAATGGCCTCCTGATCCCTCAAGAACTGGAGTCCTTCCTTTGTGTATGTATGTTCCTGTGATGCTGGGAAAGATTGAGGGCAGGAGGAGAAGGGGACGACAGAGGATGAGATGGTTGGATGGCATCACCAACTCAATGGACATGAGTTTGGGTAAACTCCGGGAGTTGGTGATGGACAGGGAGGCCTGGCGTGCTGCAGTTTATGGGGTCGCAAAGAGTCGGGCACGACTGAACTGAAACTGTTCCTGCGTGTTATCTAGGACAATGCAAAAGAATACAAAGGAATATGTAATTTTCAAAAAAAATTTATTTGGATCTTAGTTGCAACATGTGGGATCTAGTTACCTGACCAGGGACTGAATCCGGCCCCTGCATTGGGAACACAGTCTCAGTCACTGGGCCACCAGGAAACTCCCAGAAATAAGTAATTCTTAACCAGCAATGTAAATCCAAGAGACCAGGAGCTCATAAAACCACACATGGACTCTGCTTCCACCCAGCTCCAACGCTGGAGGGCCCCAAGATGCTGGCCTTGCAGAAGGACTGGTTATACCACCAGTACACCAGGCCTGCAGGACTCCTCAGGTCACTGCTGGTGTACGGTTGGTAAAAAAGAGGTAAGCGTTCTTACCTTAATAAAACAGGGATAGAGCTGCTTAATCAACAGAAGAGGGCTGATGAAAATGACAGGAAAATAAGAGATGAGGCACCATGGTTTGAAAGTACAGCAGCAGCAATGTAGTTAAAATTAGGTATTTATTTTATTCCACTCAACTGAGGCAAGACATCCCTGGTTAGAGGTTCAAGGGCACCCAGATTCATGGGAACATGATTCTTTCTGGGGGATAACGAGAGACAGCAGCTAGAGGTCCACAGACAGTGACACACAATCTTGGAGATGCCACCAGAATGCAGACTTCACACTGAAGGAGAGGCTTTTTATTGGCAGCCATTCCTTGTGTTTAACAGGGTGAAGCAGTGGTCGTAAAAGGTACAAGGTGGCTTCCTGCCAAACTAGTTTCGCTGTGGATTAGAGGGCAGCAAGGTCAGTCAAGTCACAACTGCCTAGTTTGAAGGAGACAATCCGTACAAGTAGTACAGCTCTTCCATCTCATTCACATGATTAGCCGAGGTGCACAAAAAGAAAACTTAAAAGGATCACAGCAAGGACAGGACCAGAGAGGGTGAGCCATGCTGCAAAGCTCGACAGATGCAGGGGACCTGGGAGAACAACAGGGCTTTCTCCAAAGGGCTACCCCACTGTCTCCTCTCAGATCTGTCCTAACAGATCCAGAAAGCTGCCTGCTTGTGCAGGGATCTAACTAGGAACTCTGCTTTTCACTCTCGGAAATTACAAACCCTTTAAGGTCTGGCTCCCTGGTGATGCAGAGGCGGGGGTGGAGGGCAGTACAGAAGTGGTCAGGGCAGAAGCAGGGGCAGCAGGCACTACACAGTTCGTCTACAGGGAAAGGATCACTCTGCTCCGGCAGTGGCTTGTGTGTCTACGTGTTTGCATTGGGGCAGCAGTCTGTCCCTGGGCAGGCCTGGCTGTGTGTCCTTGGAAGACAGACCCGATGGCAGACACACAGCTTGGCCCAACCCAGTCTTCCTCAGACCCTGTCTAAAAACCCTTATGCTGCTGCCACTGCTGCTAAGTCGCTTCAGTCATGTCTGACTCTGTGCGACCCCAGAGATGGCAGCCCACCAGGCTCCCCCGTCCCTGGAATTCTCCAGGCAAGAACACTGGAGTGGGCTGCCATTCCCTTCTCCAATGCATGAAAGTGAAAAGTAACAGTGAAGTCACTCAGTCGTGTCCGACTCCCAGTGACCCCATGGACTGCAGCCTACCAGGCTCCTCTGTCCATGGGACTTGCTAGGCAAGCGTACTGGAGTGGGGTGCCATGGCCTTCTCCTAAAAACCCTTATATCTTATCATAATTCAAAAAATGAAAGACATCCCAACCACCCCCCGCCCCCCACTTCATCCCCAGTCCAAGTGGCTCTATTTAGGGGAAAACTGGTCCTGGGCCAGCAGACAGACCCCCAAGCAGATCAGATCTTCTAGTACTGATGAGCGCACGGCATTCCAGCCACGATTTCCGACTCGATTCCACAGTGGTCGTGTCCTCTGAGGATTTTGAAAAAGCCTGGAGAGCAGCAGTAAGACACATTTAGTCTGCCTGCATTCTGACTTTGCCAACATACCTAGCGTGCATGCTCAGTCCTGTCTGACTCTCTGTGATCCCATGGCCTGTAGCCCGCCAGGCTCATCTGTGCATGAGATTTCCCAGGCAAGAATACTGGAGTCGGTTGCCATTCTCTACTCCAAGGGATCTTCCCGACCCAGGGATCAAACCCACATCTCCTGTGTCTCCTGAATCAGCAGGCGAATTCTTTACCACTGAGCCACCTGGGAAGCCCCAGACCCACCCCTGAAAGACGGGGGAGTGGAAGTCATGAACCAGCCCCAAAGCTGTCACCAACCGGCACACAAGGTGCTCGGCGGGCTTCCACTTACCCTCCCACCCAGCCCTGTATCAGACTTCTGGCCGGTATGGCCCCCTGCCCCCTGTACCTGTTGCCCTGAGGAACCAGGATGAGCACATCTGGCTTCCCCATCCACACGCCCTCTTGGGATCAGAGGCTGCCCTTGTGGCAAGGGGAAACCCCAGCGCCCCCGCACAGCTGGTGGACACGATGCCCACTGTGCCCTGGCTTGGGCGCCCTCTTAGCGGGGACTGTGCTCACCATTGTCACCCCAATCAGTGTTCCAGGAGTTGCCAACCAGCCAGTAGGGCGTGCCGTTCTCCACTCCCCAGCCTAGGATGCGGATGGCGTGGCCTCCCATTATCTCTCCGGAGACGTGCTGGTACACCCCTGCGGGAGGACAAGGCCCTTCAGGCTCCGCCTGGGCACCGCTGGTCTCCCACAGCAGCCCACCCGCTCAGCTGGCCAACCCCACACAGGACAGATAGAGCCAGAGGAAAGGACGGGCCCTGGCGTTTCATGGGAAGACTAAGGATTCCCACGACATCTGGGAATTACTTAAACATAGTTTTGAAAGCCCAGCACACTCGAACATGGGGGATAAATATTAAGATGGAGTGCAATACAATGTGCTTGTTGGCCGCCTTTTAAGTTAGACACTCTGACACATTAAAACATCAACGATTATTTTTTTACATACAAGTACTCCATGCAATGACTTGTCAAAGGCATTCTGTGGTTTAAGAGTTTTAAATTGCTAATCTGGGGTACACCGTGCAGACCAGGTGCTATGGGAGAGAGCTGGGCTGGCAGCTGCAAGTCTGACTGGCGGGAAGAGATAGCCGCTAAGGTGCTCAGAGGACCACCAGGTTACTGACGAATGACTGTCCAATCGGAAATGTGTTCTCTTTTATAACACTGGTGCAAGTTAAGAACTGCCAGGTTTACAATTTTTTTCTCACCAGGCAACTTGGTCTTTTTTTTTTTTTTTT
>SJYA01001210.1:267209-301045 GCA_006410615.1 Neotragus moschatus | reverse complement strand
CCCCACTTCATCCCCAGTCCAAGTGGCTCTATTTAGGGGAAAACTGGTCCTGGGCCAGCAGACAGACCCCCAAGCAGATCAGATCTTCTAGTACTGATGAGCGCACGGCATTCCAGCCACGATTTCCGACTCGATTCCACAGTGGTCGTGTCCTCTGAGGATTTTGAAAAAGCCTGGAGAGCAGCAGTAAGACACATTTAGTCTGCCTGCATTCTGACTTTGCCAACATACCTAGCGTGCATGCTCAGTCCTGTCTGACTCTCTGTGATCCCATGGCCTGTAGCCCGCCAGGCTCATCTGTGCATGAGATTTCCCAGGCAAGAATACTGGAGTCGGTTGCCATTCTCTACTCCAAGGGATCTTCCCGACCCAGGGATCAAACCCACATCTCCTGTGTCTCCTGAATCAGCAGGCGAATTCTTTACCACTGAGCCACCTGGGAAGCCCCAGACCCACCCCTGAAAGACGGGGGAGTGGAAGTCATGAACCAGCCCCAAAGCTGTCACCAACCGGCACACAAGGTGCTCGGCGGGCTTCCACTTACCCTCCCACCCAGCCCTGTATCAGACTTCTGGCCGGTATGGCCCCCTGCCCCCTGTACCTGTTGCCCTGAGGAACCAGGATGAGCACATCTGGCTTCCCCATCCACACGCCCTCTTGGGATCAGAGGCTGCCCTTGTGGCAAGGGGAAACCCCAGCGCCCCCGCACAGCTGGTGGACACGATGCCCACTGTGCCCTGGCTTGGGCGCCCTCTTAGCGGGGACTGTGCTCACCATTGTCACCCCAATCAGTGTTCCAGGAGTTGCCAACCAGCCAGTAGGGCGTGCCGTTCTCCACTCCCCAGCCTAGGATGCGGATGGCGTGGCCTCCCATTATCTCTCCGGAGACGTGCTGGTACACCCCTGCGGGAGGACAAGGCCCTTCAGGCTCCGCCTGGGCACCGCTGGTCTCCCACAGCAGCCCACCCGCTCAGCTGGCCAACCCCACACAGGACAGATAGAGCCAGAGGAAAGGACGGGCCCTGGCGTTTCATGGGAAGACTAAGGATTCCCACGACATCTGGGAATTACTTAAACATAGTTTTGAAAGCCCAGCACACTCGAACATGGGGGATAAATATTAAGATGGAGTGCAATACAATGTGCTTGTTGGCCGCCTTTTAAGTTAGACACTCTGACACATTAAAACATCAACGATTATTTTTTTACATACAAGTACTCCATGCAATGACTTGTCAAAGGCATTCTGTGGTTTAAGAGTTTTAAATTGCTAATCTGGGGTACACCGTGCAGACCAGGTGCTATGGGAGAGAGCTGGGCTGGCAGCTGCAAGTCTGACTGGCGGGAAGAGATAGCCGCTAAGGTGCTCAGAGGACCACCAGGTTACTGACGAATGACTGTCCAATCGGAAATGTGTTCTCTTTTATAACACTGGTGCAAGTTAAGAACTGCCAGGTTTACAATTTTTTTCTCACCAGGCAACTTGGTCTTTTTTTTTTTTTTTTTCAAATGACTGGAGAGCTTTGAGTTTTCGAACAAGCAGAATACAAAATGAGACAGAAGTCCTCAGCACAGACCGTTTGTCTGGAATGGGGGATTTCTAAGACAGCTCTTGGGTGGGGACCATCCTGCCCCCTTCCCCCTTTGAGCCCCCACAGGAAGAGGCTCCCTGCTTCCTCACCCACTGGGGGCTGAGCACAAGGCTAAGACTTTGTCAAGACAAAGATGACGGAGGAGGCCACTCAGTGCAGACACGCGAAACCTGCGGATGTGCTGGGGAAGTGATGGAGCTGGAGAGATGGGGCCAGCGGCTCCAGAAGGAGCAGAAAGGAGGAGACGCTTGGGAGGAGCAGGAGCTGGCCATGGACAGGGTGGGTGCGAGGGGCCGAGAGAGTGGCCGGTGGCGGGCGGCACTGCTGGAGGCCCAGCGCCCCCCCAGGACGTCCTGTCAGTCAGGAACCCATACCTGCCTCCCCGGGTGCCGTCAGAGGGGTCGGGGCTCGGGGGATACACACCAGACTTGTATAGCAGGAAGTCCGAGTACACAGAGAAGGCCCCCTCGACTGGGCCATTTTTGTAGATCTCTGCCATGATCTCCTTCTCGTTGCTGGAGACACTGTAGGAACTGCATCCTGCGAAGAAACCAACCAAGTGGGGCAGGCGCCTCCGGCAGGGGGTCAGCCACTCCACGATTCGTGGGGTTCCAGCAGGCAGGATCTTGGGGGGTGGGTGTGTGTGTGCGCACGCATGCACAATAGGCNAGGGACCTTGGCACCTGTGGGCTCTCATACCTTGTCTCAGAGTCCCAGCCTGTGCCCACAGCACACAGGACTGCACGATGGACTGAATGTGTCCCCTGCCCACAAATTCAAGTTGCAATCCTACCCCAGAAGGTGATGGTGTTAGGAGGTGGGGCCTTTGGGGGAATGATAAGGTCATGAGAGTGGAGCCCCTATGAGTGGGATTAGTGCCCTGATTATCAAAAAGGTGCTAAAGAGTTCCCTTGTCTCTTCCTCCATGTGAGGACACAAGGGCAGTCTGACCTGGCAGGGTGTCCTCAGTGGACCACACTGACCCCTGATCTTGGACTCCCAGTCTCCAGAACTGAGAGCAGTAAGTTTGTCCGGAAGCCACTATCTGTGGATTTCTGCTGCAGCTACCTGAATGGCTAAGAGAGACTATGTGGTCCAGGAACACAAGACAGCAAGCCAAGGAAGGGCTGTGCCATACGCATAGACCCCACTGATGTGGGCAGGACACTGTGCCACGTGAGTCTCCAAAGCTGCTGCAGGGCCAGGTAAGGGCT
The DNA here is from genome assembly GCA_006410615.1 of Neotragus moschatus. Taxonomy (NCBI): domain Eukaryota; kingdom Metazoa; phylum Chordata; class Mammalia; order Artiodactyla; family Bovidae; genus Neotragus; species Neotragus moschatus. Next base: position 298,239 of record SJYA01001210.1, on the reverse strand, counting down.
CACCGTCTGAGATGGTGCTGGTCACTGCTTGGTTTGTGAACCAACTACCACGTGAGCTATGAGGCTGGGGAAAAGGCAGCCTGCTGTCTGTCAGAACCCACCCCAGGGCCCAGGCGACAAGCAGTGCCAACAAGTCCATCCCAAACAAACAAACAGATGAAACCAAATCTTCAGGAAGAGTCAAGTCCATTCGCCCTGCTGCTGTGGCCCACCTGCCTCTACATGGATTACTGGAACAAAGTGTTCTCAAGTTTGAGCTCCCAAAGAGTAAACACCTTTCCCTGTGATCACGTCTCAACTGGAAGCCCAGTGAGAGAGAAAAAAATGAAACCGAAGGTAAATCTCACGAGCCACATTTTGAACACCAGACCAGGAAACACAAGTCCGCCTCCAGCTCGGCATGCCTTTCTCGAGAGCTGGGAACGAGAGCTGGTTTAGCCGGTGGCACAGGTCTCCTGGGACTGTCTGTGGTTTTTCCAGTCGGATGAGGACTGTGCTTCAGAGACGGGGCTCCCGAGAAGGTAAGCCATCCCATTACCACGACGGCCTCAGATCCTGGACTGGCCTGCAGGTCGAGAGACGAGCGAGCTCTAGCTGGGCCTCTGAGTCACACTCTTAGGCAAGAGGCTCTGATGAGAGCAAGAAATACGACCCAGGTGCCACAGCACCCCCAGGCCTGGGGAGAGGCCCTCTCAGTGAGTGTGAGTGTGTGACGTGGGTGGCAGCGCTGAACACACTGCCTCCCGCACAGTGAATTATATTTAAGCAAAAACAAATCTAAATTTATCTGTTGCTTAAGCAACAAGCCACTGGGAAGAATCCATGTGTGAGGCTGGCCAGGCAGTTCTGGAAAACAGCAGTTATGGAGGCCTGAACTCCTGGGGTGGAAGAGGTATGATAAACCCTGGGGGATGCCAGCTCAGGAAGGGGTCCATCAATACAACAGGCCACTTGGAGGCAGAGCCTATGTGTGGCAGAGGCGGGAGAGGAAACACACATCTCAGTGGATGGTGTTTGCACACCTGGTTGTGCATTTACAAAAAGGAAAACCAGTAAGACTGAATCTTCACCCTCAAGTTCTTACACACACACAAAAATGCTACATGGGACAAAGATCTTACCTAAAAACCCGGAAGTTGTATGAGAAAATAAGCACACTTAAAAAAAAAGTAGTACTGGGACTACCCTGGTGGCTCAGGGATAAGGACTCTGCCTGCCAATGCAGGAGAGGCAGGTTCAATCCCTGATCTGGGACGATCCCATATGCCGCAGAGCAACCAAGCCTGGGTGCCACAACTATTGAGCCTTCGCCCTAGAGCCCGGGAACTGTGTGCCACCGCTAGAGAGTAGCCCCTGCTTGCCAAAACAAAAGAAAGCCCGTGCGCAGCAAAGACCCAGCAGAGCCCAAGATAAGATAAGCTTTAAGATTACTAAAACAAACCAACATAATATTGGAGTGAGGAATGCCTACGATTGACATAAAACAGAGCCCTTAAGGGGAAAATGTTTGACTCCATGAAAGGAAAGCCTCCCTTCTAGAAAAAAAAAACAAAATACAAAGTGATAGACAAAAAACAGCCCTTACCTATCCTTAAGGCTGTGTTTCTCTACCAGGCAAAGGACCCAAAAGCAGAAGAGCAGCAGCAAGATAGAAAACCAGCCAAAGGATACACAGTGTACATGCACAGAAAAAGAGCTACAGAAGGCCAACAGGTATTTCAAGATGCTCATCGAAGAGATTTGTCTCTTCCACCACACTGGCAGAAGCTGCAGTGTGGTCATTTTCCACTGGGGTTGAAGGAGGGGAATCAGATGCTGCTGCTGCTGCTTACCCATCAGTAGGCACCGCCCAGCCTCTATCAGCTCTTCAGTCCACACACCCCTTGACTCAGCAATCTGAGCTTTAGAAATGTATCCCACAAGCCTCAAAACACAGAGACACCGGTACATGGGTATCCACTCAACATTCTTGGTGTTCACAAAAGACCAAAAAGAAAGCATCTATAACAGTCACTGTTAAGTTGTGGTAAATGGTTAAATAATGAACTTCCAAAGCAGCCATTAAGAAATGAAACTGTGGAAGTGAACCACGCCGTACTGATAATAATATGTGTGTGTGCGTGTATATATACATATGTATATACACGCACACACACATACAGTAAGTGAAAGAAAGCAAAGGAGCAGATGAGTCACGGCAAGTGTGAGCCCTCAACCCGCGTACGTGTTTAATCCTGTCACTACATGCAAAATGTCGAGAGAACCATATTCACACATAACTGCTTACACTCGCTGTATGTGCACATGCCCAGTCGTGTCCAACTCCGAGACCCCACAGACTGCAGCCCGCCAGGCTCCTCTGTCCATGGGACTCTTCAGGCAAGGATACTGGAGTCTGTTGCCATTTCCTCCTCCAGGGGATCTTCCCAACCCAAGGATCACACCCACAGCTCCCACGTCTCCAACACTGGCAGGCAGACTCTTTACCACTGAGCCACCTGGGAAGCCCACGTTCACTATACAGCCTTCCCTCTTTCTTTCTTATTATTTTTTCTGGACTGAACATGCTACACTCTAAGTTTTGCTCCTGTAGGAAGAATAACATTGGTGCTACCAAAGCCCAAAAGCCACCCAACTGAAAGAGTGTGTTCTGATGAGGCCCGAGATGCATTTCCAGTCAGAGGCCTTCTCTCCAGTGACTTTCTGCTCAAAACGCTTACCCTTCCCATGTTCAGTGACTCACAGGAAGGCTGCTGCTCACATGACCCCGAGTCACGGAGTCTCCAAACTGTCAGGAAATATTTCACTGTACACGCATGCGCCAGGAGGGACAAAGGAGCTCTCCAGGGCCTCTTTTTAAAAGGCTTCTGAGCAGAGAAGAAGGAGGTTCCTATCGACACCCTGACTTACACTTGGCATCTCAACACTGCCCTGAGAGGATGTGTGTGCTCCCTGCATACAGACCCACCCCTGCAGCTGGAGGCCGGGCAGCATAGCTGGAAGGGTCGCCACTCTCGGCCCTCACCACAGCCTGTCCAGGTCACAGGAACACAGCTGAGTCCCCAGGAAACCAGAGGCCATCCTCGTGAATGCTTCCTGTGTATCAGAGCGGAGTGTCCCCAGGAGCCCTGGGGGCTTAGCCAGCTGCTCGATGTGCAGAATGGGGTGCTTCCATGCAACCCGGATCACATGTAAGATTTCTCTGGTTTCCTGGTGGTAGGGAACGTGGGCAGCTCCCAGCCTGAGCCCAGGATCCCACCCTGCTTTCCTGCTCTATGAGTCCTACTCCATGGCTCCTATCAACTGTTCTCCCCGCTCAACCCGGCCTCAGTGAGAACGAGACCCGTGAACCTGGGGACTGCAGCAAAGCACGAACCACTGCCCCAACTCGCCCACAGGGGCTGCAGCATCACATAAGAGCATCTGGGTTGCAGTTCAAGGATGAGCTCCAGGCGTGTAGTTCGGAGACCTGGATGCCACTTACTTCCTAACTGTGCACCTGCCTTCCCTTAGCCTCAGTCTCACCACCTGTAAAATGGGGCTAATGACCACTCGTGTCCCCCAGTGGAAGTCCAGATTGAGAGGAGGGTGCCTGCCATAGTCAGAAGGCAAACAAAGCCTCCTCCCTCTTCTCTTCTCTCCTTTCTCCATTCACAGCCCGTGCCAGACAAGAACAGTTCGCACAAACCCACCTACCTACCTCCACGTCACAAAGAGCCTGAAATGAAAACAGGTGCTAACCCCAGCTGACCTCCCAATGGGCCTCCCTTTCTGGCGGTCCGGAAGCTACTGAGATCCCAGAAAATACAGAGTCAAGTTTCTCCTCCCAAGGGGACGGACCGATGTCCAGGGCAGTGGCAACTGCATTCCAGTGGGTGCTGGCCTCCACAGACACCATGAACAAGGGACAAACTACGCACAAAGAGCTGGAGGCCCAAGCTGTGCTGTTAGCTGGTGTCATGGCCTCAGCACCAAACACAGCCAGTGTTCACTTCCCCTCTTTCGGGCAAACATTTCCCTTTTCTCATTCGGTGGGGGTATTTTTCCCCCTTAAAAACTGGGGAGAAAGAATAGAAAGTCCTTACTGTGAGAGAAGAGGGCTCCCATACAGGATTACGACACCTGCAAGTCATAAGACCACGTCAGGGTGTGGACGGAGCAGGAGCAGCTGTGGGCAGATGTGAGTTCCAGCGCTCGGTCAGCTGACTTCCTGGGAAGACAGATCGCAGGCTCCACTACACCCTCTGGCCCTTTTCCAGGCTGATCTCTAGCATTTACAAATAAGGGCTGCCTCCTGTCTTTCCGCTCCAGACCCCTAGAGCACTTTTGTGTCCAGCCTCCCCCAAGAGCACAGCTGCTCACCTCACCTCCCTGCTGCCAGCTATGGGCTGCGTGGACTGGGGATCAGGAAGGAAGGAAGGGACTGAACATGGGAGTCCTGACATCCCAGGGACACGGAGCCAAGCCTGATTTTTTGTTTATTTTTTAATTTAGTTTTATTTTTGTTGGTGTTGAAATGCATGAAGTCATTTATTCACGATTACAGCTGTGCAAACACCTGGGCAAATAGCTGTTCCAGGGCTTACAGACGCACCCTCTGCCTGGGGTGCCTCCATGAGAACGGGGAGCTGGTGGACTTGGAGGCACACAAAAATGCTGATAGAACACAGGCCTTTAGGACAAGAGCCCGAGCTCGATTTTTTAAACAGCTTTCTTATATGGTTAAGAGCCCTCTGCAGACTGGATTCTAAATCCTAAGGAGGCAAGACATATATACCTGAAATTTCCACATTAGCCACCTGCGGTCCACCGGCTAATCCAGAAAAAGATGGACGCATGTCCAACCAGCCTTTCCTCTGGTCCTGGGCTCTTTCTTCCTTATCCCTTGCTGTTGTTTTGTCTCTAAGTCGTGTCTGACTCTCTGCAAACCCAAGGACTGGAGCCCTCCAGAATTCTCTATCCATGGGATTTCCCAGGCAAGAATACTGGAGTGGGTTGCCATTTCCTTCTCTAGGGGATCTTGCCAACCTGGGGATCGAACCCCTGTCTCCTGCATTAGCAGGCGGATTCTTTACCACTGAGCCACCAGGGAAGCCCCCTATCCATTGCTGCCACTCAAATACTGTTGACAGTTGGCTTTCACAGTTGGCTTGAAAGAACTGAGTGCCTACGTTCTGCCAATAGCTACAAACTGAGGCTGTTTCTTATGCAGCAGAGTGGCTCTAGGTAGGGGTAAGGTAGGAGGTTTGGAGGGTTGTGAACATTCAGTGGGACCATGTTAGAGCTCATGTTTCTTTCTCTTCCACAAAGACTACTCTTGCCTCTCGCTGTCGCCATGAGCACTCGTGCCCTTGAAGCTGGGGCCATTTCAGGGCACCCACACAAAACCCTTCGTGTCCCCTGGATGCCAGCTGCTCACCGACACCTCCATGCTGGAACAGCGCAAGCACCTTGACTTCAAATGGGCTCTGACTGAACTGAAGGACACCTGGGCCCCCTTCTCTCTGAATCATACCCTCCATGTGGTCTTTCTGTTGGATGTCTTGGTTCATAACAGAAATGTGCTCAGCTGCTTTGAATTCAAACTGGAGCTCAGCAACAACCTAGAGGGGTGAGATGGGGAGGTAGGTTCAAGTGGGAGGGGACATGGGAAAACCTATGGCTGATTTATGCTGATATTTGGTAGAAACCAACACAATACTGTAAAGCAATCATCCTTCCATTAAAAATAAATACATTAAACAAAAAAGCAAGCAGAATGGGTTGCCGGTCTTCACCCTCACAGTGCTAAAGAGACCAATAGCCAGACACGAGCTGGTTACCTGGACCCTAGAGCCAGGCCCCCTGCAGCTGAATGCCCCCAAGCAAGTGCTGTGAGACCCAGAAAAGACATCTACCGCATCACTGCATGCTCCACGGGATCCAGGAGCTATGAGAGGGATCCCACCACCCTCACCCGCTTAAGCTCTTTAGGACGCTCATGGGGACTCTCCCTGCTCTCCATCTGCCAATCGTCTGCCCGGAATGAGTGACTGATCCCCGCCGAGCTCTGCAGCGTGGCTTCCTCAAGCTGCTCTCCCCTGGTGCCTGGAAACTGCAGTGTCCACAAACGGAACATCACTTAACACACTATTGGCCAAAGACGCATTATGGTCACAGGGTCAGTTTCTGCAAAAATTCCCCAGTCAGCAACGCGTTAAGATCAGTCACAACAGCTTGCACCCTACAAAGAGAAGAAAAATACTAGCCTAGGGCTAAAAAGGGTCTTAAAGAATCCACTGTTAGATTCCTGGCTTAGGAAGACCCCCGTGGAGGAGGAAATGGCAACCTACTCCACTATTTTTGCCTCGGAAATCCTAGGGACAGAGGAGCCTGGTGGGCTACAGTCCATGGGGTTGTAGAGTTTGGATACAACTGAGCCACCAACCAACAGGCCTAAAAAAATGGACCCCCAGGAAGATCCCTGGCAGTCAAAAAATGTTTTTTTTGAAAAGCAAGACCATTTGGGCAAGGTTCTGGAAAGCTGTAGAAGCTTTTGCTTGCCAGCTTGCTCCCAGACTCAGATGCTGACTTACTGAGATGCTGAAGGGGTCACTTCGTCCCCACTCGGTCTCAGTCAATAAAACGGGCATGCTGCCTGGATTCTGAAGGACCTTGAGGCCACTTTATAAAAGCTTTCAGAAATCCTTGAAGATTCAGATGAGATTAGTGTTCCAAGCCTCTCCAGCCAGCAGGAACACAGCAGCTCCCTAATTTAACTCGAGGCTAGATGACATCTCCCTGCTGGCTGGGTACTGGGGGCACAGACACATAGGCAGATACAAAATCAGGCAGCAGAAAGCCCTCACCTCTCTTATATGGTCCTGGTTTCCTTCCCTGGGCCCCTGAGAATATACATGCCCCTCATCAGGGTGCTGCCTGGCTGGGAGCAGACAGCCCTACAGCCACGCAAGAAAACAGTTTCTCAGGGACCACGTGAGACAGTTTCTCATGGAACACATCTCCCTGTGCACAGGCCGGTTAACTCCTCCCTCCCCAGGTAATTCCTTCTGTTCTCACACGTACCCCAGTGGGCAGCGGGGAGGGGGGGATCAAGATCTTCCTCAAAGGAGGGTTTGTGTGTGTGCCTGCATGCTCAGTTGCTCAACTGTGCTCGACTCTTTGTGACCCCCTGGACTGTAGCCCACCAGGCTCCTCTGTCCATGGGATTCTCCAGGCAAGAATACTGGGGTGGGTTGCCATTTCTTCCTCCAGGAGATCTCCCTGACCCAGGGAACAAACCAGTGTCTCCTGCATCGACGAGTGGATTCTTTACAACTGCACCACCAGGTGAGCCCAAATAATGGTTTATTTTGCTCTTAACCACCAGAACATAGCACCCCCTAAATATCTGCAGAGTTCAGTAGAGGCAGAAGGGGCGGAGGCTGGAGGCTCCCCGTGGATGTGTGACAAAGCCTCAAGCCTAAGCCACGGGACAATGAACACACCTTGCCCAACTCCAGGTCAGCAGGTCATGGAGAAGCCCAGCCTCGCTGGGTCTCTTGGCAGAATAGCTGGTCTCACTGTGCTCTATACGGAGTCCTTTCACTATCTAGATATTTGTCCCATCCCCCTTCCTGTATCCTTGCTGGTAATTCTAGGTTCTCCTGATGGCCACACTGACTTACTGGCCAGGTAAGAGACGTGTAAACACAGTCAGACTGCAGGCACATCCCTTCTAGCACCCAGCATTCATAACCCAGTAACACTGGAAAAGGACCCCTGGTCCTGATTAAGGCTTTTGTTTCCCAGGTGAGGGGACCTAGAGTTTGAGAAAAGACCGAGAGCAAGCTCTGGATGGTGTACCTGGATGGGGACAGAACTGCCAAGAAACGGAACTGTAGAGATTTCTCCACAATCATCTGGGTGACGTGCCCCCACCCCAGTGGAAGATTCAGACTGTTAGTACCCCAAACCCACACGTGTCCTCAAAGTTAAAAAAACCAGAGAATATTATCTAATTGAAGACAAATCCAGATGCCTAGCTTAGGATCAAAAGAAACCTTCTTAAGTTTCAGCTGTTGACAAACATATTAAAACCCACATATTACCACTGATCAACAACAAAAATAGAAAAATCTCATCAACAATTTCCTAGGGCAAAGAAGTAAACTGGAATTCCCAACCATGCAAATTAAAATAAGGACAGCTTTTCAAACACATCAGATGGGCAGAAATTAAAATCTGGCAATACCTAGTGTTGGTAAATATGAGGAACAAGAACCCTCAAGGCCCTGAGACGATGTTGGTGAAACTTCAGTGGACAGCAATGACATCAAGAAAATAGATGGTGCACACACCTTAGGACCGAGCACCTTCCCGACTTCTGCTTCTCCCCCAGAGAAACCCTTGCAACTGTCTGAGAGACAGGATTCTGTAGCCTTGTGAGGACAGTGAAAAAGCAAAACCCACCTGTCTCTCAGGAGATAGTTTCTCTACACTGTGTATTTCTCTACACTGTGCATTTAAAATGAATGAACTGGGTCTGTATGGATCAATTTGAATCAATGTCACAGACTCCAGTGGAAAAGGATACATGTGGTATAATTAAAGTTATATGCATTTCAATAACATTATTCATAAATTGATACAGATACAAGGATTAAAAGAACAATAAGGGGATTAAAAAAAAAATCATGCAGGAAAATTAGAAAGAGAAGAGCAGGGACATCCCTGGCAGTCCAGTCATTAAGACTTCACCTTCCTATGCAAGGAGGTAGGGATTTGAGATTCTTGGTTGGTTGGGGAGCTACCTAAGCGGCCCAAAAGCCAAAGCATAAAACAGAAGCAATGTTGTAACAAACTCAATAAAGACTTTTAAAATGGTCCACATCAAAAAAAAAAAAAAGAGAGAGAGAGACAGAGAGGAGAGGAAACAGAGAGGAGTTACAATATCCCTGAGGAACTAGACACAGACTTGCAGAAAAGAAGCTGAAAGATGCTGCCTGCAGAGGGGGGCTGTCACCAGGAGAGAAGGCCCTGACTACACCACCCACCCTCCTCCCCACCCAGACACACAAGGCTAAGACAAGGAAGCTGTGGGTAGGGCAGAAAGTAGGTGGGGATGAGGCTTGGGCTTTAAAAAGTGACTGAAGCCTACATATTTAATGGTGTTTGATCCCTAGATCCCCCTCCTACCCACACTAGGGTAGAAGGTGAACATATCAGCCATGGAGGGACTTAGGAGTCATTTCTCAAGCACCTGGCTTAAGCAGCTCTGGAGTGGGCCCTAAGTGTTAACCAAGAAAGATGGAAGACCCAGGGCACTGAGTGTAAACCAAGAAAAATGAAGACCCAGGACCAGGGGCAGAGTGACAACTGCCTCCTAATACCCAGTGAGTCCAACATACACCTGCATGTTGCTCAAGTAGATCCATCAACCTACTGTCAACCCCGACCACCCTACACACGAGACTGAACTATATCAAGGTGCCCGAGCTCAATGCTCCTTGACCTACAAAAAATTACCATTTCATACAGTTCAGCCTCTCATATTTCCAATACTTTCCTTCTGCCAAACTGTCAAAAACAAACAGCAGACATTGTGGGTTCTCATCCAGAAATATTTCAGTCCTTCTCTCCCAAGGACAGGGATATTGAACACAATCACAACTCATCACCACATTTAAGAAAACCACCCAACCAACTTTCCCAGGTTCACCTGAAAGTACTCTTCCTTCACTCCCCAGTGCAGCTGCCAGTGGTAACAAAAGAAATCTTAAGCCCTAAAAGGCATGCAACTTCCTACTCCCAACTCCCAGGGCCAGCAGTCGGGGAAACAGCCAGTCCATAAGGAGGGCCTGGCTCAAGCTGCTGAGTCAGCAACACACGGGCAGGTGCCTCCCGGAGACAAAGGGCTTCCACCCTCACTACCTGACCAGTTCAGAAAAAGGGCTATCCTGACCCAGCAGCAGTGGAGGTAACTGGAATCAGGGCTCTTGTCTGGGCCAAGTTGCCTCCCCCTTGGCCTGTGAAGCCCCCAGATATGGGATCTGCACCTTCCACTTGGCAGCACCCCAGCTCTAGGACAGACGCCCCTAAGAGATTTGAGTGAATCCAAGGCACCTTCTTTGGGAAAGCCACACAGGATGGTGCAGCCCAATCTCTTTCTCCACAAAGCTTAAGGGTCACAATCTTCCATGAAGTTAACAACGTTATGAGAGAAGAAAAGGAAAGTAGCCTTTAACCAATCAGGACAAACCGCTAAGGCTCTTTGTCTTATCACCCTGCATCTAAAGATTCAACTAGATGGATGTACCCTGACAGATATGCCCCTAGTGAAGGCTCCTGAAGGGCAGTTTTTCCAAGGTAACCAAAGATGCTAGGTTTCCCTTTGAACCCCAGGCCCCTCCAACTGGGTATGAGTCTCAGAGGGATATGGGGCCTATGCTTCTCCCTGTGCCTGCCTATAGGCTTCCTCAGGGCCTGGGGAAGGGGTTGACCAAGGCCCATAAAGAAAGCAAATCCAATTCACATCTACCAGAACGGCCTGGCTGACTCCCAAATTCAGTCACCTCACAATGCTCCCTCTCCCAGACCTCCAGAGTCATCAGCTGNCATTTCTTTTCCATGGGGATGGTCTTGATCCCTGTCTCCTGTACTATGTCACAAACCTCCATCCATAGTTCATCAGGCACTCTATCTATCAAATCTAGTCCCTTAAATCTATTTCTCACTTCTACTGTATAATCATAAGGGATTTGATGTAGGTCATACCTGAATGGTCGAGTGGTTTTCCCTACTTTTTTTAAGTCTGAATTTGACAATAAAGAGCTCCTGATCTGAGCCACAGTCAGCTCCTCAGGCAACAGGAGGCGCCATAACTCACATCTGTGGTGGGGTTTTAGGAAGGAAGAGTGGCTTTTTTCTGCTTAAGGCAATCGTCCTCAGGAGATCACAGTTAAAATGCACATAGACCACCTGGAGAAGTAGCTCAAACCACAGAGAATTCCTGTCAGTCTGCTGCAAGCTTTGAAGTTTGTTGTGTCATTTTGCAGAACAGCTCTTCTACTTCAGGCTCTCGTCCCTCCTGAGACTGCTTGGAAGTTTCTCTCTTTTCTCAGATCCAAGAGCTTCGGCATTTGTCTTGGAGGCGGCAACTTGACACAGAGTGGGTATGATTGATGCTCAGGTTGCCTTGTTAAGAAAGTGTCTAAAAAAAAAAAAAGAAAGTGTCTTGGCATGAGGGTTTCCCCTCTGAGTGGGAGCACGCTCAGTATAGATCACAGCTCTGAGCCTGTGATCACGTAGCCCCTGCATCAGTGCTTTTGGCTGGGAGGAGATGGAGTTTGGAGCCTGCCACGTGGAACTGAGCCCAAGCTCGTACTTCTTGCACAACAAGCCAATAATTCAATAAGTCGAGAGCTGAGTTGTGGGGGCAAGAAATAGGAATTTTATTCAGAAAGCCTGCAGGCCCAGAAGATGGTGGATTAGAGTCCCAAATCAGGTTTCTTTTATACTAAAAGGGGAGATGGTAAAGCCCTGGTTCTGGAGGGCCTTCTGAGGCGATGTGTTAAATGTGTTAATTTCTTCCTGCAACAGTTCACTGGTGGATCTGGTCAAGGTGTGTCCTGGGAGCTAAACAAAGTTATTTTTAGCTTAATGCTCAACCTGGGAGACGGGGTTCCAGAGAAGTACTATTATAATTTAAGCTTATAGGCAACATCCCTTTAGTGATTAACTTGTAATATAATAGAATACAAAGGTTCTTCCTTATTATTTTACTTGTTTAAGTGACTCAAACCGTCTGTTCTTCAGGTTCCTCTTTGGCTAGTAAGATGGTTGTATTTACTGCATACAATTGTGAGGACTAGGTGAGTAGGGCTCCGTTCATTCCCTTAGCATTTATATCCCAACCCCCATGCAATCCCTCAAATAATCTGGGTGCTCCCAATGGGCAGATTTGGCTCTCACTGGGTCAAAAAGCCCATTTGAGGGATACTATTTAAGCCAAGCAGAACTGTAATTGGAATTTGTGTTGCAACCAGCACCCTTGGCCCTAGAGGTCCCTTTCCTGGGAGGTGGACAGCACAGATAAGTTCTTCCTTTAAGGCTTTTGTGAGCCTGAAAGCTTAATCTCCTGAAACCTCTTGCAAGTGAAAGGAAGGGTTTGAAGGAGGATTCTTTTCCCCACTTAAGCCCTGTCTCCAATTCATCCAAACCTACAGTGCAGAAGCGGTGAGTTCTACCGTGAACCAGAATCTTTTGAGCTTCCCAGAGGGCCCTGACTGACAGGAAGAGTTGACGATAGTCTCCTGCACAGAGATCTTGTTACACAAAAACTAGGTTCACCTCCTGGTGGATGTCGAGCCAATAGACACAACCAAGCCAAAGATCAGGAGAAGGAAGTGTTATTACTTGGGTCAAAGGTGAACACAAGGGATCTTTCCCAAAGTGGTGTCTCCCAGAGCAGCAAAACTGGTTCATGCATATTAATGAAGGGGCTTGAGCAGAGGTGAATTAGTGTAGAATCAGAGCAAAGGCTGACAGAGTCCAAGTCTTAGCAGACTGAAGTCAGAAGGAGGGTCAGCATTACCATTCCACTCCTACCTAGTGGAGGCCTTAGTTCCTGTAGAACTCAAAGATTTATTATTGCGTATTGTTTATTCTCAATATATTATATCATTATGTATGATTATTGATTATAATTAATACATTGTATTATTATGTATCCTTTCAGGAAGAACTAGGACTCTGCTTTATCATTGCACTATTGCTGACTGCCATTTCTCTGTTCTTGGATTCCTTTTTCTCCCTTAGAAATAATTAATTACTGAGACCTGTTCAAAAGCAAGCATTGTGGCCAGGCTTAGATCACAAAATGACTTAGGCCAGAATGGGTTCTCTTATGTCAGGAAGGCCATTCCTGTTTCTCTTTCTCCAGGAGCACCTAACTTATCTGCTTACAACCTGCCTTCTCAACACTTGGAGAATATACACTTCACACCTGTACATTTCATCACTGTAGATATTAATACATTTTACTTATATATGTGTGTTTAGTTGCTAAGTATTGTCCTGACTCTTTGCAACCCCGTGGACTGTAGCCTGCCAGGTTCCTCTGTCCATAGGATTTTCCAGGCGAGAATATTGGAGTGGGTTGCCATTTCCTCCTCCAGGGGATCTTCCCAACCCAGGGACTGAACCCTCATCTCTGGCATCTTCTGCACTGGCAGATGCATTGTTTACCACTGAGCCACCAGTGAAGCCCAATACCATAGATAGGGAGGCTTAAATAAAACGACCTTATTTCTCCCTGTCCTGGAGACTGGAAGTCTAAACTCAAGGTGCCTGCAGGGCTGGCATCTGGTGAAGTGCTCTCCTTGGGTTGCAAATAGTGAAGTGAAAGTTGCTCAGTCATGTCCAACTCTTTGCAACCCCATGGACTGTCCGTGGAATTCTCCAGGCCAGAATACTGGAGTGGGTTACTTTTCCCTTCTCCAGGGGATCTTCCCAACCCAGGCATCGAACCCAGGTGTCCCACACTGCAGGCAGATTCTTTACCAGCTGAGCCACAAGGGAAGCCCAAGAACACTGGAGTGGGTAGCCTATCCCTTCTCCAGAGGATCTTCCCAACCCAGGAATCAAACTGGGGTCTCCTGCATTGCAGGCAGATTCTTTACCAACTGAGCTCTCGGGGTTGCAAATGGCCCTTCTTTCTGTGTCCTCTTTTGGTCTCTCCTCCACACAGGTAGGTAGACAGAGAGGGGAAGCAAGCTGTCTGGCTTCTCTACTTTAAAAAATTTTTTTAAATTATTTTATATTTGGCTGCACTTGTCCTCATTGCTTTGTGTGGGCTTTCTCCAGTTGTGGTGAGGGGGGCTACTCTTCATTGCGGTTCTCGGGCTTCTCACTGCTGTGGCTTCTCTTGTTGCCGATCACAGGCTCCAGGTACACAATCTTCAGTTGCATCTAGAGCTCGGGCTCAGCAGTTGTGGTGTACTGGCTTAGTTGCTCCATGGTGTATGGAATCTTCCTGGACCAGGGACTGAACCCTGCCCTGGCAGGTGGATTCTTATCTGCTGCACCAGCAGGGAAGCCCCCTGGTTTCTTTTATGATAAAGGCATCATCGTGACCTCATCTAAACCTGACTACTTCCCAAGGATCCCATCTCCAAATACCATCCCACTGGGGGTTAGAGCTTCAACTTGTGAAATCTGGGGTGACATGATTCAGTCCAGGGCAGGAGTTAATACACAGAAGACACTGAGCAGCCAGCACCAGGAACATGATCAAATCCAAAAGTGCTGACAACACACGTGAGTGTGTTTGTACTCATATAACTCCTGAAGGTTTACAGCACACCCTCACCCTCAAAATGTTTCCACTTAAGGCCTCTTAGCAGCCCTGTGAGGTAGGCTTTTTCCGGATGAGAAAGCCAAGGAGAGGCTGGGCGATTTGCCAAAGTCACGTGCACTTAAGCAGTTAAGCCTCCTGACTCAGCCCACGCGTTTCCTGTCTCTTTTTCTGAGGTCACCGGTACCACCATTAGTACACTGTGTCCCCTGGACTCACTCCACGGCTGCCGAGAAGCTCACAGAGAGGTCTAAGTTAGAACTGACGAGTCTGCTTGGGGTCCCGTACTTGGGGGTCTCTGGGACTGCCTCAGACTGTTTCTGTCCTCTAAGTTTCCCCTAGAGATAAATCAGTTGACTTCACCATCTATGAAAAGCAACGCCATGCCGTCAGCAGTCAATATGGAACATCTAGTCAGTGAAGTCATCAGAAAGACTGACCGCAGGGAGGTACCCAAGTTCGGGGTTCTCCATCATGTAGGGGTCAAATGGGAGAAAAGTTTTATTTCCGTATGCCAGCAGAAATAGTTTCTGAGATTGTTTTTGCTAAGAGGAAGTAAAGAGTAAACTGTTCCCATATAAATGCAGAGTCATTGCCCTGGCTGGTGTTAGAGGCCAGTGAGCTCACCACGGAGGATGGTCTAACTTTTCTATGGATTACAGAAGGCGTGCTTGCTGTAGATGCCCAATACGTACTTTTCAAAAATCAACTAATCTTCCAAGAAGATCTTTTTAAAAATATATATTTTGTTTATTGGGCTGTACCAGGTCTTAGTTTTGGCATGCAGGATCTTCAGTTATGACACGTGGGATCTAGTTCCCGGACCAGGAGTCAAACTCGAGCTCTCTGCGTTGGGAGCATGGTGTCCTAGCCACTAGACCACCAGGGAAGTCCCCAGGAAGAGCTTTAATTTCTCATGAATTATTCTTTTGCTTGAGAATGCCTTCAGATATTAGAAATCCGTGGTGAGAAAGAGTCCTTTTGCTTGAGAATGCCTTCAGATACTAGAAATCCATGGTGAGAAAGAATCCTTTGTTTCCTCCAGGTGTTGACCTGTGTGAGCTCTCCAGCCTCATCTGTTTATCTTGGGTTCTGTGTAGGTGAGAAAACCTCCTCTAATTGGCACATGTGTGTGTGACTGGATGAATAAAGTATCGTTTGATTGTTATTCATCTAATTTGTGTGTGTGTGTGAAGGGAAATAGTGGGTCAGTCATCGGGGAGGATTTTGCAAATTTTGAATTTGCAACAAGAGCTGAGAAGGGCTTGAACATTTGTTGGGGGCAGGATATTCAGCCCGAATCCCAGCTCAGTTCTCTGCCTTCCGCTCAGCCAGGAGTAAGTCTTCCTTGATGGCTCAGTGGGTAAAGAATCCACTTGCAATGCAAGAGACACAGGAGATGGGATTCCAGCCCTGGGTCAGGAAGAGCCCTTGGAGAAGAAAACTGTAAGGCTAGTGCAGAGAAAAAGAGCGAGCCACACAGTCACACAAGAAAGGGGAAATCTATTAGAGGGAAAAGAGAGGGTGACAGGCTCTTAAGGAGATTACAGAGGTGTGGTGGTATACTTCCTAGGTGGGGGTAAGAATCGTTTATCGAGTTTTGTCTGGAAAAACAGAAAGAAGTTAGTGTTGTTAATGCTGTTGATGTCAGAGGGGGTGGGTGTGAAGGAGCAGTAACCAGGCTAGATCAGAGGGTGGGTTGGGATGGTAATAGAGGCTTTGAATTTTGACAGAAGGTCTCTCCCAAGAATAAGAGTGGGGCGTTTTGGGAGTATGAGAAAAGAATGGGAAAATGGAGTATCTTGAAGTGTGCAAGGTAGAGGTTTGGTTATTTGTGGCATAGATATTAAACCATCAACCCCCATAGCAGAGACCTGGGAGACCTTGGTTTTTCTGGATTAGGCAGGCATAGCAGAGCAAGTGGCCCCTGTGGAAATGAGAAAGGAGGTCGGTTACCTGCGACTGTGAGAGTTACCCGGGCTCCGCAGAGGTGATGAGAGTCGGGGCCTGGGGNCCCCCCCCCCTCCCCCGCAGAGAATGTTAAATTCCTTAACTTGATACTGATCTTTGACGTTCACACTGCCCGCTCCCTCTGTTGTGTACGTATGTACAGCCCGGCTGCCCCTCCTCCATTCTAGGAGCAGTCTCTCAGAGCTGACTGCTGAGGTCTTCCTGGGCTGCAGCCCTCATCATGCTCCACATGAAGCTTAACTTACAGCTCTCAAGTTGTGCATGCTTTTTAGTTGACACAGAGAAGGTCTTGACAGGCTCTTTGCTCTCCAGGATGTCAACCTTCTCTACTGTCCCGAACTGTGCCGAAGGTGAGTAGCACTTTGTAATGGCAACCCTGGCTCGTGGTCACTGTCCGCGGTCCGGGAGAGTGAGGCTTCCTGGACGCTGGCTACTGCACCAGGCACCCTGACGTCTGAATGAAGAGTGAGCTCTCTGCCCTACCTGTCCCACCCTTCAGGTTCAAATATCACCTTCTGTACACGTGAGGATGCAACATCCCTTGATTTGGGTCGGAGGCCTGCATTCCACCAGCTCATGCTCTTGGGATTCCGTTCCCAGACCTGACCTCCCCCTGCCTGGTTGGGCTTCTTCCTGTTGGCCACTCTCTTCCTGAAAGCATGGCCTCTGGAGAGGACCCAGCGGAGAGCAGTGCAGTGCCTGGGGTGGCGTTGGGGAACATTCCTCCCCAAAGTGACCCCAGTGCCATTTCCTCTGGAAGCAGTGGGTCATGGCTGGGTTTTCCTAAAGGCAAGAGTCTTTTTTCTCAGGTGTCTAAAGTTCAGACTCTACATGAAGCCACTTGACCTCTCCCTACGCTGCATTAAGGTTGGGATCAGGGCAACAGAGTGGAATCGTGCCTCTCACCCCTTTCGTTGTTATGAATGATAATATTCATTTATTTATAGTAACGTTGGCCAGCTATGGAAAGTCTGGTGTGCCAAAGTGTGCCTTAAATATTTTATGGGGTTCTAAATGCCTGATCTGTGGTTTGAGCTGCAAAGAGGATGACAGGAATGCTTTTACCTTTCCAGAAAGAGCCCCGGGTCGCTGTGAGCCCCAGGCCAGTGCCCGTTGCTCAACTGCAGTCACTTCACTGAAGCAGATTCTTATCATGGCATTCCCAGTGAAATGGACCTTGGAATTCTCAAAGACAGATTTAAAAATGTATGTTATACATATATAACAAGTAAATACAAACATGAATAAAAAGGAATTCGCTGGTGGTCCAGTGCTCAGGACGCCACTCTTTCAGTGCTGAGGGCCCAGGTTTAATCCCTAGATGGGAAATAAGATCCTGCATGCCTTTCGGCTTTGCCAAAAAAACCCCAAAACCACTATAACTTTTGTCCCGTGCACTTTCATTGCACAATATCATTCAGTCTTTACATCAGCCCTGTAAGATCTTGTAACAGAGGGGACACTGAAGTAGGGCAGTGAGGTGATCTGTCCAGGGACCCACAGCCGGTCAACACTTAACGTGAACTCAGCTCATTTGGCTGCAATTCAGCAAATCAGTCAGGAGTAGTGACCAAAGCCACCCAGGGCAGAGATCCTCCTAGAGCCAGGTGCTGGGAGAACGAGGTCAGCAGAGAGCAGAGGAGCCCCAGAGCCCAGCCACCGAGGGCTGGGATTTTCCTGAGGGGCTGGATGAGCTGCACTGCAAGACACACAAGTACACATACGTACACACACACCACAAATATGCATGTCGCACTCAATGCACACACTCCATACACAACCACACACTCCACACACAACCACATACCACACACACACAACCACACACTCCACACATTCCACACACAATACACACACTCCACACACAACCACATACCACACACACACAACCACACACTCCACATACTCCACACATAACACACACACTCCACACACAACCACACACTCCACAAATACACTCCACACTCAACGCACACACTCCACACACAACCACACACTCCGCACACAACCACATACCACACACACACAACCACACACTCCGCACACACACACATACTCCACACACTCCACACACAACACACACACTCCACACACAACCACACAAATACCACACACAACCACATACCACACACACACACACACACACCACACACACTCCATACACGCTCCACACACAACACACACACTCCACACACAACCACACAAATACCACACACAACCACATACCACACACACACACATACCAGACACACACCACACATAACCACATACCACACACACAACCACATACCACACACACATCACACACCACACACACACCAGACACACACCACACATACCACATACCCATACCACACACACCGCACATACCCCCACCACCAACCCCCCTACACACATGCCTTGTGGAACAGAAGTGGAGAGAGACAGAACTAGTACTGTGATTAGGAGAATCTGGGAAGGCTTTACCCAAAGAGAGCTCTGAGTGAGATTTTGGAGATTTTGGCAACAGGAGGAGGAGCCTGGGGTAGGTGAGGGAGCAGAGGCCCTGGATGCCTCTGGGCAAGGGCAAGAACAAGGCTTCCCTTTGCCCTGGAGGAGGGGGCTAGCAGGGGAAGGACTGGGTAACCAGGAGACCCAGTGAGGCTTCTGTTTCGAGGCTTCCCAAAGGCTCTAGCCGGGCCAGCCAGCGGTGCCTTTGGACTTTGGAGCTTGTCTTTGCAGTGCCCTCCGCTTCCCAAGCCCTCCAGCCCTTCATCCCCACTTAAGCTCCAGGCTAAGAGTAAATGCGTCTCTTCCCTGAAGCATGTAGTGACCGGGAGAGTGAGGCTTCCTGGACGCTGGCTACTGCACCAGGCACCCTGACGTCTGAATGAAGAGTGAGCTCTCTGCCCTACCTGTCCCACCCTTCAGGTTCAAATATCACCTTCTGTACACGTGAGGATGCAACATCCCTTGATTTGGGTCAAGGGAGAGGGCAGGAGAGACCTTGCCCTCTCCGCCCCTCGTGCTGGAGCTGATGCCTTGTGGCCAGTCATGGTAAGTGCCCTGGGAGCCCCCCAAGGGAGGGGTGGTGCTCTGCTCACCTCTGTCCCTTTTCAGACCCTGTTTCTGGCCCTGCTCATGGTGGTCATCCCAGCCATTCCTCTGAATTAGTCCATAGCCTTGTCCTGGGGGGCCCTGGCTGCTCCCCATGTCCCCAGGAGGCCTCAACACTCACCGTGCACTCAGCTTCTCTTCTCTGCGGGGCAGATGGCACTAAACTGTGACCCTTGTCGAGTCCTGACCCCCCACTCCCAGGGTCTGTGTTCCTCTTTCCCAAAAAATGTGCCAGGCAGAGAAGGGGAAAGCCGCACCTCCTGCGGCAGGACCTCTTGGGGAAGGCTCTCTGAGTCTGCAAAGGATGCTGGCAGTTGACTGCTTCAGCTGGACAGTTCACACCCAGGACACCTGCCCTCCATGACTGCAAATGCAGTGCGTCTCAGTGGGCCCCTTGCTGTCCCGGTGGCAGGACAGAGCGGGGTCCAGGCTCCGCTCTGGTGGCTGCCCCAGGGCTTGGCCACAGTGCCCTGGCTCCCGTGAAACCTCACCCTTTGAGGAGGGCCTGGAGGTCAGGAAACTAAGGGAACACAAAACCACCTGGTCTCTCTCAGTGTCCAGAAACTTGTCTCTCACTGTGACAGCAGGCATGGACAGAGGGCCTCCCCTCCGGAGACCAGGGTCCCCCCAGATCCCGGTCCAGCCACTGCTCTGGCAAGTGCAAGGCGCACGTCGCTCATCCTGGATGTCAGAGGCTTCCTGGTGTTTGCTTTGCTGCCTCCCCTCCGAGGGTCACGTGCTTTGGTGCAGAGTGAAGCTGAAAGGAGGTAAAAGTTTTTGTTTCCTGCTTTCCCATCACAAGGGATCCCAAGCCCTCCTTGTCCTCTTCTTTCTTCTCATACAGCTGAATGGGCTCCTTTGTCAGCCTTATTGTGCTTCCCCAGTCCCATCTGGGGCCATCGTCTGCCCGCCTCATCTGTATCTTTCTTGTGCCTCCAGAATGCACTGAACAGTTGTGCAGATTGCTCAGAGCACAACCCCAGGGGGCACCCTTCACAGAAATGAGGAGGTGAATGGCACACAGGTCCACAGTAGCCTCAGGGGCCCCCTTCTGCATTTCTTCTCCTGTCTTTGCCATGTTGGAGTCCATGAGAGACTTCCTCGAGTTGGTGGCTCTGAGGTTCTTTTCCCATTTGGGGAAAGAACCATTAGAGAACCATTTCTCTATTTTAAGAAAAAAAACAGCTCAGGGATTATGAGCAGTGGTGATTAATACTTGGCCTCTGTGTTGGAGAGAAACTAAGAGGGTGGTGAGGAATAGGGAGAAACAGCATGGAAACCTTAAAGAAAGGGATAATTTCTACTCAGTTCTGGAGTAGAAGTTATCTACTACATACTCAGTTGGCATAAAACTAATTAATTCTCACCTTCCTCACAGAGAAAGTGAGAAAAAAATTAAGTTTTTTGCTAAACCCTTGAGAGCAGGTTTTTATCTCATGTAACATGGCAGGTTCTTATCTAATGCAATGTGGCCTTTAGGGATGTTTTTCCTTCAGGGACTTTCTAAAAAAAATTGTCTTTCAGGCCATCATATGTGGCCCTGACCAGCTGTATAGACCTGATAGCAAATGAGCCTATATAAACCAATCAAATTGTCCCCACCCTAGTTACACCCGTTTGTGGTTTTTGTGCTTAAAAGTGCTCTGTAAGGACAGTTTGGGGTTCGTTCTTCCCTGGAGGTGACCGAACCCCGGCGCGCCGGCTTAATAAATCCTCTTGCTGTTTGCATCGAATCCGAGTCTCGGTGATCTTTGAGAAAGCGACGGGTCTTAGGAAAAGACCGAAAGGTCTAACAAAAGAAAACTGTCGTCAGAGGTTCTACCTCAGGAGATGGGGACATTCTTTCCGGCAGGAGACTGCAGTTTTGCAGGCTGTCTGGCCAGGCAGCACCCGCAGGAACTGCAGGATTTTCCTCTTAAAATGGTACCACCCTTCTTGCCTTGGTTCCATAGTTTATTTTCTTTTAAAATCTACTGTATTGAAGTATAGGCTTCCCAGGTGGCTCGAACAATAAAGACTGTGCCTGCCAATGCAGGAGACATGGGTTTGATTCCTGGGTCGGGGAGATCCCCTGGAGAAGGGAGTGGTAACCCACTCCAGTATTCTTGCCTGGAGAATCCCAGGGACAGAGGAGACTGGTGGGCTACTGTCCATGGGGTCCTAAAGAGTCAGACACGACTGAAGCAACTTTGCTTGAACGCACGTGTTCCTTTCTAGATTCATATGTTGAAGCCCCAGTATCTCAGAGTGTGACTGTATTTGGAGATAAGGTCTTCAAAGAGGTGACTAAGCTTTTTTTTTTTAATTAATTTGCCTCTGCTGGGTCTTAGCTGCTGCATGTGGGATCCCTGACCAGGGATCAAACCTGGTCCCCCTGCATTGGGAGCGCAGAGTTAGCCACTGGACCACCTGGGAAGTCCCAGGACATGGATTTTTATTTTAAGTGAGGTGGAAGCCATCTGGATGACATGATCCTTCGTAGGTTTTGAAAGGATCCTTGCGGCTGCTTGAATTGTGGAGGGCTTTATGGTGGGCCTTCATCCAGTCTGATCAGGGTCCTTATAAAAGAAGAACTGTAGAGACCGTGAGGAAGGGACAGAGGACGAGAGACCACATGAGGACGTGGTGAGCAGGTGACTGCAATAACGTGATTTATGAAAAAGTATATATCATGTCTCACTCTGCACCCGTGGACTGTAGCCCACCAGGCTCCTCTGTCCATGGAATTTTCCAGGCAAGAAGACTGGAATGGGGTACCATTTCCTACTCCAGGGGATCTTCCTAACCCAGGAATCAAACCTGTGTCTCCAGCAGCTCCTGCACGGGCCGGCGGATTCTTCACCACTGCGCCACCTGGGAAGCCCCTCTTGTATATTTGGTCTCTTTCCACAGTTCCTGGCTAAAAGCTCCCCAAAGCCTTGGAATTTCCTAAGTGAGGCTGATAAATGTTAATGTGGTGACTTTTGGGTCTCCCCTAAGGATGGGGGCTGGTTGCCTTGGAGACCAACCAAGTGACTGGAGGGTTGGAAGTTTTCAGTCCCACCCCTGGACCTCTGGGCTGGAGGTGGGATCAATTTCAATCAGCCAGTGATTTGGTCAGTCATGCCTATATAATGACACATCCCCCAAACCCAAAGGGGTGGCGTTTGGAAAGCTTCCGGGTTTGTGATCACGTGGAGATTCAGGGAGAGCAGTATTCCTGGAGAGGGCACGTTGTTTGCCCCGTGTGTCTCTTCCACCTGACTGTTACTTGAGTCACATCCTTTTGTAGTAAACCAATCATCTAGTAAGTAAAACGTTTCTCTGAATTCTGAGAGCCGCCGTAGCAAATCGGTAGCATCTGGAGTGGCAAGGAGGAACAGTTTTGTAGGACCAGACCCTTACCCTGTGGGCTTTGGTGTACTCTCTGGGTAGACAGTGTCAGAACAGAGTTGAATTGTAAGACACCTTGCTGGTGTCTGAGGGTTATCTGTTGGTGTAGGGGAATACCCAGCCCCTCATTAGAACTGGGTTCAGGAACCTAATTTAGTAACCATCTGTAAGCCAAGGAAAGAGGTCACAAAAAGACTAAGGTTTCTGACACCTTGAATCTCAGACTTCTAGGCTCCAAAACTGTGAGAAAATTAATTTCTATTGTCTAAAATTAATTTCTGTTGTCCAAGTCGCCCAATGTATGGGGAGGCCCACATGGCAAGAAACGAGGGTGGCTTCCAGCCAAAAGCTAGCTAGGAACTAAGGCCCTCAGTCTAGCAGCCCCACAGGAACTGGATCCTGCTGACAGTCACATGATTGACTTTGGAAGTGGATCCTCCCTGAACCGAGCCTTCCGGTAAGACCTTTATCTTGGCTGAGTACAGCTTTGTGAGAGATCCTGAGCAGAGGATAGCAAAGCTGTGTCCAGATTCCTGGCCCACAGAAGCTGTGTGATGATAGACGTGTTTCAAGGTGCTGTGTGCTAATGTTACTCAGCAGGAGATAGTCAGGTCAGTCCTGAAAAGAGCTCTTTGAGGTGGAGACTGGAGTTAATCCTAGGCCCAGTCAGCACTGGCCTGAGGCAGACTCCTCGACTGTACCTGGAAACTTGAGGCTCCTGGCATGAATCACGTCCTCACCTGCTCTCAAACTCCCCGCTAATGAGCTGAGAGGTGTGGACAGATCTCCAAGGCCTCTTTTGGTGCCAACTTCCTACAACACGATTAAGACCTCACAGCCAGCACACCTGGGTTGGTTGGCTTATGGCAGCCCATGGAGGCTTCATTTAAAAACCAGTGTTTGAGGCGCTTCCCAGGTGACGCAGTGGTAAAGAATCCACTTGCCAATGCAGGAGACACGGGTTAGATCCCCGGTCCAGGAAGATCCCACGTGCCAAGGAGCAACTAAACCTGTACGTCACAATGGCTGAGTCTGTGCTCTAGAGTTGGGGAATCCAAACTGATGAGCCCGGAGACTGCAGCTACTGAAGCCTGAGTGCCCTGGAGCCTGTGCTCTGCAACAAGAGAAGTCACAGCAATGAGAAGCCTGCTCATTGCAACTAGGGAAAAGCCCGAGTGGCAATGAAGACCCAGCACAGCCAAAAATAAATAAATTAAAAAAAATTTTTTTAAAGCAGTGTTTGACTTTAGAATTTTGCAGACGGCAGCCAGTGTCAAATACTGTCTCCCCAAATTCATGTCCATCTAGAACCTCAGAGATTCACTGGAAAGCTTGATGCTGAAGCTCCAACACTTTTACCATTTGACGTGAAGAGGTGACTCGTTGGAAAAGATCCTGATGCTGGGAAAGATTGAAGGCAAGAGGAGATGGGCACAGCAGAGGATGAGATGGTTAGAGAGCATCACTGACTCAACCCACAAGAATCTGAGCAAACTTCAGGAGATAGTGAAGGACAGAGGAGCCTGGTATGCTGCAGTCTGTGGGGACTCAAAGAGCTGGACACAACTGAACAACAAATATTGTACAGAAGTCATCGAGATTCTTGGATTTCCATGAAGCATAAATATGTCACAATGCAGCCATGAAGAACGAGGACTTTGAAGATTTTAGATAATGCTATAAACAGTTTTCCAAATTAAGAACAAAAAGCAGAAGTATGTAGAGTGTGACTATGACTTAGTAAAAAAAAAGAGACCCGCTGGGGAGGGAAAGCTGAAATACAAATAAATGGTAGGACTGCAGCAGATTTTCTCCCTTTTAATTTTTCAGAATTCTTTCATATGTTTATATTCATGTCTATGGAAAATATTATAGGAGATTGCGTAAAAGGAATTCAGATTTTAAGAGAGACTGTGAAACATACTAGTGAAATGAATTTGTGACACCATTACCCGCCTCGGTAACAACACTGTTGGCATGAATGTACATCACCTGTATACTTTTTCCCTCTCTATCTTCTACCTCCCAGAGGGAACAAACACTCAGAACTGAACTTACATTGGGACTTCCCTGGTGGTCCAGTGGTTAAGACTTCACCTTCCAATGCAATGGATACATGTTCCATCCCTGGTCAGGGAGCCAATATCCTGCATGCCTCGTGGCCAAAAATCCAAAATGTCAAACGTCAAACAAGAAGCAATATTGTAACAAATTCAATAAAGATTATAAAAATGGCCCACATCAAAGGAACTCTTTAAAGAATTGAACATATCTCACTATTTGGCCTTTTAAAATAGAGTACTGTGAATTACAAATCTATAAATGGGGATTATTTGGTTCTGCTTATTATAAGGTTTATTAGGAAGGTTGTGCATACTGGTTTTGTGACCTGCTTCTTTGATTCAGCATTACCCAGCTAATATTCACCGATATTCATTTCTCTGGCTGTCCTTCACTCACTCTCTTTGATGGATGTTGGACTTGGCTGCTCAGCCCTGTCAGACTCTTTGTGATCCCATGGACTGTAGCCCNTTAGGAAGGTTGTGCATACTGGTTTTGTGACCTGCTTCTTTGATTCAGCATTACCCAGCTAATATTCACCGATATTCATTTCTCTGGCTGTCCTTCACTCACTCTCTTTGATGGATGTTGGACTTGGCTGCTCAGCCCTGTCAGACTCTTTGTGATCCCATGGACTGTAGCCCACCAGGCTCCTCTGCCCAAGGGGATTCTCCAGGCGAAAATCTTGGAGTGTGTTACCATGCCTTCCTCCAGGGGATCTTCCCAACCCAGGGATTGAACCCAGATATCCCACAGTGCAGGCAGATTCTTTACCGACTGAGCCCCACCAGGGAAGCCCTTTGTTGATGATAGCCTTGCTTTAAAAATGTATTCATTCAGGGCTTTGTCCAGGTATTTTGGAATACAGGAATGGGTGGGGGAGCGGGGGGGGGGGGNAATTCCATATATATGTGTTAGTATACTGTATTGGTGTTTTTCTTTCTGGTTTACTTCACTCTGTTTAATCGGCTCCAGTTTCATCCACCTCATTAGAACGGATTCAAATGTATTCCTTTTAATGGCTGAGTAATACTCCATTGTGTAGTCTCTTCCCTGGGTCTCACCCTGCACTGGTGCTTTGTACAGGCTTGACCCTTCAAATAAACTAGATTGCCATCCTGAGTGAAGCAAGTCAGACAGATAAAGGCTAATATTGTATGGCATCCCTTATATGTGAATCTAAAAATAAATGATACAAAATGAACTTATTTACAAAACAGAAACAGACTCACAGACTTGAAGAAGGAAGTTATGATAGCTGGCAGAGAGGGGGATGTATGGAGGAAGGGATAGTTAGGGAGTTTGGGATCATGGTGTACATTAAAAAAAATGTACTATATTTAAAATGGATAAACAGCAAGGTCCTACTGCACAGCACAGGGAACTCTGCTCAGTGCTATGAGGCAGCCTGCTAGGAGGGAATCTGTGGGAGAATGGATACATGTGTATGTATGGCTGTGCCGCTCAGCTGTGCACCTGAAACTATCACATTGTTAATCGACTATACTCCAGTTTAAAATTAAAAAGTTAGATAAAATAAGAAAGAAATTTTCCTGCTGTACGGGCTTCCCGNAGGAGGGAATCTGTGGGAGAATGGATACATGTGTATGTATGGCTGTGCCGCTCAGCTGTGCACCTGAAACTATCACATTGTTAATCGACTATACTCCAGTTTAAAATTAAAAAGTTAGATAAAATAAGAAAGAAATTTTCCTGCTGTACGGGCTTCCCGGGTGGCACAGTGGTAAAGAACCTGCCTGCCAGTGCAGGAGACATAAGAGACATAGGTGGATTCCTGGGTCGGGAAGATGCCTAGAGGGGGCGTGGCAACCCACTCCAGCGTTCTTGCCTGGAGAGTCCCATGGACAGAGGAGCCTGGTGGGCCACAGTCCGTGGGGTTGCACAGAGCCGGACACGACTAGAGACACTTGGCACCACGCACACACAGTAGTGGCCCCTGGTCCAGATTGGTTGCCCTGTCTTAGATGGTGACACAAGACCAGGCCCTTCTGTCCTGGGAACTAACACAGGGCTTCCTAACTGGTTCATGTTCGGAGGGTGAGCTGGTCCAAAGCCTCCTGAGGCCCAGTGTCTGGGAACTGAGGCCAGGCGGTAACTGGAAGGGTGGAGGAGTGGGTGTTTCGGCATGATGGTCGAAACAGCTAGGACAGCTAGCTCAGCCAGAAGTTGGAGCAACATATTCTCACCCTTGTTCCTCTCTCTTCCTGTGTAACAGATTTTCCCTCCTGTTTCACTTACCATAAGGTGACAACTGTCAGACTTCCCCGCACCCTGATGTAATAGCACAGAAGCTTTCACACAGAGGACTGCAACATTCTTCATCCTTCACAGAAGAGCTACAGAGCCATTCAAAGACCACTGTAAAATGATCGATAGCAACTGATTCTCTCTAACCATTAAAAGGATGCCTTTTTGCCTTAGCATCAACCAACTGGGCTGAACTCTGTGATGGGCTTGTGGTGATTTTAGGAACCAAGTGGAAGCGTTCTCTTCTCCCCAGGAAATGTTCCACTTTAGGACAGGAGCAGACAATTTGTTTGTTTGTTTGTTTGTTTTGTTCCTTTCCTCCATTTGACATCAGTCTGTAAATGGAGAAACGGTTCGGAAACAGAATGAAACGAGGGACTTCCCTGGTGGTCCAGTGCTTACAACTTAGCCTCCCAATGCAGGGGGTGTGGGTTCTATCCCTGTTTGAGGAGGTAAGATCCCACATGCCTTGCAGCCAAAAAACCAAAATATAAAACAGAGGCAGTGTTGTAACAAATTCAATGAAGACTTTAAAAAATGGTCCACAGGAAAAAATTCATTAATTAAAAAAAATGAAATGAGAAACCTGTTTGGTCTTGGGGTTTTATCTATCCCAAGAACCATCCACTCAGCCCCCATGCAATGTGAGTCCTTGGCCAGGTTAGTGACATAGGAGATGCAAAAGATGTAATTAACACAGAAGGGATGACAGAACACAGTGTCCCAAGATAACCCTGCCTAAACNAAACCTGTTTGGTCTTGGGGTTTTATCTATCCCAAGAACCATCCACTCAGCCCCCATGCAATGTGAGTCCTTGGCCAGGTTAGTGACATAGGAGATGCAAAAGATGTAATTAACACAGAAGGGATGACAGAACACAGTGTCCCAAGATAACCCTGCCTAAACCCCTTGCGGCGATCCTAACAGGTACTGTAGCCACACATTGTTAGAATAAAATATCTTCGTCTCCGTCATGAGTTCATAGCGATAATCAGACCACTTAGCCAAAATGCACCCCAGGGGACATTCTTTAGGGATAGTTAAAATATTTCTCAATTTTTAAAAGACACAAACAACACACATGAATGCCATCATCCAAAGAAACAAATGAACTGGCTCACAAATCAAGTAAAAGGCCAGTAACTCGTTCCTCTCTCCAACAGGATACTCAACTCAAATACAAAGCAAATTGGCTTATTGTGGAGAAAAAGCCCCAAACAGAGAGGAAATAAAGTTTCTGGCTGTACACTGCTGCTGCTAAGTTGCTTCAGTCATGTCCGACTCTGTGCGACCCCATAGATGGCAGCCCACTAGACTCCTCTGTCTCTGGGATTCTCCAGGCAAGAATATTGGAGTGGGTTGCCATTTCCTTCTCCAATGCATGAAATTGAAAAGCAAAAGTGAAGTCGCTCAGTCGTGCCTGACTCTTAGCGACCCCATGGACTGCAGCCTACCAGGCTCCTCCGTCCATGGGATTTTCCAGGCAAGAGTACTGGAGTGGGGTGCCATGAATGACTTTATTGAGCCTGTCGGCTGGCTCCCAGATGTCAGTTCCTTGCTCTAATTGCCAAGCTGCAGCCAGTGCTGCTTCAGGGAATTCTGAAGGGAAGATTCTGAGGACAAGTGGTCCCAGCAGTTGCTCAGGCCTTGCTGGACAATTCCCCAATCTGGGGGCCTCTGGCCACAAGCAGCAAGGCTCCTGGTTGGTTTCAGAAGGTGGGCGACTTGTGCCCTAAGGAGCCATCTTCCGAAAGGTAGAGTTCAGACTTCCTCTGTACTCAAAGGGGAAGGGGTAAAGCCCTGGTTCCAGCCAGCCTTCAGAGGGGATGGGTTAATTCCTTCCTTCCTGCAGGCATCCATGGGTATGCCTGATCAGGGTGCTTCCTGTGAGCTAAACAAGGGATTTTAGCTTAACACCGACTATCTGGGAGGCAGTGTTTCAGAGATGGTCCATTATGTATCATTTAAGCTTATGGGCAGCATTCTTTCGGTGATTAACTTGTAACAGAAAAGCAAGAGTCTTCTTTATTATTGAGACACAGCCACCTTCATGAATGGTCTTAACTGGATCTCCTGGGTAACTGGCTGCAGCTTCCACATCAGCTCGCACCGCTTCACTTTGCATTTCTACCTTGGGCAGATGACTTCTTTCCTTAAACCTTATGAACCAACTTCTGCTAGCTTCACTTTCCTTCGGCAGCTTCCTCACCTCTCAGTCATGTCTCTTTGTGACCCCAGGGACTGCAGAACTGCAGAACTTCAGGCTTCACTGTCTCCTGGAGTTTGCTCAAACTCATGTCCGTTGAGTCAGTGATGCCATCCAACCCTCTTATCCTCTGTCGACCCCTTCTCCTCCTGCCCTCAATCTTCCCCAGCATCAGGGTCTTTTCCAATGAGTCAGTTATTTCCATCAGGTGGCCAGAGTATTGGAGCTTCAGCTTCAGCATCAGTCCTTCCAGTGAATGCCTCCACTCCCCCCAAATTTTCCTTATGCCCCCTTGTAATCCATCCTTGCTTTCACACTTGTCCCCACTTAACCACTGATGTGCTCTTACTGAGAATTAGTTTCCATGTTTAAGCGGCACACCGTGCATTCTCTTTTATGTCTGGCTGCTTTCATTCAACATAATGATTTTGAAAATTACCCGTGTTATTATGTGCATCAATATTTTGCTCTTTTAAAAAAGTTTAACAACTTTTATTGAGCTATAACTGGCACACAGTACTGCATGTTTCTAAAGTATACACTCTGATAGATTTTAACCCGTGAATATGCACCATGAAAACCGTTCAGTTCAGTTCAGTTCGTGAAAACCGTTACACTAATCAAAATAATGAAAACATGCGTCACTCCAGGATTCTCGCCCAGCCCCAAGCCGCCTTTCCAGCCGCTGCTTGTCCTTGGCGCCCTCCATTAATGCCGACGGCGCCACCCAGTGGCCCAAATGGGAACAGTCGCCACTACCTGGAGAAAGGGAGGGATGTTCTGGATGTGGAGAGGCGGGGAGCGCCCCGCTTGGGTCCCGGTGGGATGGATCAGAGGGCAAACCACCCCAGGCCGGCTGGGGCCTCCCCACATGGAGGTCTGAGGGCGACACATAAGCCAGCTAGAGCCACCTCCGCTGCTTCTGCTGTCTTGACTTTAATTTTTGAAAATGGGTAAGAGTGCTCGCTTCGGCAGCACATATACTAAAATTGGAACAATACGGAGAAGATGGCCCCTGCGCAAGGATGACACGCAAATTCGTGAAGCGTTCCATATTTCTACCAGAAACTATAAAACTCCTAGAGGAGAACATAGGCAAAACACTCTCCGACGTAAATCACAGCAGGATTCTCTATGACCCACCTCCCAGAATATTGGAGATAAAAGCAAAAATAAACAAATGGGACCGAATTAAAATTAAAAGCTTTTGAGCAACAAAGGAAACTATAAGTAAGGCGAAAAGACAGCCTTTGGAATGGGAGAAAATAATAGCAAATGAAGCAACTGACAAAAAACTCATCTCAAAAATATACAAGCAACTTATGCAGCTCAATTCCAGAAAAATAAACGACCCAATCAAAAAATGAGCCAAAGAACTAAATAGGTATTTCTCCAAAGAAGACATACGGATGGCTAACAAACACATGAAAAGATGCTCAACATCACTCATTATCAGAGAAATGCAAATCAAGACCACAATGAGGTACCATTTGACACCATTCAGAATGGCTGCAATCCAAAAGTCAACAAGCAATAAATGCTGGAGAGGATGTGGAGAAAAGGGAACCCTCTTACACTGTTGGTGGGAATGCAAACTAGTACAGCCACTATGGAGAACAGTGTGGAGATTCCTTAAAAAATTGCAAATAGAACTGCCTTATGACCCAGCAATCCCACTGCTGGGCATACACACTGAGGAAACCAGAATTGAAAGAGACAC
>SJYA01001210.1:213638-257300 GCA_006410615.1 Neotragus moschatus | reverse complement strand
TGGGTTTTTATTTTATGGTTAAGTGGGAGAATGTTCTTATTTTTAGGAGATGTGTATAAGAGACAGTGACTGAGCAACTGACCTGAGCTGAACTGATTGATGTCAACTATTCTACAAACCTAAATTTAATGAAGATTACATATATAATTATAAATGTTCTAGGAATCACATTAAAAGAGTAAAATGAAACACAAGAAACATGAAATTAATGATTCTAGATTTTTAATATTGCATTTTATTTTTAAAATACTCTAATTTTTCAACACATAGTCAGTATAGAGTGAGGTATATTTTTATTTCTACTAAGTTTTTGAAATCCAGATCTTATGGCAGATTTTAATTCAAACAAGTCACATTTCAAGTGTTCAATAGTCATATGTGGTTGGATGCTACTGTAATGAGCAACATAGTTCTACATTGTGATCAGATTCTGTTCCACTTGAGAGAGGACAAAGGTAATTTTGGCCTTTGGCTGGAGTGTCCCCAGGGCAGATGATTGCAAAATGTAGCCCTCGTTCAGATGAATAGTAGTGTCCATGGTGCTGGAAGAATGTCTATGATGAGATCTAAGAAATTATCTTGGTTTTATGAGGATCAAGGAGCAGCAGGAAAGGAGGGACCCACATACAAGAGGAAGGGAGATAGCTAGGCTCTAGGGAAGGTAGCTACAATTTGGGCCTGGGAGACCCGCTCCACCTTTCCCTGTCCTCTTCTCTCCCAATCCCCTTAACTCACCTTCCTGCTATTTACCTTAACGCACCTGCTACCACTCTAAGCCAAACTTATCAGGGCCTCCAAAAGTAACGCTGAACCCAAATTGGTCCTTCTGCATATGAAAATGATTGCTAAATATATGAGAAAATGGTCACCTTGGAAAGATACATGGAAAACTTCAATAAAGTACCAGGGAAAGGTTTAGAACAAAGGAGAAATGCAGAACACATTCAGTACTGCTTGTTTCCATTAATTTCTTTATGTAACTTCTAATGTTTTAAATGATTCTTTTTTTTTTTTTTAATGGTGTAATAATGAGATCATGAAAGAAAATGACCTGTGTTTTGGTACTTAAAAGTATCATCGTGCGTCAATTTGGGCTCATTAAACTGATATCACCATGACAAATTTCAGCCACCCTGGTCTAATTCTTGTTTCAACTCTATTCTTATTGTTTAAAAACAAATTCTCTCCGCATTTTTTTCATTTAGGTTTCTTAGTGAAAAAACCTCATTCCCCCCCCACCCCTTTTTTTTTTTGTATTTGGCCAAATCATTACTTGTTGGCCTGTTCCTGGATGGACAGTTCTTGAGCCAGGTCATTCAGTGGTTCAACTAGCTGTGGCCAGGAGAGACAATGTGACTCCCTGGGAACTATGGACAGGTGGGCATAGGAAACAATATTTTTTAACATACTTGTGAACTAGGCAAGCTGGGTGGTCATCCGGCTAGCTTCTTGGCTTTCTCGAAGAAAGTATAGGGTAGTGGATGAGAGTATAGACTAGGGAATAAGACTTACTGATTCCATCATGAGCCAGCTGAATATACTCAGGCAACTTACTTAACCTCTCTGAAAATCTCTCATCTATCATGGAGCTACTGATAATATCAATCTCTTGGCTGCTGTGAGAATTAACTGAGATAATATATGAAAGCTATTCGAATAGAGCCTGGCACATAGTAAGTACCTTATAGTATCGCTTTTTTTTTTTTTTTTCCTTCTTCTCTTATTTATGCAGTACTAAAATCACTGCAGATGGTGGCTGCAGCCATGAAATTAAAAGATGCTTACTCCTTGGAAGAAAAGTTATGNGGGGAAACAGTGGAAACAGTGTCAGACTTTATTCTTTTAGGCTCCAAAATCACTGCAGATGGTGACTGCAGCCATGAAATGAAAAGACGCTTACTCCTTGGAAGAATAGTTATGACCAACCTAGATAGCATATTCAAAAACAGAGACATTACTTTGCTGACTAAGGTCTGTCTAGTCAAGGCTATGGTTTTTCCAGTAGTCATGTACGGATGTGAGAGTTGGACTGTGAAGAAGACTGAGCGCCGAAGAATTGATGCTTTTGAACTGTGGTGTTGGAGAAGACTCTTGAGAGTCCCTTGGACTGCAAGGAGATCCAACCAGTCCATTCTGAAGGAGATCAGCCCTGGGATTTCTTTGGAAGGAATGATGCTAAAGCTGAAACCCCAGTACTTTGACCAACTCATGCGAAGAGCTGACTCATTGGAAAAGACTCTGATGCTGGGAGGGATTGGGGGCAGGAGGAGAAGGGGACAACAGAGGATGAGATGGCTGGATGGCATCACTGACTCAATGGACGCGAGTCTGAGTGAACTCCAGGAGTTGGTGATGGACAGGGAGGCCTGGCGTGCTGTGATTCATGGGGTTGCAAAGAGTCGGACTCGACTGAGTGACTGAACTGAACTGAACTGAACTATGTGTCAGGCTCCGTGCTGATCACTAGTGAAGGCTCACCTGCTGCTGCTGCTGCTGCTGCTAAGTCGCTTCGGTCGTGTCCGACTCTGTGCGACCCCATAGATGGCAGCCCACCAGGCTCCCCGTCCCTGGGATTCTCCAGGCAAGAATGCGTTAGCAATTACCCAGCGCTACTGTGAGTCTGGCTCCGTGCTGATTACTTTTTATCTTACTCAAGTTCCCATCCATCCTGTGGAGACGAACTTCCCTGATTATTCCCTTCTCTTCTTTTCCCCCTTTTCTCCTTCTCCCCTCCCCCTCCCCTTTACCCTCTTCCCCTCCTCCTCCTTCTCCCTTTGGTGCTCCCTTCCCCGGGAACAGACAACATGGAGGCTAATGGAGGTTAAATGACTTGGTCAAGGTCACCAAGCTGAGACATGGTTCAGGAAGGACCTGAATTTAAATCCAAATTGTCTGATACTGAGGCCCATTCTGAATGAGTACACAGCTCTGCTCCCGTTAACGAGTCCTGATGGCATCAGGGCCCCTGATCCGAGCCAGGCGGCCGGCAGCCCAGGGAACGTCGTGAGTCCTTATGCTTCAGTGGGTCCGGCTGCTCCTCAGCCGTTCTGTCATGAGACTCTTATCAGGTCCTGCCCCAGGTGTCCTGCAGGCCCCGAATGAAGGTGGGCAGAAGCAGCCCTCATGTGGTTGTTCACCCCTGGCACGAGCAGAGCAGCTCCAGGGCTAGACCTGGCCTTAGGTGACCCCAGGCAGGCAGAACCCAGGATTTATTAGTCATTACCTTTTTGTATCCTCCCAGGTTCTATTTTACTTAGGAGAGAGAGACAGAGACAAGCAGAGACAGAGTGGAGAAGCTGGGACCCTCTCCATGACTACTGTGGGACGGGGAGCCAGGACTGGATGCTTTGGTTTCCTGAGTAGGTGGCCGCCACCTCTAAGATACACCCATGGAACCCCTGGTGAATCCATAATGGCCTTTGTGTGTGACAATGTACTCACTTCACATGCAGTTTTCAGCAAGAATGATTCTGAACTTCCCAGTCTTATCTAAGCTGCAGGGGAGAAAAGCAAAGACAAGGTCACGTCTTCTTTGATGTCTTCTTTTGCCAAGTGAGAGCTGTTCCTCCCCTCAGGCTGGTGGCCTTAGGAACCACAAGAAAAGGGTAGGGATTTTTAGTCTTTTTGGGGTGGGGATGGGGTCCTGTGGACCCTTTTGAAATTTGGTGAAAGAATATATATATTTTTTTCCTTCACCTAGTTGTCTGTCTTTATTTTCTGCTTTTGTGTTAATCTCACTGCATTTATAGGCATTTGTGAGCTACAAACCTCTTCTCTCTTTCTTTTGGTTAGTGAGTGGGCTTAAGAGAGCAAGCATAATATCCCAACACCTGGGAACCTCTCTAGACAGAATGCAATGAGCAAGCTAAAATACAACACCCTGTGCACCAGGGAGGACTTCTGACTTTTTGTTTTCTCTGAAATGTTGAGGATCAGAGGCAGGAAAGAGTCTGAGCAGATATGTTTCCTTCAGGCCTATCCGTGGAGAAAGGAAAGTCTGAAACTCAGCTGCTGGGTTTTATTTTCCTAAGCAGATGATGATAAGGGTTTTTATTTATTAAAAAAAAAAAATTCTTGGGGTGTAGCTGATTAACAGTATTGTGATAGTTTCAGGTAGATAGCAGAGTGACTTAGCTATATATATACATGTACCCATTCTCCCCCAAACTGCCCTCCCATCCAGGCTGCCACATGGCATTATAGTTCCATGTGCTATGCAATAGGACCTTGTTGGTCATTCATTTTAAATGTGGCAGTGTGTACATGTCCATCCCAAACTCTCCTGAGTATCCCTTTCCCCCATCTTCCTTTCCCCCAACCCCCCAACCCCTGCTGAACCCCAAGTTCCTTCTCTAAGTCTGTGAGCCTCTTTCTGTTTTCTAAGTAAGTTCATTTGTATCATTTTGAGAGTGTTAATAGCCTCCGTAGGGAGGCCAGAGATCCTCAAGCAGGCAGGAGGAAAGAGAACTGCAAGTGGCAGACATTTTAATTTCTTTTTTCTCGTATAATGCTGCGTTGTCCCGGTGACCCCTGGTTCCACCTGAATTTGACTTTATCTCAAACCTTGAGCTAACCAATGCGTTTTTCTCATGGAATTGTCTTCCTTAAGCTATGTTAATGAACCATGTATTTGTCTTTCTTCAAGATTCATGTCAATTGTTTTATGCCCGGGGATGACTCATCTTGTGCCAATACTATCTCAAAATGCATGTTGTGAGTGAGGAGCCTGGTGCAACTCTCTTAGTTTTGAGGTGTTTCCTTTCTCTAATTAGCAGCTTGCTGATAGGTATATAACTCTTTGCTAAAAACTAGCAAGGGGGCACTCTTTCTGTTCCCGTCTGATGTCTGTCAGAAGCTCTCTCTATCTCTTTTATACTTTAATAAAACTTTATTACACAAAAAGCTTTGAGCGATCAAGACTCATCACTAGCCCTGGATCAAATTCTTCTCCTCCGGAGGCCAAGAATCATGGCGTTGTTCTTGGCTTGTAGCTGCAACCTTTCAATTTCTTTTCAGATTCCACACGTAAAAGTTGTCATACAATATTTTTCCTTCTCTATCTGACTTAGTTCACTCAGTATGATAGTCTCCAGGTCCCTCCATGTTGCTGTAAATGGCATTATTTCATCTTTTTAATGCCTGGGTAATATTCCATTGTATATATGTACCACATCTTCTTTACCCATTCCTCTGGAGGACAGGGGTCTTGATGAAGATCTGTGATGTCTGCCCCTGGTCAGAGGTGCTGGAGGGGAGGTGAGGAAGGGCTGCTGGACCAGCACCCCCCATAGACAGCTAGAAGATTTGTGTGGGTATGGATGGGCCATTGGTTCCACTGCAGTGGTGAAAGCAGCAATGTTTGGCATATGAAATCTTAAGGCCACACTGGTCTTGAATCATGAAAGTTACTGAGTAGCCTCAAAAATACAATTTAACAGCCAGAGACATTATAGCCTGAAGTCATGGGAAGTTTTGAGAGACTTGCTATCGGATCTAGTTGGATCCTTGATTCCTCATTGGACTATAATCTCCAATCAATACATCCAGCTAGAAATTACTAGTGAAATGCAAATCAAAACTATATGAGGTATTGCCTCACATCAATCAGAATAGTTATCATCAAAAAGTCTATGAATAATAAACACTGGAGATGGTATGGGAAAAAAAGAACCCGTCTACAGTGTTAGTGGGAATGTAAATTGGTGCATCCACTATGGAGAGTAGCATGGGGGTTGTTCCTTAAAAGACTAACAATAGAGTTACCGTATGATCCAGCAGCCCCACTTCTGGGCATATACCCAGGAAAGATGAAACCTCTCATAAGAAAAGATACATGCATTACCCAATGTTCATTGCAGCTGTATTTACAATAGCCAAGACAAGGAAGCAAGTAAGTTTCTATCGACAGATGAATAGATAAAGGAGATGTGAGATATATGTATATACGTAAAATTGTACATTATGTAGCCATAAAAAAGAATGAAATAATTTCATTAGCAACAACATAGATGGACCTAGAGATTATCATAGTAAGTGAAGTAAATCAGAGAAAGACAATTATCATATGATATCACTTATATGTGGCATCTAAAAAAATGATACAAAGGAGCTTATTTACAAAACAGAAACAGATTCACAGACACAGAAAACAAACTTATGGTTGCCAGTGGGGAAAGGGACAGAGGGATAAATTAGGAGTTTGGGATTAACACACACTGCTGCTGCTGCTGCTGCTGCTAAGTTGCTTCAGTCGTGTCCGACTCTGTGCGACCCCATAGACAGCAGCCCATCAGGCTCCATTGTCCCTGGGATTCTCCAGGCAAGAATACTGGAGCGGGTTGCCATTTCCTTCTCCAATGCATGAAAGTGAAAAGTGAAAGTGAAATCGCTCAGTCGTGTCCGACTCTTAGCGACCCCATGGACTGCAGCCTGCCAGGCTCCTCCATCCATGGGATTTTCCAGGCAGGGGTACTGGAGTGGGGTGCTATTGCCTTCTCCAACAAACACACAGCACTATATATAAAATAGATAAACAACAAGGGCATAGCACAGGGAACTGTATTCAATATTTTATAATAATCTATAATGGAAAAGAATATTAAAAATTTGTGTATATATATATATATATATAATGGACTTCCCAGGTGGCGCAGTGGTAAAGAACCTGCCTACCAACACAGGAGACACAATACATGGGTTCAGTCCTTGGGTTGGGAAGATCCCCTGGAGAAGGAAGTGGCAACCCACTCTAGTATTCTTGCCTGGGAAATCCTGTGGACAGAAGAGCCTGGTGGGGTACAGTCCATGGGGTCGCAAAGAGTTTAACATGATTTAGTGACTGAGCACACACCTATACACACACACACATGCATAACTGAGTAATGTTGCTGTATATCTGAAACTAACACATGGTCAATCAGCTATATTTCAATGAAAACATACATTCAGTTATGTTCCTTTGCTTCATAATTGAGAAGTGGCATTTCATGCAAAGATGGGCTCGATAAAGGACAGAAATGGTATGGACCTAACAGAAGCAGAAGATATTANCTTAATTTACAAATTGTTATTGTCATGTTTCCACTTTTAATCTATTATGTTTAATTCATCATCCACTATTTTGTAAATCAATGAATAAATAATATACACCAGTAAAATGTGTACATTAGCAGATATGAAAAGGACAGCTTTTAGGGAGATTGTAGTCTTTTGTGCAAGCCAATAATTAAACTTTTGAGTTGATAAAGGATATGCAGTGAAACGATGACTATATGAAGAATCTCTCAGGCTGTATGAATTCAGAAAATAAAAAAAATTAGTGATGATGGAATTAGTCAAGAAAGTCATTAACTAGGTCCCAAAATACAACTGGGCCTTGAGGGAGGGAGGGATAAGTAGAAGAGAGGAAGAAAACATTCTAAGGAAACCTTTCTAAGTATATCAGTATCTAAAGATAATTACATGTCTTGGCATGTGAAGTCAGTGGTTTGTATGACTTGTATATCCATCCATTTGTTCATTTATTAAACTAGCAAATATTGAGCATGTATCATATGCCAGGTGTTCTTTTAGACTCTCAGATATGGTGATGAACAAGACAGATAAAATCTTTGCACAAATAGGTTTTGATGCTTGGGGTCAGCAACTCTATAAAGGAAAATCTAGTTAAGAAAAGGGCTGACAGTGGGGATTTCAGTTAATAATAATGGACTTCCTTTGTGGCTCAGCTGGTAAAGAATCTGCCTGTAATGTGGGAGACCTGTGTTTGATCCCTGGGTTGGTAAGATCCTCTGGAGAAGGGAAAGGCTACCCACTCCAGTATTCTGGCCTGAAGAATTCCATGAACTGAGTAGTCCATGGGGTCACAAAGGGTCAGACGTGACTGACTGACTTTTACTTTCACTTTCATAGTTAAGAGTATTGTATTGCATATTTGAAAGTTACTGTATGCAGAGTCACTCAGCCGTGTCTGACTATTTGTGAACTCATGGACTATACAGTCCATGGAATTCTTCAGGCTAGAATACTGGAGTGGGTAGCCTTTCCCTTCTCCAGGGGATCTTCCCAATCCAGGGATCAAATCCAGGACTCCTACATTGCAGGTGGATTCTTTATCAGTTGAGCCACAAGGGAAGCCCAAAAGCTAATGCGAGCACGATGCACTGGAGTGGGAGAAGGCAATGGCACCCCACTTCAGTACTCTTGCCTGGAAAATCCCATGGATGAAGGAGCTGCAGAGTACATCATGAGAAACACTGGGCTGGAAGAAGCACAAGCTGGAATCAAGATTGCTGAGAGAAATATCAATAACCTCAGATATGCAGATGATATCACCCTTATGGCAGAAAGCAAAGAAGAACTAAAAAGCCTCTTGATGTAAGTGAAAGAGGAGAGTAAAAAAGTTGGCTTAAAACTCAACATTCAGAAAACTAAGATCATGGCATCCGGTCCCATCACAAATAGATGGGGAAACAGTGAGAGACTTTGTTTTCTTGGGCTCCAAAATCACTGCAGATGGTGACTGCAGTTATAAAATTAAAAGAGGCTTCTCCTTGGAAGAAAACTTATGACCAACCTAGACAGCATATTAAAAAGCAGAGGCATTACTTTGACAACCAAGGTCTGTCTAGTCAAGGCTATGGTTTTTCCAATAGTCATGTATGGATATGAGAGTTGGACTATAAAGAAAGCTGAGCATCAAAGAATTGATGCTCTTGAACTGTGGTGTTGGAGAAGACTCTTGAGAGTCCCTTGGACTGCAAAGAGATCCAGCCAGTCCATCCTAAAGGAAATCAGTCCTGAATATTTATTAGAAGGACTTATGCTGAAGCTGAAACTCCAATACTTTGGCTATCTGATGCGAAGAACTGATTCATTGGAAATGACCTTGATGCTGGGAAAAATTGAAGGCAGGAGGAGAAGGGGATGACCAAGGATGAGATGGTTGGATGGCATCACCAATACAATGGACATGAGTTTGAGTAAGCTCCAGGAGTTGGTGATAGACAGGGAAGCCTGGCATGCTACAGTCCATGGGGTCACAAAGAGTTGGACATGACTGAGTGAACTGACTGAAACCACTTAAAAATGGGACTGGCATGTGGTCAGCTATTGTTATTAGGCTTGTGTGTGTATGCTCAGTTGCTCTTCTGTCCATGTGAATTTTCCAAGGAAGAATACTGGAGTGGGTTGCCAGTTCCTACTACAGGAGATCTTCTTGATCCAGGGATAGAACCCAGGTTTTTGCAATTGGCAGGTAGATTTTTATTTTTTACCACTGTGCCACCTGGGAAGCCCATTATTAGGTTCAGTGGATGTCTTATACTTGGGCCTGTGCAGTTCAGTTCAGTCACTCAGTCATGTCAGACTCTTTGCGACCCCATGAATTGCAGCACACCAGGCCTCCCTGTCCATCACCAACTACCGGAGTTCACCCAAATTCATGTCCATTGACTCGGTGATGCCATCCAGCCATCTCATCCTCTGTCATCCCCTTATAATCCTGTCCCCAATCCCTCCCAGCATCAGAGTCTTTTCCAATGAGTCAGCTCTTCGCATGAGGTGGTCAAAGTATTGGAGTTTCAGCTTCAGCATCAGTCCTTCCAATGAACACCCAGGACTGATCTCCTTCATAATGCACTGGTTGGATCTCCTTGCAGTCCAAGGGACTCTCAAGAGCCTTCTCCAACACCACAGTTCAAAAGCATCAATTCTTCAGTGCTCAGCTTTCTTCACAGTCCAACTCTCACATCCATACATGACCACAGGAAAAACCATAGCCTTGACTGGATGGACATTTGTTGGCAAAGTAATGTCTCTGGTTTTGAATATGCTATCTAGGTTGGTCATATCTTTCCTTCCAAGGTGTAAGTGTCTTTTAATTTTATGGCTGCAATCCCCATCTGCAGTGATTTTGGAGCCCCAGAAAATAAAGTCTGACAATGTTGCCCCATCTATTTCACATGAAGTGATGGGACCAGATGCCATGATCTTAGTTTTCTGAATATTGAGCTTTAAGCCACCTTTTTCACTCTCCTCTTTCACTTTCATCAAGAGGCTTTATAGTTCCTCTTCACTTTCTGCCATAAGGGTGGTGTCATCTGCACATCTGAGGTTATTGATATTTCTCCCGCAATCTTGATTCCAGATTGTGCTTCTTCCAGCCCAGAGTTTCTCATGATGTACTTGGGCCTGTAGTCATGCATTAATCAACTGATTTTGAATTGGATGTAGGAATTACTTATTGGAGATTGGAGGGCAGAAAAGAGAGTAGATAGGAAAGCATATTGCCACAATGCCCCTTTAAGAAAGCACGTCTGAAATTTTGCCAGTAAATTGGTTATAATCTGGCCCCCTTCTGTTACCCAGAGCCCAGGTAACCATCCTTACACACAAATTGGAGGTCTCATTCTTTTAGCCATTTGTGTATCCTTTTAATTGGACACATGAGGTGAGGGTCATGGTAAGTTGACCTGAGGGGGCTTATTAAACTTCAGTTCTACGCAGCAAGACAGTACATTGTGACAGTAGGCGACCCATTTCCATCCCAGTTTACAGCCAAAGTAACAGTCGCCACCAAGTTGAGTGCAAGTGCGGACTGTCGCTCCATTATTTCTAAACACACTGTTCCCTGAAGGAGAAAAAACACAGACGCACAAAGGAAAAATCAGTCTTCAAGAGCCTGGGGGAAATCATAGGGCTGTCCTCTCTTTCCTGGTGAATGGCTTCTCAGTTTGGGGTTTTCCTTCTACACTCCATCCTCTCATCTGCCGTAACATTTTGGCGAGGGCCACTGAGTCCAGCGCTAATCAGAGGAAGCTGAGGGAAACAGGATTGTAAATATCTGGACAGTGATCTATGCTTGTGGTGAAAAGGGCTCCCCTCTCTTAAGCTATGGCAGACTTTCGGGAGGTAGCAACAGATGACCAGGGCAGGGGCTGAATAACACTCAACCACCTCTTGCCTCTAGCCCCTCTGCTGACTGATACTGTGGTCTCCCTGCTGGGCTTATACCAATGGGGCTTTTTAAGTGCCTCAATCCTTGGAAGGCCCTCAATTTTCATGACCCATACCCATCCTTACTTACCTGAAGGCAATGCGATCACCAGGAGGAAGAGTAACCCAGAGAGATGGAGTCTCATAGCTGGTGAGGACAGAACCAGAGCTTCCTGGGGGTGGCGATCCGGGAGGCTCCTTTATAGTGCTGGGCAAGGCTGGGTGGGGCTGGACGCTGGCCTCATTCTATCTGGAGGGATACCCAGGGGAGACAGGCTTTTTCAGGATTATAGGAAAAGGAATCCCTGGGCCATTCTGTGCGGCTTCCTCTTCTACAAATCATGGGGGAGGAAAGGACTCAGTCAAGGCAGAGGAAAGGGAGAGACCAGGCACCATCAT
This sequence comes from Neotragus moschatus, assembly GCA_006410615.1. Lineage (NCBI taxonomy): Eukaryota > Metazoa > Chordata > Mammalia > Artiodactyla > Bovidae > Neotragus > Neotragus moschatus. The sequence continues at coordinate 245,906 of SJYA01001210.1, read as the reverse complement.
GCTCGGGGCGGAGCACTGTTCCTGCGTCACTTCAGATGGACACTGGTGGGAAAATGGCAGGGAAATGTCTGCTTGTTCCTCTCATTCTTTGCAGTCCCGCTGAAAACTCAGGAGCCCAGAGAGGTGATGTGATAAAACAGGCTGAACTGCAGGCCGGAAAGGATGTCAGCAAGAATTTACAGTGTTCCAAGAAGCAAAGGATCGCAGGGTGTCAACTGTTGGCCTGACCGAGAGTTAGGTAATTGTTCAGACATAGTGAAGGAGGGAAAGCTTATTTGCCTATTGGAGGCTGACGCTGCAGGGAATCTCACCCCCCAGAACAGTTCACTGAGCGACTTTGTTTTCTAGATGGCTGATGTGGAAAGTCAGCTGGACTTTGGGAAACAGTTCTGGGGAAGGTTCTGTTTTTGCAGTGGGTGAGTTAGAATTCTCTCCTGGCCCCTGAGAGCAGGAAGAGCTGGTTCAGGGTTGGCCGCCTCTGTTAGGAGTAGCGCAGAACAACGCTTCCCTGGAGCAAGAGGGACGCGGTTCCCGGGAAGGGTCATTAGGTCTGCCTCCCTGGAGGGATGGTGGGAAAGAAGAAGGCATGAACTTAGGCTTTATTCTTGCCCCTGAGCCAGGCTTGTACCCGAATGATCCAAGACCTGAGTCTGTAAAGTAGCAGCAGAGCATAGTTTTATTGGTTACACTCTGTTTTGCTGTCACAGGCCCTTGGATGAATTATTTAGCATCTCTGAGTTTCAGCTTCCTCTTTTCTTTTTCTCTTTCTTTCTTTCCCTCTTTTTTTAATTTTAGGATTAAAAGAAAATTAAGGTAGAGTTGCTGTACAATATTACGAAAGTTATAGGCATACAATATAGCGATTCACAAATTTTAAAGGTCCATTTCTAGTTATTATAAAATATTGGCTAGATTTGCTGTGTTGTACAACATAGTCTTGTATCTGATTTTATACCTGTTTGTACCTTTTAATTCTCTACCCCTATATTGCCCCTCTGCTCTTCCCTCTCCCCACCTGTAACCACTATATATATTCTATCTGTGAATCTGCTTTATTTGGTTATATTCACTAGTTTGTTGTATCTTTTTATAAAGATTCAACATATAAATGGTATCATACCATATTTGTCTTTCTCTGTCTTATTTCAGTTATTATAATACCCTCCAAGTCCATGTTGTTGTAAATAGCAAAATTTTATTCTTTTTTATGGCTGAATAGTGTATTTCATTGCATGTGTATATATTCATATTTACATATAGCATAACTTTTTAAATCATTTTTTTTGTTTGCTGGCGGCTCAGCAGTAAAGAATTTGCCTGCAATACAGGAGATGCAGGAGACACAGTTTCAATCTCTGTGTTGGGACGATCCTCTGGAGTAGGAAATGGCAACTCACTCCAGTGTTCTTGCCTGGAAAAGTTCCATGGACAGAGGAGCCTGGTGGGCTACAGCCCAGGTGGGTTGCAAAGAGTCAGACATGACTGAGCACACAGGCATGTTCTGTTGATGGACACTTAGGTTGCTTCTATAGGGCTGCTATGAACACTGGGGTGAATATATCTTTTTGAATCAGTGTTTTTTTTTTTTTCAGATAATCTTCCTTTTCTCTAAAAGTGCACTATAAGAGGTTTTTTTTTGAGGATGAAATGAGATAATGCTTACAAAATGCATTGTGCTATTTCCTTCTCCTCTTCCTTATCCTTTATTAAATTGCCACTATAGCTGTGTTTCTTTCTCTTCTGTGGACCCTCTCCAAGAGACTTCTTAGTGAATGCAAGACATCACTGGGAAAGTTTTATTCTGGTTTACAGCAGTGGTGATGGTTGAGGATGTGGCTGCAGGTTGGAATGGGGATGGGGGAGAGATGGTGGGCGAGTGGACCGGAAGCACTGAGGGCAGTGCTGGTTCAGGGCTGAGGATTCCCTTGCAAGATCCCAGGAAAGGCTCCCAGGAGACCCTTCAGTGGGCATATGATTCTGGCCCATAGAGCCCAGGCCATATGCTAACCATCTGCTATCATAGACATAGTGTAGACCATAGCAAAGACACAGCCACAGCATAGACACCTCATTCTTTCAGAGATGGAGGAAACAAGGCTCAGATTTGTGAATCGACTTGCACAAAGGAAGGAAGCAAGCCGTGGGCTGTGCTGACGTCAGATATTCAGCTGTCTTGATACTCAATTCAGGACTCTGTCTTTCATATATTTTAAATTGTTCAGTTGTGCTTTAGGGAAGATGGGAAGTATGAACCTAACATTTTCTAAATACTTCTGAGTCCCTCCTACACACAGTTCTGGAAAAAACCAGATCTAACATGTGTCTGGAAATCAGTATATGTTCAGGACACACCCTTTCCTTTCCATCCACAGATGTCCTATGAAATCACCATTCCAGCCTTTGGGAAGGAGTTTCTCCTAAGTGAGTTAAGTGTTCCCACCTTCTGCTTGAAGTCTTGTTGAACACAGCTGCCAGGGAAACAGAACGGCGTCATTCTCGTCTATTTAGTATTGCTGAGTTGGTGCTTTCTTCCTTTATCTTAGTTTTCTAGAATTCTTATGCTTGCCTTACTATTGTCTTTACTTTTGAGAAAAAAATGTCCACTGTACATCCTACCGAACCTTAATGAATTACCCTGTCAAATTGAATTATGCTTCCTTTCAAGCTGTCTCATTTTACTAGTCAAACAGCTCCTGAATGCAGTGACTTCATTGTTTATTTTTCTGCATGGGCAAATTTATTTTCTCCCATGGTTTTTATTTTTAAATTTTATTATTATTACATTATTACAACTACATTAAAAATTATTAAGCTATTAAAATTATACTTTTCCATTATTATTATAGGGTATTGTATATAGCTCCCCATTCTATACAGTAGGAACTTGTTTTTTATCCATCCTATAGGTAAGAGTTTGCATCTGCTAACTGCAAACTCCCAATGCTTCTCTTCCCCCCTCTTGGCAATCATAGTCTGTTCTATATGTCTGTAAATCTACAGACTCCATCGTTTTTAGAACAGTTTTAAGTTCACAGATAAATTGAGTGGAAAGTTCATACAGCTTCCTCCTGTCAATCACCCCTACCAGAGTGGTATGTTTGTTTCAAATGATGACCCCCCCCCACAGTGACATATATTATCACTCAAAATGTGTACTTTATGCTAAGGTTCACCTGTGGGATTTATGTTGTCAGCTTTGACAAATGTGTAACATTTCATCCCTCTTATAGTATCATACAGAAACCTCATACCATCCTAAAAATCCTCTGTCCTCTGGCTGGCTCTTATTCTTAAACTTTTAACAAAATATTGACAAAAGATGAAATTTAACACACATAAAGAAAAACACATCACAGACTTAGCTCAGTGACTGAATATGCAGCAAGCATTGTGTAACCACCACTTAGATCAAGGAAACAAATGTTCTTCAGCACCAGGGACTGTCCCAGGCCCCACTAGTGAGTGCAGCCCACTCCCTCCCCTTGTGGGGGACAGCTCAGACGCCAAGTGAGCGGACAGGTGATGTATGGACACGTGGCGTGTGCATGCCGGCTGTGGGACACGTGGTGGACAGATTCGTGACGGGTGTACACATGGTGCACAGACGCCTAGTGCTCAGACACGTGCTGTGTGCGGGTGAGGACAGCCAGCAGAGGCACCTGGACCCAGGCGTGTGGACAGCTTGCCAGACCTAGGGACTGGGACCAACAGTCACCCAGGTGTGGGAAGCGTGCCAAAGCGACATCCTCGTGGGTTCTCTGAGGAGGATGCTCTGGCGCCCCCCACTACGCCCCCCGCTTTGTTGATTTTAAAGGATTTTCGGGCTTTTAAAAAGTCTTCCCGCCCCCTCTTTTCCCCTTTCTGGCCGCTAGGCCCAAAAGCGATGGAGCCTGTGGAGACCGGGCGGAGAGAGCAAAGGCTACATTCTTACCAATTACTCTTCTCAAATATTTGCTTTTATTGCCTGCTACAGAGGTTGGCCTTTATTAGAACTATGCATCATAGAGTAGTCAGGCTATCCAGGAACAGGAGAAGATTTTCAAGACAGGTAAGTGCTAAAAGGGCTTCCCTGGTGGCTCAGTGGTAAAGAGCACGCCTGCCAGTGCGGGAGATGCGGGTTCCATCCCAGCGTGGGGAAGATCCCCTGGAGGAGGCATGGCAACCCATGCCAGCATTCTTGCCTGGAGAATTCCAGGGATAGAGGAGCCTGGCAGGCTAGTCTTCATGGGGTTGCAAAGAGTGGGCCATGACTGAGCGACTGAACAACAACAAGCAGTTAAAAAAAGGTAAGGCACAGAAATGAAAGATGCCATCAAAGTGGCATTAGCTTGTGCCATGCCAGAGCTTGAGATTTGTGAGAACCATGGAAATGGGAGTATGTTTGGCTGAAAAAGCTTACAAAAGACTCTGTATATGGGGTCCAAGCTCAGGGACTTCAACTCAGCTCTCCAAATGGGAATAAATGAATGAGTGGTTTCTTTGACAACTCCCATGAAAACTTCTCTTCCGAGGTACAGGCAGGCTATGTGTTTTAGTGCAAAGAACCCAGATCTTAGCTTCTGATAGATTCAAGTTGGCCTCTGTGCTCTGCCACTTCTGAGATATGTGATGTTGGACAAGTCACTTAATGTGTCATAATTCCGGGGTCTTCATCTGTAAGATGAGAATCAGTGTACCTCTTTATAAGTTGTTGTGGGACAAATGGAGATGACACACAGAAAATACAGGGTCTGTGAGTTCTTGGTGACTGTTCTTTTCTCCCTCTTTGTATGAGAAGAAGAGACAAAAATGAATGGAAAATGACCATATCTGCATAATATTATAAGTCAAAAGAATTGTGAGAGGAGAGGGATGGGAAGACAGCAGGAGAGACTTGGGCAGGCTGGCACTTCCCTAGTGCCCTGTGGGTTTTCATTGAGACTTGTAGAAATTGGGTTTCTCTGTAAGATGCCTCCTTGTTCTCCACTTCCTCGCCCCTGATGGAGTAACTGAAAATCCGGTTGTTCAGGAAGGCACACAGAACATTTTTTGACTGGAAAAAATTTAGATGAGGGTCAGGAGTGGATGTTCAAAAAGTATTTTTTCCCCAGGCCTGTTTTCTGAGGGTACTGCTTTGCCAGGTCTCCCCAAGGAATTTTGTCCCTCTTTCAAAACAGAATCGTTATGTTGCTACAGCCTTGATTGTTGGAATGTTCTCTCTTGTGATGTGCAGTCTGTTGTACACTTGCCTTCATGGACTGCATAATACTCAGGATATTCAAGTTATAATAAATACTTTACCCAGAAACAAGTTGGAAGAGATTCTGTTTCCTATATGAAAACTCCCGGGATTAAAATAAGGTCTCCCCATCACACCAATCCTGGAAGATATCAGTGGACACAGATCTGGTACATCTTCTCTTCTGTGGTTAATCTGTGGGGCTTGGGAACCCGGGAATACTGAGGGCTAGTGCCCCAGGTTCTGACCAGGAATCCAAGGGCTCACAATAGACCGCAGGATCACAAGGTTTAAAGATGTATTTGCCTAGACCAGTCCTCCTATAGGGTCTTTGTTCCCATGTCCAGCTCATCCCTGGAAAACCTGAGGAGGTGTCAGTCCTGGGGAAGGCCTGAGGCATATTGGCATGGCCCAGCTTAACAGACACCCATCCCCTTAGCTGGAAGCACACTGTCAAATGGAAGATCAAGGTCAATGAAAGGAGAAAGCCTTTAAGGTGTGATGAAGGGACATGTTCCTGATCCTAGAACTTCCCAGCAGAAGATGGGAAGAGGCCTGTTTCAAGCTGGGGTGAATATTGGGGTTCAGTGTGGCCCATTCTGCCANATCCCCTTAGCTGGAAGCACACTGTCAAATGGAAGATCAAGGTCAATGAAAGGAGAAAGCCTTTAAGGTGTGATGAAGGGACATGTTCCTGATCCTAGAACTTCCCAGCAGAAGATGGGAAGAGGCCTGTTTCAAGCTGGGGTGAATATTGGGGTTCAGTGTGGCCCATTCTGCCATATAGGGCTGATGGGAAAATCCATGGAAGTCAGAGGGTAGAAGTACATTGCTGCCATCTCCTTAGCAACTGGGGGACATCAGACCANACCTTTGTTGGCAAAGTAATGTCTCTGCTTTTGAATAGGCTATCTAGGTTGGTCATAACTTTTCTTCCAAGGAGTAAGCGTCTTTTAATTTCACGGCTGCAGTCACCATCTGGAGTGATTTTAGAGCCCCCCAAAATAAAGTCTGACACTGTTTCCACTGTTTCCTCATGCTTCTGTTAGAGGCATTTTAATAATAGGCTGGCTAGAGCGATGTTGCCTACAAGAGGGCAGGGTCCTGGTTGTAGAAGTTAGTAAGTGGCTTAAAAACAAATTGATAAGAGACAATAGACCAGATGTTCTATAAAAGTAGAGTGGAGATTGGATCCAGGGGTATGTTTGTAACTTTAGGAGAAAGGTGGTAAGGGTTTGGGCCCAGTCGGCCTGCAGGGCTAACTCCCAAAGTGGGAAACATTATCCCGGGAAGCCCAATTGCTCTTGAAATGATGCCACAAACAGATGGACTTCTAGAAGGCATTGTGTGCCTGTCACCCACCCTAGCGGGTTCACTGAGAGATGCTGCTGTTGGACAGGTTTAGGAAACATGGAAGATGAAAGCTTGAACATCTAGAGGGGTTGGATATTATACAGTATTTCCCTCCCAAGGCCAGCTATTTTCTGGTTGTGCCTCAGGAAGATTGCAAAGGCAACACTGTGGGCCCAGACAGGGCTCGGGAAAAGAGCATGAAACAGGAGGGAAGGGGGGTAGGCACAACTTTTGAGAGAATGACATAGCCCAAAGGAATAACACAAACGGATTAAAATCAAATGGGTCCAAGATGACAAGTCAAATTCAACTAAACCTTGATCTTCAATCTGCAAGCTAAACACATACCCAGGGGCACCAGGACAGTTCCAAGGCACTGTCAAAAGACGGAGGAGTGGGTGGTTCCCTAATTGTTGGAATGCTCCTCCCACTCATTAGCATATGAAATCACCCAGCCTGACAATTCCATGGCCTCTACACTCTCCTCTGTGATGTCCACACCTTGTGGAATGTGCTTCTCTCTGAATCCAAACAAATCCACCTCTTCCTATTGCTGTGTCTCTAACTGAATTTTTGCAATGAGACATCAGAGCCTGAGCTTCATTAGGTCCTGAAACCAGACACCATGGGTTTTGGCTGGGCTCAAGTCCTGGGAGAGAGGAGTTGAAGGATGGGAGGAAATAGCAGTGGGAAAAAAGTGCCAAGGAATCCCCTTCATAACTAGCCAGAAAACCTGCTAAATACCTGACCTATGCTCACAGTTTTCACTGGCCTAATTCTTGGCACAAAGACGATTAAGGACAGAAGAACCCTCACTCACTTGGACAACAGCTACTGGGGCATAGAGGATAGTGGAACCTGCAGGACCTGCTGGGGAGTAGCCTCTCCAGAATCCCTCAGTTGTGTCCACTGCTGCTCTCCTGTTCACAGGGGGTTTAAGGAAACAAGGAACGAGAGATTGTAAAGGAATTAAGATTTTTTTAACCATATGTCCTTCTAGTCATAGGAACGAGGACCTCTTACTTTAATGGGAGGTCTTCTGGAATCTGAGACCTTGCCACGTGAGCATGCTGCTGTTTGTTTTGGCTGTCCCATTTGCCAGCACGCTGGGCTTCTTGTCATTTGCATCGCACTGGTTTTCTTCTCACTGGTTTTCTTCACGTTCAGCTTCTGCTACAGAAGCTTTCACCGAGTTGCACTTCTGCTGTGTTTCACCTCCGCCTTGCAGGGCTGAACTGAGGTTGTTTCAGCTAGGTTAAATATGAGAAATGGCACCATAGATGTCGGGGGAGCATGTAATCTCCTCGGTTCTGTCTTGCCACAGCAAAAATTTCATGCGATGGACGGAGCCGTGGTATAGCTCAGTTTTATCAGGAAAAACAAAGGATAGTACACCCTTGATAGTACACCCTCGAGGAGTGAGGGCGGACCAACCAGAAGACAAGAGAAGAGAGGCCTCAATCTTTATAGACTTCCTCCTTTTATACATTTGTCTCCTCGGCCCTGAGCCTGCCCTATGTAAATTGGGCTAGCCAGGAGGGCTGTTTGTTTTACCTGAGGTCCTCACTCTGGTCCTTGGAACTTCCTTTGTTCCATTTTCATGGAATTTTCCCTTCTTTGTCTTTTAGCCACCACCATTTTGGACTCCTTTTTCCCATTCTAACTACTTAACAATGAGATCGCAAAGAGTTGGACATGATTGAGCGACTAAAATTTACACTTACTTACACTAATGATGGACTTCCTTGGTGGCTCAGACAGTAAAGCATCTGCCTACAATGTGGGAGATCTGGGTTCAATCCCTGGGTCGGGAAAATTTCCTGGAGAAGGAAATAGCCGTCCACTCCAGTATTCTTGCCTGAAAAATCCCATGGATTGAGGAGCCTGCTAGGCTACAGTCCACGGGGTTGCAAAGAGTCAGACACGACTGTCTTCACTTCACTTCACACTAACGATAAGAAACAGGAAGATGCAATACGTCTAAACTAGTTTAGACGCTCAGTCATGTCCAACAGTTTTTCGACCTTTCTGCTAAGAGATATGGAATAATAAAGCTCATTAGTGAATGTACTGCTGAGCTGCATCTATAGCGTGAAAGACTTCGGGGACCCTGTTCATTGGCTCATTACTAAAGCAAAATAGGAGAGGAATATACTGGGGTATAAAATAAGCAGTCTTTGCTAGAATTGAGATTTTTTTCCCATCTTTTATATCCCTCCTTTCTTTGTCTTTATAATAATCTCATAAATAGGTTACTGCCAAATTAAAAATTCAATCTTAAAAGTATGTTTTGTACTTTTTATTTACCATTTTACTGATTGATCTATTGATTGATTTTTGCTTGTATTGTTTGTGCTTCCTTTGGTTTGAAAGTTACACATTCTGTATTTATTCTTATAGCAATGATCTATTTTTAATCAGTAAACCTATCTTAAAAAATATCTAAAATATCTAAAATTAATCATTATCTTCATGTTCCTCCAATTATACAAAGACTGTGGAATGTTTTCTTGTAGTAATTTTCTTCTCCTTTTTCATTTTTTTATTTAATGTTTCAACGTTATTTTTATACTTTTTAAAATTACTCATGCTGCTGCTAAGTCGCTTCAGTCATGTCTGACTCTGTGCAACCCCAGAGACAGCAGCCCACCAGGCTCCCCCATCCCTGGGATTCTCCAGGCAAGAACACTGGAGTGGGTTGCCATTTCCTTCTCCAGTGCATGAAAGTGAAACATCAAAGTGAAGTTGCTCAGTCATGTCTGACTCCTAGGGACCCCATGGATTATAGCCTACCAGGCTCCTCTGTCCATGGGATTTGCCAGGCAAGAGTACTAGAGTGGGGTACATATATTTTATTTTTAATAGTCCTTGCTTATTTGTATTCTCTAATGTAAATAATTAACTTATTGCATGCTTATTACTGCTTTTTCATCTTAAATCTCTCTTTGCTTAATTTACTGCTTTATGAAGAACATCTTTTAGTAATTATTTTAGTGATTATTTTAATGACAATATAGTTGATGTACAATATTATCTGAGTTTCAGGTATACAACATAGTGATTCAAAAATTTTAAATGTTATACTCTTATAAATGTTATTTATAGGATAGTGGCTATATTTCCTGTGTTGTACAATATATTCTTATAGCTTATTTATTTTCCACTTAGTTGTTTGTACCTCTTAATCCCCTATTCCTGACTTGCCCTTCTTTCCTTCCTTCTCCCTGCTGGTAGCTACTAGTATGTTCTCCATATCTGTGACTCTGTTTCTTTTCTGTTATATTCATTGGTTTGTATTATTTTTTAGATTCCACATATAAGTGATATCATACAGTATTTGTCTTTCTTTGCCTGATTTATTTCACTTAGCATAATACCCTCCAGGTCCATCTATGTTGTTGCAGATGGCAAAAGCTCATTCTTTTTTATGACCAAGTAATATTCCATTGTATATATTTGTGTGTATACACACACACACACATATAGCATATTTTGTTTATATATATATACACATATATGTATGTATATGTGTATGTTTATATATATATAAACAAGATGTGACAAATACACACACACACACACACAATGGAATATTAGCCATAAAAAAGATATCACTTTACACCTGATCAGATGGCTGATTCAAATAGGTGTGAAGTGATATCTTATTGTGTTTTTTAATTTGCATTTCACTATCTTTTCCCCACTAAGTGTTCTTGGTGCTCCTGTAAAATGAGTGGGATTAGAGATGACCTGGAGTGCTTATGTTCTTGATCATATATGCGTAGGCTTATTTCTGGGCTCTTATTTATGCTCCATTGACCTATGTGTATGTTTTTATGGCAGTACCATACTGTTATGATTACTGTAGCTTTATAATATAGTTTGTAATTAACAAGTATGATACCTCTACCTTTGCTCTTCTTTCTCAACATCGTTTTGACTATCTGGGATCTTTCATGGTTCCACATGAATTCTAGAATTGTTATTTCTATTCTGTAAAAAAATGCCATTGACAATTAGAATATCACCTTTATTCAACTCTTGATGAATGAATGTCTCTTGCCGTTAAGTATTAAGAGAGATACAGGTTCTCGCTCTTGCTTTGGAGATCACTTCTCTAATGGGTCTCTAACAGTGCTCCCTCATCCAGCTGAAAAGAGAGGCTTTTCAGATAGTCAGCAGGCTGGGATATTTTCAAGTTTCAGTTTATCTCTATGTATAAAGAATGTACATCTTAGTGAAAGAGCAAAATGTGAAGCAAGATTCTGGAGTATTTTGAGAACATTTCCAGAGGAGTCAGTGTGCTCATATAAGGATCCCCTGCTTCCTTCATAGTCTGAGAGTTTTCTTGGGTCCTGTCTGGATGCTTTCCTTACTCTGGATACTGAACCATGGTTATCACTCCAGGTCATGGTTATCACTCCAGGTCATGTCTAATCCCATCTCTTTTAATCTCCTATTTCCTAATGACTCCACAGGAGAATTTGGGGATTTTTAGTATCTTCCCTGCTAAAGACACCAACATTGGATTTTATCAAAGGTTGAATAGTGTCTGGAAATGTGGAACCCTTTACAACCCTTCATTGGTTTCAACCACTGTTATCCTTTTGTCTTTTCTCAATATCAGTGAGTAGCTGGAAAGTCAGGGCTGTCATTCAGGCCAGGCCTTGGGCACAGTTTTCTCAGTCCTATTCTAGGTCAGTGATTTGTTTTCTGCAGTTAGAGCCCTGTCCTCTCAGAATCACAAGAGAGTCTGAGCTGAATTCGGCAGTGAAGTTGAAGAGGATTGCTGCACACCCAGAACCTGCCCCCTTGCATCACTGCACCGCTTATCCTGAGCAGCATGTGCAGAACTCATTGGTGCATCTCTACACGGCGGGGGGGGGGTGGGGTGGGGTGACGTTGAACAGTGAGGCAGATGTGCGGCAGCACCACAGTGGTCAGTGGGACAACCAGTGTGCTAACGGAAGTTGCTGGGTTTGCCTGTCACACTTTTTTTTCCTTTTCCTTTCTTCTTTTTTGGCCACACTTCAGGGCACGTGGGATCTTAAGTTCCCTGACCAGGAATTGAGCCATCAACCCCTGCAGTGGAAGCACAGAGTTAATCACTAGACTGCCAGGGAAGTCCCTGCCTGTAGTACTTTTGTAAGGTTCACTGGTAAACAAAATGAATTCGAGTGGGACAGTTTATTACTTATACACAGCAAAGCAAGACCAACAGGTGTGTCAGCTCCTAGTCTCACAGGATGGCACTCCTCCAGAGTGGCCAGATGGTAAATGGCAGAGGTGGTGAGCCACTCAGCTGTGGAGAAGCCAACTCTGAACCATGGCCAAGTGGTCTGATAGCTGAACCCAAGGGGGTTGAGGTGGAAAGTCACATGATTTCATTCTCTGAAACCAGGGAGGTGGATGAGAACCTGCTTTGTTACAGCCTATCATAACATAGCTTTTGTCCTTGTGTTTTAAGACCTGCAGGGTCAGACCCAGTCAAGACTCGTGCAGCCTTAAGTGAAGTCAAAGTGGTCCATGTGAGAGATATACAAGGTCATTAGAGGCTGGGGCAAGTCTGTTCCTCTACAGATGAGAGGCTCAAAGAAATGGTGAACAAGGAACTGAAGGTATGGCAGGGTAAAGCCTAGGTGTAAAAAGATGTTTCTATAGTTTTGGGGCCTCTATAAATAATGTAGGCAACCTTTCTATGAGTAAAGATAAAAATAGGCACTGAGGAGAGTGTGAATATCACTTTGAAGTGAGGAAAAATATATTATAACCTGTTTTCATGAGAACCTTAAGTGTCTTTAGGAAGACATCAGCTCAGCGTTTCAAATCTAAGATTATAAGATTTCAATGTTCTGATGGCTTATGGCAACCCACTCCAGTACTCTTGCCTGGAGAATCCCATGGACGGAGGAGCCTAGTAGGCTGCAGTCCATGGGGTCGCAAAGAGTCAGACACAACTGAGTGACTTCACTTTCACTTTTCACTTGCATGCATTGGAGAAAGAAATGGCAACCCACTCCAGCATTCTTGCCTGGAGAGTCCCAGAGATGGTGGAGCCTGGTGGGCTGCCATCTATGGGGTTGCACAGAGTCGGATATGACTGAAGTGACTTAGCAGCAGCAGATGGCTTATAAAAATGCTGAAAACCAACAACTGTGGGCACATCACAGTGTCAGAGTTCAGTTTAAATTCTCTGTCAAGTTAATTGGTATTTACTGACTTCTTAAGTCAGGGCTCAGGGTTTCCTTTGAGACAGCACTCCAGTTGAAACATACAGTAGGCAACTAACATTTCACTTCCAAAGCACTCAAGTCTGCAGGTGCCATTTTTATAACATCTTCTGTATAATTCTGATGATAATGGATTCAAGCCTGGAAAGAAAATGAATGGAAAGATTATTCATTATAGACCTTTCTGTACTATAGAATGACTAGTCCTTCCATTTTTGTCAAAGTGGATTCCAAGAGACTTGTTCATAGTCTGATACCATAATTCAAAAAATTTAAAAAGCTATGGATTTAACTGTGGCCTTCACAGGTTCATATATTGAAACCATAACCCCCAGTGTGACTGTTCTTGGAGATAGGGACTTCAGAGGATATAGTAAAGTTAAATGAGGTTATAAGAGGGGGGCCCTGGTCCAATAGAATTGGTGGCTTTTTTGACAGAAAACACAGAAAGAAGATGGCTCTCTGCAAGCTAGGAAGGTAACTCGTATCAGAAACTGAATTGGTCTTCAGTTGCTCTTGGACTTTCCAGCCTCTGGAACTGTGAGAAAATAAATTTTGTTTAGGCCTTGCCATGCATGATATTTTGCTATGGTAGCCTGAACTGACCGAGACAGTTAATAACTTGGAACTTTGCCCAAATTGGCTGAATAATAAATTCTATAAACAAGTTACCTATGTATGTAGTCATTTACAAAATATTTAATTATTTGTTCATTCTCAAGCCAGTTTTTTTTTATAAATCCAGGTACTGTTTAGGTACAGAATTGAGTATGATACCGCAAAGAATTTTTGGTCTTGGCTAAAAAGGAAGCACAAAAGATGCATGAGAGAGAAGAAAAGATTACAGGTCCAGCGAGATATATGCAGCATGGAGTGGTGGTGTGAGTCAGAGGAGGATGGAAGCAATTCTGAGGATGGGATGTATTATTGGAGCCCAAGGCGCTTGAGCTGGACCTACAGTTTAGTGGACATGTAACTCTATAGAATCATCAGAATATGAATGTTTCTTTTCACATGTAAGAGAGTGTTGACAGGAGAAAGAATGCTAAAATTTGGCCATCTGTGGAAATTTTGAATAAGCGTTTACCCCATTTATTTTGCGTTTACCCCGTTTAGCTTCCCTGGTGGGTCAGACCATAAAGAATCTGCCTGCCAATGCAGGAGACCCAGGTTCAAGCCCTGGGTCAGGAAGATCCCCTGGAGAAGGGAATGGCAACCCACTCCAGTATTCTTGCCTGGAAAATCCCATGGACAGAGGAGCCTGGCGGGCTATAGTTCCTGGGGTTGCAAAGAGTCAGATGTGACTAAGCGATTATCATACACAGGAAAAAAGGAGGAGGTCAGTGTTACTAGGTTAGCAAGATGGATGCCTAAGAAGATGTGAAGTGTAATGGTCTATATGTGAAATTTGTAACGGTCTCTATAAAGAAACAAGAAGTTCTTAGAAAAATAATAAGCTATGGGCATGTATACAGCACTGAAGGGAATATTGTAGACTCTACGCAGTTGTTCACTGTCTAGAGGCCATGGATTCATTGCCATGAACCATAGTGGAATTGTAGTGGCCTGTGGAGCTTCTAGAGGTCTGGATTCTATAGATTCTTAAATCCAGCCTGTTGAGTCACATGATATGAACATCTGGTTCATCTGCCTAGAGAATACATGAGAGATTGAGAAATTAAGTAGGACCCTTCAACATACGGATGTGAACTGATTCAGTAACACTAAATGAAGAGAATTCTCAAGATGAGATTTTCAAAGTCAGTAATGGATGCGGTCAGTATGAGGCCAGCTGGTGCTCCCCCTAACATTTCTCCAGCTGCTACCTCATCTAATCAGATATTTCTCATGGCACATGAAGCCCATCAGATCTCTTGGATTTATGGCAGTTCCTAATCTGTTTCCCTGTGTACCTGAAGGATCTACAAATGACAAGTTAACTGTGAGTAATTTGAGTATATTAGAAAGCTTTAAAAATTACATTATTACTGCTTGCTGGTGTTGACTGCTATACCTAGGCATGTTCCTGAGTAGAGATACAACCATAGTAGCAAAACAAAATGGAGTATTACTAATAAAAATATAATGATAACTCTTGTAAGTCAGGAACTGTACATATGTATAGGCATATTCAATACATTATTTTATTTTATCCTTGCAAGACTCTGAAGTTATTATTATTTCCATTTGGTAAATGAAGAAATTACATTTCAGAGATGCTCAGACTTTTGCCTCAAACTGTACAACTGCAGTTTCGAGAGCCAAGATTCAAGGTACTTCAAAAATTACAGAGTTTATGGTGGCAGGACATTCATAGGTTGGCATAGTGCAATTGCTCTTCTAGACAAGGATTTTCCCAGGAAGATTCCCATTTTACCTGCTAGTGCTGAATCCCAAAAGATGAGAAACACAAACACAGTGGAAGGAGACTCCATGGCTGGCACTTTCTTGTTGAGGAGGCTCCTGGCAGGGTTTGATGCAGGCTGTCCTAGAGCAGAGATGGAAAGATGGGCATGCCATTCAGCACAAACCTCTCAGGTCTGGGGATGATCTGCTCCAGGTAGATATGCTACACTGACTTCCCCTGAGGCAGCTGAGATGGCAGTGCTTATATGAGGAAAAAACAGCCAGCCGTGTCCTGTTTGAGAGCTTTTTCTATTCGCAAAGGGACTACTCACCCCCTTGGAAAACCTGGATTTTCCAAAAGACTAACAGAGACCTGTTTTAAAAAAATTTCTTTTCTTTTTATTTATTTTGAATAAATAAAGTTAATTGTTTGACTTTTATGTTACAACAGAAATGCAATTTTAGAAAATTCATAAAATATTGAGAATTACAAGGAAAGAAGTTACACATGAGCCCCACCTCTTCAGACACAACATGTGTGTTTTTCAAGAAAGTTGATTGTATGTCTAGTTTTTTGTTTAATATTTTATTTTGAGTAGTTACAGACATGATATACCCATATTTATGTATTCTGCTTTTGTAGGGTGATATCAGTTCAGTTCAGTCACTCAGATGTGTCCAACTCTTTGCGACCCCATGCACTGCAGAAGGCCAGGCTTCCCGGTGCATCACCAACTCCCAGAGTGTGCTCAAACTCATGTCCATTGAGTCGGTGATGGCATTCAATCATCTCATTCTCTGTTGTCCCCTTCTCCTTCTGCCTTCAGTCTTTCCCAGCATCAGGGACTTTTCCAGTGAGTCAGTTCTTTGAATCAGGTAGCCAGAGTTTTGAAGTTTCAGCTTCAACATCAGTTCCTCCAATGAACACCCAGGACTGATCTCCTTTAGGATGGACTGGTTGGATCTCCTTGCTGTCAAATGGACTCTCAAGAGTCTTCTCCAACACCCACAGTTCAAAAGCATCAATTCTTTGGCACTCAGCTTTCTTTATGGTCCAACTCTCACATCCATACGTGACTACTGGAAAAACTGTAGCCTTGACTAGCTGGACCTTTTCGACAAAATAATGTCTCTACTTTTTAATGTGCTGTCTAGGTTTGTCATAGCTTTTCTCTCAAGGAGCAAGCTCTTTTAATTTCATAGCTGCAGTCACCATCTGCAGTGATTTTGGAACCCCCCAAAATAAAGTCTGTCACTGTTCCCATTGTTTCCTCATCTATTTGCCATGAAGTGATGTGATTGGATGCCATGATCTTAGTTTTCTGAAAGTTGAGTTTTAAGGCAACTTTTTCACTCTCCTCTTTCAGTTTCATCAAGAGACTCTTTACTTCTTCTTGACTTTCTGCCATAAGGGTGTTTTCATCTGCATATCTGAGGTTGTTGATATTTCTCCCAGCAATCTTGATTCCAGCTTGTGCTTCATCCAGCCTGGCATTTCACATGATACATGCAACATGATAAGGTGATGTGTGCATAAAATATTTTCTGTGTCATTTTAAACTTCATAAAATTAAAAAAGCTGTGCAATGTTTTATTAAGATCATTTTAAAATAGCTGTCACTATTTTAAAAAACATCTTTATTGAAGTAGAGATGACAAAACTGCAGATATTAAAGTGTAGAGTTTGATAAATTTTGACACATACATTCTTGAATGTGAAACCATCATCATATTCAAGATAATGAACATATCTGTCTCTTCCAATCATTTTTCACGGCGTTTTCCTCACCAGTTTTACTGAGGTATAATTAATGAGGAAAATCGCATGTATTTAAAGGAGTGAAATGTGATAATTTAAAGTATGTATGCATTGCAAAATGATTACTGCAATTGAGTTAATTAACGCATCTCTCACCTCAGATATTTACCATTTTGTGTGTGCGTGGTGAGAATATTTAAGATTTGGTCTTGCAGCAAATTTTAAATATTCAATATAGTGTTATTAGCTAGAGTCACGATGCTGTACCTTAGATCCCCAGTACTTTTTCATCTTGTGATCGGGAGTTTGTTCCCTTTGACCAACATGTCTCCCCACCAGACACCTGGAAACTGCCATTTTACTTTCTGGTTTTCTGAATTGGAGTCTTTTGAGATTTTACATCTAAGCGAGATCATATGATATTTGTCTACGTTGAGTGTTTTTTCACTCAGGGTGATGTCCTCTAGCTTTATCTCTGTTGTCACAAGTGGCGTGATTTCCTTCCTTTTTATGGCTGAATAGCATTCAGTATGTATGTACATTTTCTGAGATATCATTTTAATTTACTTTGAATATGTACTGAGAAATGGAATTGCTGAATCACACTGCAGTTCTAATTTTGTTTTTTTTTTTTGAGGAGCTTCTGTATTGTTGTCCATAGAGGCTATATCAGTGGTGCTCAAATGTCCCTTTTTCTCTACGTCTTTGCTAATATTTGCTGCCTCTTGTCTTTTTTTATAATAAACATCCCAACAGGTGTGAAAATACACATCATTGGATTTTAACAAATTATTGGTTTGTTTATTTGGTTGTGCTGGGTCTTCATTGCTGCAGGAGCCCTTTCTCTAGTTGCAGGGAGCGTGGGCTGCTCTCTCGTCGTGGTACATGGGCTTCTCATTGCAGTGGCTTCTCTTGCGTAGGCTCTAGAGTGTTCAGGCTTCAGTGGTTGTGGCACACAGACTCAGTAGTTGCAGCTCCTGAGCGCCACAGCACAGGCTCAATCGTTGTGGTGCTCCAGTCTCCTGTATTTACCACTAAGCCACCAGGGAAACCTGTCCTTGGGCTTTGATTTGCATTTCCCTGATGAGACTACTGATGCTGAGAAACTTATCTGCCCATTGGTCATTTGTATGTCTTCTGTAGAAAACTGTCTATTCAGGTCCTTTGCCTATTTTTAATTAGCTTTTGAAAATTTGCTGTCAAGTTGTGTGAGCTTTCTTGTATATTTTGGATATTCATACCGTGTAGATCTATGATTTGTAACCATTTCTCCCATTGCATAGGTTGCCTTTTCATTTTGTTGTAGCTTCTTTTGCTCTACAGAAATTCTTTAGTTTGATATAGTCCTACATATTTTTGTTGTGTGTGCTTTGGATTTCATGTTAAAAACATAATTGCCAAGACCAATATCATGGAGTCATTTCATGTTTTATTCTACTAGTATATGCTTTCAGGTCTTACATTTAAGTCTTTAATACATTTTGAGTCAATTACGGTGTATGCTATAAGATAAGGGTCTGATTTCATCATTTTGCATGTGGCTATCCAATTTTCCCAACACTATTTTATTTTTTATAGAAGTATAGTTGATTTACAATGTTATGTTAATTTTGCAATACAACAAAGTGATTGTTATACATATATATATAGTTATACATATATATCGGAGAAGGCAATGGCACCCCACTCCAGTACTCTTGCCTGGAAAATCCCATGGATAGAGGAGCCTGGTGGGCTGCAGTCCATGGGGTCCCTACTAGTCAGACACGACTGAGCGACTTCATTTTCACTTTTCACTTTAATGCATTGGAGAAGGAAATGGCAACCCACTCCAGTGTTCTTGCCTGGAGAATCCCAGGGACGAGGGAGCCTGGTGGGCTGCTGTCTATGAGGTCACACAGAGTTGGACATGACTGAAGCTATACACTCTTTAAAAACTTCTTTTCCATATGGTTTATCTCAGGATACAAAATATAGTTCCCTGTGCTACACAGTAGGACCCTGTTGTTTATTCATTGCATATANGGGATTCTTGCCTGGAGAATCCCAGGGACGAGGGAGCCTGGTGGGCTGCTGTCTATGAGGTCACACAGAGTTGGACATGACTGAAGCTATACACTCTTTTAAAACTTCTTTTCCATATGGTTTATCTCAGGATACAAAATATAGTTCCCTGTGCTACACAGTAGGACCCTGTTGTTTATTCATTGCATATATAATAATTTGCATATGCTATCCCCAGACTTACAGATGGTTATATGCCCAGGATTAGGATTGCTCATCATTATTTATTAAATACATCATAGATTTCCTTGTTGTGTATTCCTTGACAACCTTGACAGATGTTAGTCTAATGAGTGTATTTGGGCTTAGCTGGGCTCTTCATTCTGTTCCATTGGTTTGTGTCTATTTTTATGCTAGTTCCACACTATTTTGATTACTGTTTTGATTGTATTTGGGCGATGATTAGGTTGTGAAGGAGACACCTTCTTGAATGGAATCTGTACCTTTACAAAAGAAACTCCGGAAAGATCTTTTGTCCCTTCCACTGGGTAAAGTTACAGTGAAAAAACAGACCATCACCAAACACTGAATCTGTTTGCACCATGGTCTTGGACTTCCCAGCCTCCCCAACTGTGAGAAACCAATGTCTTTTGTTGATAAGCCACATATTTCAACCAGCTCATCCTTAGAGATCTCACTCCTGGGGAAGGCCTGAGGCATACTCCCATGGCCCATCTTAACTTACACCATCCTCTTAGCAGGAAGCACACATGTCAAAAGGAAGATCGAGGTCAATGAAAGGAGGAAGGCTTTAAGGTATGATGAAGGGACATGTTCCTGATTCTAGAACTTCCCAGCAGAAGGGAAAAGCCCTGTTTCAAGCTGGGGTGGATATTGGGGTTCAGTGTGGCCCATTCTGCCATACAGGGCTGATGGGAGAATCCATGGAAGTCAGAGGGTAGAAGTACATTGCTGCCATCTCCTTAGCAACTGGGGGACATCAGACCAGAGGAACAAAGAGTGTGAGGACAGCAGCTTCTCTGATCACTGGGAAACTTGACCTAAACCTTGGGTCTTCTAAGGCATGATCCAGAACCCTCCACTCTTTCACCAGGTTCCTCTAACTGTATGCTGGGGTGGGACTTAGAGTGAGGATTAAGATCATAGTTTCAGTGTGTCTAACAGCCTACAAGCTCTGAGCAAGAACTTGAGACCAAAGCATAAATCCAAACCCATGTAGGAAAAACAATTAAACCAGCTGGCTACATATAACCATGACATGAGGACACTAAAGGAATTCCTGTTTGGACCTGGAGAAGTTCAGAGAGGAAAGTGGGGTCTGGTTGTCGTAAGCAATCAAGAGACACTTCTGCCTGGAAGGGGCTGTGTAATCAGGTGAATCCACTCTTGCCTTTAGCAAGATTTGATTATGTTTGGAGTCTTAGGACATTCTGGGAGGAGATGCTGGCCTGGAACTGGTCCCTGGCCACACGCAAGGAAGAATGTTCTCAGTGCTTTCTTTCAAGATCAGATGCCCTTATGCCACTGGCCAGATGCCCAGAAGTCCCCTGGGCTCGTTTACCTTCTTCCTGGGCTTCAGACAGATTGTCTCTAGAACATGATTTTCTCCTTTGGGCCTTTGAGTCTCTTCCTGGTCCTTGAATTTCCAAGCACAGTTGTAGCAAACAGGGCTGTCCTTATCTCCATGGACTTCTGTGAGGGCTGTGAGAAGGGCAGTTCCACAACACCGGTCATGGGCCTGGTGTGTGACAAATCCTCAGCCTTACTCATGACTCTGAGCAGAGCAGCAGCCCAGCCTGTCCTTCCTCAGACTCGTGTCTGTAAGAAGGGAGTTACAGACCCACGTGGGGAAAATACAGAAGGGCCATGATCACTATGAGCATGGAGGGGAAATCTAGCATGGGGCATGGAAATGGAGAGCTCTAGAGAGCAGGAAACCAGGAAGGTTCAGTTCAGTTCCATTCAGAGTGGCCGACATTAGTGGCACCTTATGCCAGGCCCTTTGCTGGGTTCCAGGGACATAAAGAAGATTCCTGCCCTCTCTGGTGCATGGCCCATAGGTTATAATTTTCATATAATGAGGTAACAGGCTTCCCTGGTTGCACAAATGGTAAAGAATCCTCCTGCAATGCAGGAGACCTGGTTTCCATCCCTAGGTTTCATCCCTGGAGGAGGGAATGGCTACCCACTCCAGTGTGCTTGCCTGGAGAATTCCAAGGACAGAGGAGCCTGGTGGGCTATAGTCCTTGGGTTGCAAAGAGTTAGACATGACTGAGCAACTCAACTAATACACACATAATGAGGTAAAAGCTGTGAACAGGAATTATGTACAGAATGTTATGGAAACTTGGGGCACCAAAATGAGCTTTGAGAGAAGCAGGAAAGGCTTCCTGGAAGAGTTGAACTTTAAGGGTAATTAGGAATTATCCGTGTAGTACATGAAAGAAGGCTCTAGGAAAGATGAGTAGATCTACAGACTCAGGGTACAGAGGTAGAAAAGTCTGGTGTGCAGGTGTGAACACATATTTAGGTATTACTGGACCATGGGGTATGGTTATGGAAGAGGTTGTAGTGGGTGGTAGAGCCATATTGCAAAGGTCTATGAGTGAAATTTTATTAATTTATTTAATTTTATTTTTTATTGAAGTATAGTTGATGGACTGTTTCAGGTATACCATTATTTGGAATCAATTTTGGTTTATAGCTCTCCCAATGTGAACAACATAGACCATTGAAGTAATTGTTTAAGAACACACTGATTGGTGGTATATAATTTGTAAGATTATTTTGCTAGGTAAAAATTGTCTTTTCCCCATAAAAGTGAAAAGGAACAAAAGAAAAATACTTAAAAATTCTTGTTGAGAGAACAGCTGAAGGATGTTAAAATTTTGGGGGTGCCCAAAATTTATTATTCCATTGATCTGTGTGCCTGTTTTAATTCTAGTACCATATGTTTTGATTACTATAGCTTTATGATGTAGTTTATAATTAAGAAGCATGATGCCTCCAGCTTTGTTCTTTCTGAGCATTGTTTTCAATATTTGAGTTCTTTTCTGGTTGCATGTTAATTTTAGAATTGTTATTTCTATTCTGTAAAAATGCCATTGGAAATTAGCATATACCCCCTTTTCAACTGTCGACGAATGAATGGTTCTTGGCATTAAGTGTCCATAATTGCCAAAGGCATAATCAGAGACACAACCAGATATTATCAAGTTTTCATGAAACAAGAAAATGTGTAGTTCTTTTGAAGGGATTGAACCTGAGTCTGATCAAGCCTGTGGATCCAGTTGCCTATCTTCAGGAAATATGAGGCCAGAGGCACAAGGTAAATCTCACCATAAGTGAGTACCCAGTCAGCAAAATCCAGGTTGTGGGTAAATCTACAGGCCAGGTGTCCTAGGCTACTTAACAGGTAAATTGTAAGAGAGCAGGAGGGAGAACACTCAGATAAAAAGAGACCAAAAGATATATCAAGGAAAAAATAAGCAAGATAAAATTTTATTTTTGTAAGAACAGTGAGTTGTCTGGTAGAAATAGAAGTTCAAGGATATGATTATAATAAAAGTCAAGGGTTGTGATAACTTGAGGGGGTTATGACTNACTTAACAGGTAAATTGTAAGAGAGCAGGAGGGAGAACACTCAGATAAAAAGAGACCAAAAGATATATCAAGGAAAAAATAAGCAAGATAAAATTTTATTTTTGTAAGAACAGTGAGTTGTCTGGTAGAAATAGAAGTTCAAGGATATGATTATAATAAAAGTCAAGGGTTGTGATAACTTGAGGGGGTTATGACTGGGATGGGGTTGTATGGAGGTGTTTCTGGGGTGCTTCAGAGTTGTGCTTTTTTATCTGAGTAGTGTTTGCTATGGGGTTAAGCAGATAATAATTTGTGAAGCTCTACCTTTGTCTTGGGGGTTTTCTATATATGTGTTATATATTTTACAACAAAAAGTTCTATTTTTCTTTTTAAAAGGAACTAATGAGAAAGCAGGTTGGAAGGATGAGATGTGGCAGGAGAATTGACACTTATTCCTCCAAAGAAGAAAGTAAAGAAGAAAAATACATATACATTTACAGATATATGCTTGCTTATTGAGTGAGTATGCTAGGAATAAGGTCAATGTAAATCGTTTAAAACCCTCTGACATCTCTTTTTTATGAACTAGAAACCAAGTTACTTGCTGAGAGTAGGATGGGCTGTGATGGGTGGTGAGGTCAAATGGCCTCTGAAGTGAGAGGAATGACCTCATGTCTAAACTCAGCTTGCTTGCAGTGTTGTGTGGTATTCTCCAGTGGCTTTCAGAAGCCAGGAGTTTCTACTGGGCAGATCTGTGGCTGAATCTTCTTCCATGTAGTGTGGTAGAAGGAAAAAACCCTTAGTGTCCTGGAAAAAAATTGTTTGTTGTGATGCCATTTGGGTCCTAGAATTACCCAGGAAAATGAAAGATGAAAAGTTAATGTTTGCCATGGGTTAAATTGTGATCCTCCAAGGATGTTGAAGTCCTCAACTCTAGTACCTGTGAATGTGACCTTATTTGGAAATAGGGTCTCTGCAGATGTTTGAGTTGAAAATCATTTGGATGGGCCCTAATTCAATATGACTGTTTCCCTATAAGAGGGCAAAATTGGACACAGGCACAAACACATATGGAGGGAAGACAATACGAAGACCTGGGGAGAACACCATCTACCAGCCATGGAATGCTAGGGGCTGCCAGGAGCTGGGAGAGGGGCTTGGAGCATATCCTTCCTTCACAGGCCTCAGAAAGAAGCAGTTCTGAAGACAGCTTGATTTCAGACCTCTAGCCTGCAGAGCTGGGAGACAATACAATTCTTCTGTTTAAGACCAGCAGGTTGTAGTGCTTTATTATGGCAGCCTTAGGACTTAATCCAGTGGCCTAGAAAAAATATTGGGTTTGGTTGATGTGATGTATATGTGATGTACATGGTCCATGCTTTCATTGAACTTGTAGTCAAGTGATGAAGCAACTACTAAATCAAAAAACATATATACAGAAATTCTACTATTTAGTATGCTAATGATGAAAAAAGATCCTATGAGAAAATTTAACAGGGGAGAATATAATTTATGTAGGGAGTATCCAGGAAAATTTATTCCATGGAGAACACTGAGAATATCTCTTTAAATGAGTAAATGTTAGGTGAAGACTGGGGGGCAGGGATGTAGATTTCCAGGATGTGTGCACAGCATGGGTAGAAGCTGTGAGGTGAGCTTGTTTCAGAAAAGTAAAGTCCAGTCAGGTGGACCATGTGAGACATGTGAGACAGCGGGCACATGAGATGGATAGGGCTGCAAGAGGCAGCTGGGCCAGCTGAGGGGGCACGTTGTCCATGTAAACAGTTTCTACTTTAGCCCAATAGGACGACAGTGAAAGGTTTTACTTGTGGCAAATGCATGATCCAGTTTCAGTTCTATAAAGGTCATTTGATAACTGCATGAAAGAGGAGCAATAAATACGTAAAAGTGACATGGGACACCAGTCAAGAGGCCATTTCCTTAGTCTTACGACAAATGCTCCTTGCCTGTTCCATGGTGCGTGGAGCCTCAGCAGATGAATGACCTCAGTCACCAGAAGCTCCTGGGAGGCTGTACCCTTCAGAGGACAAGCCGGCATTTCGCTGGAATGCAGGTGGAAAGGTGTGCTGGGAGAAGCTGGGGTTCTGCAGGGGATGGCAGCAGGAGGAGAGTTAGAGGCCAAGCTTGGCTGGAGAAGAGGAGATCAGGGCCAGATGGGGTGCATGAACGTATTTCTGGCTGCACTTGCTCCAGGCTGGAAAGTGGTTTCCATATCCCTAGGTGCGTCCATGCTCACTTGGTCATTTCCCCAAATTGGTGTCTTTCACGAATTTTCTTTACATATTTTTTGTTCTGCAATTCTTTTTAGGAGTCTTCCCCAGCTCTATAAATCAAAATCACATCACACACTTCCTGAAGCTGGAATGCATGAAGCCAAAGTGATACATGTATATAAATTTTCATGGATGTGAAAAGCACACAGGAGGGAGTGATGGAAGAATTTGTTCCTGTTCTTGTTCTTTTGCTCTCCTGTTAGAGGAGCCTTATTTCTCCCATCTCTAGTTTTTTTCTTCTCTAGCTTTAAATGTCTTCTTCTGTTCTCTGCGTCTAACCGTCCCTGAAGTGTACATTTTACAAAGGACAGTTTACAAGAATTGCTTTGCTTGGCCCCACCACAAGCCTCTGTAATAGGAAACATTAATGGTGTACAGCCTGTTTTACAGGGGAGAGAACTGACATTTGGAAAGGCAAAGCCAGTGCCTTACTGAAAGCTCATCAAGCTGAGTCCAGATCTGAACTTGGATTGTCTGATTCTGGGTTCTGTATTTATATAAGATCAGATAAAGGTTTTGCAAAGCTTAAAATGCACTGTAAACTGTCAGGCACTCTTGATCTTCAGTCCTTCAAAGCAAGAGTTCTAACACAAATTCTTTGTATATCCCACATTGCCCAGCATGGAAGACTCATGTTGATGGTGTTATAGGAGTTTGCCCTGCTCTGTGGGAAGCTCTGATTTCCCTAAATAGATCGCAGCCATATTAGAACTGGGCTTGGCCATTCTTTAATTATTCTGTATGCATGAGCCATGTAAGTTGCATTGCTGCCATTTGTGATACGTATAAACTCGAAAAAGTCCTTTTTTCTACCCAAGCTTCATGTCCTTTGCATTTTAAAACAAAGAGTGATATCTACCTGGCATTTCTTTTTTTTCAAGGTGAGAGATTGAAGACAGCTATCAAAAACACACTGTCAGCTAAGTAAGGTAGACTTACAGTTCTCTGTATACTATAGGCATTTGTTAAATGAATGTACAGTGAGGATACAAAGAAACCTACATAACATCCTATCAGGCCATCAGGGCTGTTCCCACAGTCTTAAGTAACGCACTTTGCAAGTGGTACTCAAGAAGTGTATTTTAATGGTGAGACATTATGTTCAAAGACAGACCTTTATTTGACTGGACTGCTCAGTGGAGCAAGTAGATGTTCTTGTTCCTAAAAGGTTCACTAGTCACACAGCTCACTATTGCTCAAGACCTACATATAGAGTGACTCTCCCCTGCTCTCAGCTGTCCCTTTGCTGATTGGTTCAGCTATGAGGAGCTTACTCTTGGTCCTTGTGGTCCTTGTCTTGCTCTCCTATGTTCCACCAGGTAAAACGGAATCTCTTCCCTGTGGAATTATGAACCATCAAGGGGAAGAGGGTACGAGGTCCTACAAGAGTGAGGAGGGAGCTGGACTTGGATGAAGAAAATTGAAACAGAGAGGCAGAGATGGATGCTCCAGGCTGTTCCAGGGAAGAGAGATAAGATGCTAAGGACACATAGTAGTTTCAAAGAAGACATTAGTTCCGGATTTTGGTCTAAGGAATCTGTGAATTTTGTGGGAGAACTGAACTGATGGCGTTGGCAGAGCAAAAGCCTGAGACCTTTAGAGGATACATAGGGGGTGGGAGAGGGACTGTTCATCTAGGACTCTTAGAACTTGCACTTCGAAGTCAGTTAGAAACCAAGGCAAATTTGCTGCTGAGCAGAATCAATCAAGAGAGCAAGTTGTTCAAATATATTAACTTTAAAGCATGATAGGAGCGTATGGAACATTGGTTTGAGGAGTCAAAATTTATGTCGTATGGAAAGAAACCAGCAGTTTGATACTGAGAAGGGTCCACTTAAGTCACTGCAGTGGCGAGTCAACAACTTTGCTTGTGGTTTGCTAAAATCAGCAGAGAGCTTTTACCCTTTGTCTGAAAGCTTCACATTCTAAAGGTATCACTTAAGGGCCATAGGTAAGTATTCGAGAGGCATATGAGAATTGTGAGATTTCTGCCATTGCTTTGGATGGCAGAACCTTTGGACTCATGGTGTCTCCCCTGGATTCCTTTGTCCCCAGGGGATGCCCCAGGGATAATGGGCTTGCGAAAGGCAAATTCATTTGCCAGTGGCCTTTGGTCAGACCACATTGGTTACTTTTACACTACCAAGGCCCTTGGGCAGGCTGGGTGGAGAGACTGGTAAGGTTGAACACACAAGAGTGGGGAATTCAGTAGGGTGACTCAGAGCCACCTTCACCTTCTTAAGCTGCCTGCTTACCACTCCTCCTGATCCCTCACCCTCCAAAGGCGTCCAGGTCTTGAGGTGAGGAGAAAGATTACTCACTGATTGAAATCTGGGCGTAAGGTCCTCCAGACCCATTCACACTCACCAGCCACCAACACTTTCCACTACTTTGTGGTTAAGCCTGGGCAGGCAGTCAGGCACGCAGGAAAAAGTCAACGAGAAAGAGGCCTAGAACCAGGGGCTTCTGTACTTCTATGTCAGTGATCTTTCCTTCTCTAAACGACACTTGATAATCAGACTGTTATCTGTTCGAGATCCTGCATGTCTCATGCCATGGAGCCTTGACAGACTCCGGGGGTCTAAATGTTTTCCATTGCAAATAGTTCCAAGCAAATCTGCTGGGCCCAGTTACCTGTCTACAGTTGATGAGTGAGTCACATGCGTTGGGACTGTGGAAACTAGTGACTCCTAATACATCTCTGGGAAATAAGAGCAACTGAAAAAGGGACATCCAACCATAATATGACTGGGGTCTTTGGAGCCTGTTCAATTTACCATTAAAAAGCTGTAAAGTGTAGTCTTCAGTCTTATCCAAGGTGTTAATGACCCTGCAAGCACTGTTTAATTCTGTTTTTGTTGGCAGTTAAAAGTGGAGCAAATGCATTCATAAGAAGATTCTTTAACACATGCTGGCGAACGAGAGGTATTTGCAGGAGATCATGTTATAAAAGTGAAATATTTCATGTATTCTGTGATGTGTCAACGCTTTGCTGCATTGATAAAAGGCATTTGCCTTCAATGGTTGGGAAATAGTTGTATCTGAGGTTCCTGCTGACTTTCTCTGAGGACCTCCTGAGATGTACCATCCCATTAAAATGATGGCTTTAGCCTATCCATATTTCTGTGTTGGCTGTATTTCTCTTTATTTAGAGGAGTTTGTTGTCTCTCTCATGGAAATAATCTCTTAGTCAAATTCCTTGTCTTCAATATTTTTATTCTTTGTTAAGTTTTCCTATTAAAATTTTCCTAAAAACTTTTTTGGAAATATACCAAGTACTCAGAAAAATGTAAGAATCATAAGTGACCCTCTTAACAAATTTAGCACAAACATGCAACAGTAGTCTTGCTTGGGAAATCCCACAGACAGAGGAGCCTGGCAGGCTACAGTCCACGGGGTCACAGAGAGTTGAACATGACCGAACACACACACACATACACACAATTCATGTAATTTTCACAACACTATGATGTAGGTACCATGGTTATCCCATTGTACAGAGAAGGAAACAGGATAGAGAGAGACTAAAGAACTTATCCAAGGTCAAATAGTTTGAAACTGGTGGGGCTGGGGTACGTACTATAGATGAAATAACAGTGTGGTGGATATAAGTTGAGGAAATTAATGAAAAAGTGCACATGTGAAAACACAGTGTGAGCTTTTATAAAATATTTACTTTAACTTGACCATCTACATATATAATTACCATGAGTTTCTTTTATCTATCATATTAATTATTCTTATATAGACAAGGGGGTTTTAAACATCTTTAGATTTCTGAAGAAGATGGAGTTAGGCTTTTCACCACTTCTTTTTTTCCTTAACTTTTTTCTTCTCTTTGCAGCAGATGGTCCAGTCAGCACAGTATCTAACTGCGTATTCGTTAACATTGCACTTCATTCTGCAGTTATAGTATCCTGAAGGACATCCTTCCAGAAAAAAGAGGCTTCTGGCTTTAAAAAGAGAAAACACTGTATTGTGTGTTTGTATATTTTAATATTTGAACACTTTAATATTTGAAGTATTTCATAATAAAACAACAACAATAAAGAACTTTCCAGAAAAAGATGACAAAAAAAAAAAAAAGAATGGAGAAGAGAAAAGTAGCAGTATTGAATAAAGATAAATGAGGGTTTCTTCTCTAGAGCAGTTAGTGAGCTGAGGCTGAAAACGGGCAGCGTTTCTGATAAGAACTGTCACAGCATAGTTTTGGCTATGCTAAAATTAATGATCCAGTTTAAGTGTGGGGATTCATGATTCAGGAAAGGGTGTTTAATTTTGGAAGTGAAGTGTCTGAAAGTGAGTGGGGTTGAAATCTCATGTACAGGTGAAGGCCTTAGATCAGAGTATGAAGTTTAGAAGGCAGGGTGAGATAAAATTAGGTAAAGGTTCATGGTAGTGGGGAAATGGGGATTTTGTCACTTGTTGCTTTTCCTGTCTTGGTGAAAAAACAAATCATCAACTGAGAATAAGAATGGGATGGGGAAGCTGGGTCTTGGTTTCCATTTCCCAGTGTGTTTCAGCTCAGAGCCATTGCCTCTTTTACTGAGGAGGTTTTTGAGGCCTGCACAGAGTCCCACACGCCATGACCTCTCACCTTGGTTTCCAGTTCTTGATCATAGGTGTTTCTATCTATCCCTTTATCCCAAGGAAGCCTAAGTTTTATAGGAATCACTTGCATTCATTTCCTTACTTAAAAATAGTGTTAGTACCTGAATTTCATCCCTAGATACTGTAGTTTAGTTGTTTCTTTTTATAATTTTTGATATTCCTTCTAAATCTACAGATTATTCCCAAATCCATTTTTTATACTTTTCTTACAGTTCTAATGTTGAAGGACTTGGGGTGTTTAACCTGTAGTGTTTCCTATAGTTTATACTTTTCTGATTGCATACTCTTAGAGATATCAGCATGTTCCTGTGTCTTCTGTATTTTCAGCAAATTGACAACTGGATTCAGATGCTTGACCAGACTCATGTTTGATTCCTTTAGCTGGCTGTACTGCAGCTGGTGGTAGTGATTGTGTGTGTGTGTGTGTGTTTTATCAGGATGCCCTTAATGTCTGGTTGTCTATCTTTTGGAGATAATAGCAGCTTCTGGTTCCCAATGGCTACATTCATTAATAATGAGGGTTGTATGTTGGTGACACTGTAGCTATATGTCTTTTTCATTGTTTAGTTGAAATGTACACGACTTGGTGACTACTTACACTTGAGCGGCTTCACTTTATCACTTTACACTTGTGAAATCATCATTACTATCAAGATCATAAGACACTTTAATCACATATGAAAATTTCCTCTCTTCCTCTATTATTATTATTGTTGTTGTTATTATTGCTTGTGGTAAGAATACTTAGCATAAGATCTAGACTGTGAAAAATCTAAGTATACAATTCTGTTTTGTTAACTGTGGGTACTGTGTGTAGTAGAACTTCAGAAATTTCCTGTCTTGCATAAATGAAACTTTGTACCTTTTGACCAATGTCTCGCCGTTTCCTGCACCCATCAGGTCCTGTTAGTATGAGTGTGCCATTTTTGGATTCCGCATATAAGCAAGATCACACACTATTTGTCTTTTTGTGTCTGACATTTCATTTAGCATAGTACCCTCCAGGTCCACCCGTGTTGTCCCAAATGGCAGGATTTCCTTCTTTTTTAATGCTGAATTTATCTTATATATATATCACATTTTCTTCTTATGTGTGTGTATGTTTTTCACTTTTATTGAGGAATGACTGACTGATAAAAATTGTATACATTTAGGGTATACAATGCAATATTACAATGTAACATATATTGACTTGATATCACCAATTATACCAAGATAATTAACATATCCAACACTTCATGGATCATCCTCTTTTACTGTATTGTAAGATCACTTGAGATCTACTCTCAGCAAATTTCAAGTGTATAATACATTATATTAACTATTTTTATTAACTATAGTCACTGTAATGTATATTAAGTCTCTGGAACTTGTTCATTTTATAACTGGAAGTTTGAACCCTACCATCTCTCCATTTCCTTCCCTGCCCCTCCAGCCCTTGGCATCCACCATTTTACTTGCTCCTTCTTTGACTTTTACTTTTTTACGTTCCACACATAAATGAGATCACACAGTATTGATCCTTCTGTGTCTCACTTACTTGACTTAGCATAGTCTCCTTCAGTACGTTTGTTCATGTCAATGCAAATGGTATAGTTTTCTTCTTTGTAAGGCTGAATAATATTCTGTTGTATGACTACACACACACACACACACACACACACACACACACAAGACATTTTCTTTACCCATTCATACATTGACAAGACACTTTGGTTGTTTCCTTATCATGGCTAGTGTGAATAATACTGCATTGAACATGGGAGTACAGTTATCTCTTCAGCATCTCTATTCAATATCATTTTTTGGATATATACTCAGAAGTGGAATAGCTGGATCTTATGGTGGTTTCTAGTTCTAATTTTTAAAGGAGCATTCATAATTTTTCATAATTACTTTTACAATTTATATTTCCACAAAAGTGTACAAGGTTTCTGTTTATATATCTACCAATACTTATTATGATGATGATAATAACTATTTTAACAGGTGTGAGGTGATATCTCATTGTGGGTTTGATTTGCATTTCCCTGATGATAAGTGACTTTGAACACCTTTTTGTATTCTTTTTGGCTATTTGTATATCTTTTCTGGAAAAATATCTGTTCAGGTCCCTTGCCCATTTTTAATTGGTTTATTATTATTTGGGCTATTGAGTTGTGTGAGCTCCTCATGTGTTCTGCAAAGAATTTGCAAACCCTTATTGCAATGGCACCTCACTCCAGTACTCTTGCCTGGAAAATCCCATGGAGGGAGGAGCCTGGTAGGCTGCAGTCCATGGTTTCGCTACAAGTCAGACACGACTGAGTGATTTCACTTTCACTTTTCACTTTCACTCATTGAAGAAGGAAATAGCAACCCACTCTAGTGTTCTTGCCTGGAGAATCCCAGGGATGGGGGAGCCTGGTGGGCTGCCGTCTATGGGGTCACACAGAGTCAGACATGACTGAAGGGACTTAGCAGCAGCATTGAGTACAGGGCTTGCAGATATTTTCTCCTATTCCTTCAGTTGTCCTTTAACTCTGTTGACTGTTTGTTTTGCTATGCAGAAGCTTTTTAGTTTCATGTAGTCCTACTTATCTCATTTTGCCTTTGGTGCTTGTGCATATCCAATAAATCATTGCAAAGGCCAGTGTCATGAAGCTCTTCCTTCATGTTTTCTTCTAGAGATTTTACAGTTTCGGGTTTCCTGTTTAAATCTTTAATCTATTTTGAATTGATTTTTTTCTATAAATGTACTCTGCATATGGCTATCCAGTTTTCCTAACATCATTGGTTGAAGAGACTCTCCTTTCTCCATTGTGTAGTCTTAGTACTCTGGTTGAATATCAGTTCCCTCTGTGTTTTGCG
>SJYA01001210.1:177219-212651 GCA_006410615.1 Neotragus moschatus | reverse complement strand
GAGGGTTATTTCCGAGGTCTCTATTCTCTTCCACTGTTCTACATGTCTTTTTTTTTTTTTTAATTTTTTCTTTGGCTATATCAGATCTTAGTTGCAGCATGCAGGATCTTTGATTTTCATTGCGGCATGCCAGCTCTTTAGTTGCAGCACGTGGGATCTAGTTCCCTGAAAAGGGATAGAGTTCAGGCCCCTGCATTGGGAGTGCAGTCTTAGCCACTGGACCACAAGGGAAGTCCTTACATATTTGTATTTATGCCAGTACCATACTTTAAAATTTCTTATAGCTTTGTAATATATTTTGAAGCTATGAATTACTATGCCATCTATTTTGTTCTTCTTGCTCAAAATTGCTTTGCTATTCAGGGAATTTTGTGGCTGCATAAGGATTTTAGGACTCATTCTTTCTTCCTTCTCTCTTTCTTTTCTTTAAAAAAATTTTTCAGCTGTTTAAAAGTTTTAAAAAGCTGTTTTAAATTTCTTTTTCTATTTCTGTGAACAATAACATTGGGATTTTCACAGGGATTTTACTGAATTTATTATTTGCTTTAGGTTTTATGAACATTTTAGCAGTATTAATTCTTTCAGCTGCTAAATAGGGGAGAGCCTTTCATTTGTGTCTTCTTTAATTTCTTTCATCAATATTTTGTGGTTTGCAGTGTACAAGTCTTTTATCTCATTGGTTAAGTTGTATTCCTCAGTACTTTGTTCTTTTGATGCTGTTATAAATGAGATTGGTTTCATAATTTCTCTTTTGAATAGTTTGTTGTTAATATGTAGAAATGGAACTGGTTTTTGCTTATTGATTTTGTTTTCTGTAACTTACTGAATTTTTGTACTAGTTCTAAGTTTTTGATGGTATCTTAGGGTTTCTATGTATAAGATCCTGTCATCTGCTTACAGAGGTAACTGAGTCTGAGTTGTTTCTAACTTGAGCCTGGAAGCATATTCAGTGATACAGTAATGTCAGTCAAATATATATATATTTAAAAAGAAACAGCTTAAAGAATGGGAGAGAATATTTGCAAACCTGTGTCTGCTAAAGGTTTAATGTCAAAAGTATATGAAGAACAGACTAGTGAAAAACAACTAAATTAAGAAATAAGTAAAGAATTTGAGTAGAGAAATATACACATGGCCAATAAAATACTTAAAAGATGCTCAACATCATTAAATGCAAATTAAAACTACAATGAGATTTCACTTTATGCTAACTAGGATGACTATAATAAAAGGAAAAGACAATAACAACTGTTGGTGACTATGTGAAGAAATTGGAATCCTCAGGCACTGCTGGTGGGATTTTAAAATAGTGAAGCTATGAAAAATAGTTTGACAGTTCCTCAGAAATTTAAACATAGTGTAACCATAAAAGAGAATTGAAAATATATCCATATACAAGCTTGGATGTAAATGTTCAGAGCAACATCACTGATAAAAGATCCAGACTAGAAAAATTCCAAATGTCCATCAACTGATGACTGTAGTCATCCATTTACTATAATATATAATATATATATATAAAATATATAATATAGTATATATACTATAATACTATTTACTATAATACTATTTATCAGTTGAAAAAGATTAAGTATTGATGCATGCTGCAATATGGAGACATTTTGAAAAACCTGTTGCTAAGTGAAAGAAAACAGACACAAAGGGTTACATGTTATTTGACGAGGTTAAATATCCAGAATAGGCAAATGGATAGAAACAGAAAATAGATTAATAGTTGCCAGGGTCTGAGGGGAGGAAGAAGATGGGGAATGATTGCTAATTAATATGGAGTTGCTTTTTTGGAGTCATGGAATGTTCTGGAATTGGATAGTGATGATGGTTGAATAACTTTAGGAATATACAGAAAACCACATAAATGGTACACTTTAAAAGAATGAATTTTATCTCATAAAAAAAAACAAGAACAATGAAGGAAATCTTGAATTTCTTTAGGAATTAAAAGGTGATCTTAAAGTAGTAAGTGCATCATAAAAGATGTCAATTGATAGTAATGTAAAACCCACTGCTAAGCCCAATGATTAAAATATATTTAACACATAGCACGGATGGATTTTAAAGTTAATTTGGGAGGGTTAGATTGATTATTCAATAAGTAGGCCTGTGTAATTGGTTACTTTTAACCAATTAATTGGTTAAGCATTAAGATGGAATCTTAAGTTCCATCATACATAAAGTAATTTCCACATAAGCCCTTACCTAGATCAGTGATTGGAGTGTTGTGTAAACTACAGATTATGATGGAGCAGCCTCCTCTTCACCTTGGCCCTTCTAATCTCCACTCATTTTCCATTTTTTTCAGTTCCCCAAATTTCCTGTGTTCTGTAACCTCCTTTCACCTTCTTTAGATCAAACACAATCTTCAGATAAAAGTTTACAGGTTAAATCACTGGAGGGTACCACCTTACAGCTGTTGCCCTAACCACCAGCTCTCCACTACTCTTCCATTCTTTGTTATATGGTACAATCTGCTCTTTTTCTAATTTATTTTCAAACTCTTGAAAGACCTTGTATTCTCTTTCACTTATATTTTCATAACTTTGGAATGAAAGGTTTCCATCTTACCTTGAGGAATTATGGACAGTAAGGCAAGAACCCCAAGGAGGGAAAGCAAGACCTTCATAGTTGAATAAGTCAGAGAGAATCTGTAGCTGGGATGAAGAAAACTTCTTTCTACATTCAGTCCTCAAGAAGTGAGTTGCTGTATGATTATTGAACCTTTCAGTGGCAAGAACAGTTCTGCATTCCAATGAGCCTTCATATCAGGAGATGCCATGCAATGGACACGACCATCAGTCATCCAGAGGACACTTGTCAAGGGTTGGCAGGGTGTGGGCAGTGACAGAAGAATGTACAGCTCTTACAGAGAAATAGCAGCCATGTTAAAGGGAGAAGGGGATACTCTGTTGAAAAATCATTGTCTTATGGTTCCTGGAGGTTAAGGCAACATTTATAGAGTAAAAACATTCAATTTGTTTCCCCAGTAATACAATAAGAGAAGCACTAGATATAATAACACATCTTTGTTTTTTTTTTTTTAATATTTTGGGGAATGTATATTAGCAGACTTCAGCAGTGGAATTGTTTTTGAAACCGTACACAGGCTTGTGAGATATACAGAAGCTTATGTTTGATTGTCTCTTTGTCCAGCCAACTAATGAGATCAGCTTACTTTTTTATCTAGAATCTTAGTGAACACACATTGTTATACATCACTGTCATATGCAATGTGAGGGAGACCTAAAAGGAAGAAAGGGACTTAGGTGCATTTGGGAAAGCAAATAGTACAGGAATGACAATGGCAATGCAATCTGAGCATGTCTCTGACAAAGTGGCACAATTACCTTGTGTGTGTGCATTATCAGTCATGTCCAACTCTTTGTGACCCCAGGGACTGTAGCCTGCCAGGCTCCTCTGTCCATGGAACTTTCCAGACAAGAATACTGGTGTGGGTTCCCATTTTCTTCTCCAGCAATTACCTTGCAGACACTAAGGAAAGAGCACAGAGGAACACTGGAGTAGTGTGGATGACCTAGGGAACGATTAAAGAAAACATGAATAAGAAGGCCAGCTGTAGAAGTTGCAGAGTGTGTTCACATTCATGATCTAATTTGGTCTTCATAATTTCTTAGACATTACTTTGGCAACAAAGGTCCGTCTAGTCAAGGCTATGGTTTTTCCAGTGGTCACGTATGGATGTGAGAGTTGGACTGTGAAGAAAGCTGAGCACCGAAGAATTGATGCTTTTGAACTGTGGTGTTGGAGAAGACTCTTAAGAGTCCCTTGGACTGCAAGGAGATCCAACCAGTCCATTCTGAAGGAGATCAGTCCTGGGATTTCTTTGGAAGGACTGATGCTGAAGCTGAAACTCCAATACTTTGGCCACCTCATGCGAAGAGTTGACTCATTGGAAAAGATTCTGATGCTGGGAGGGATTGGGGGCAGGAGGAGAAGGGGACGACAGAGGATGAGATGGCTGGATGGCATCACTGACTCCATGGATGTGAGTCTGAGTGAACTCCGGGAAATGGTGATGGACAGGGAGGCCTGGTGTGCTGCAATTCATGGGGTCACAAAGAGTCGGACACGACTGAGCGACTGAACTGAACTGAACTGAATTGAATTTCTTACATGCTCTTACTCTACATTGAGTAACTTCCTTCTGGTTGTCAGTGTCCAAAAGGAAGCTCTTTTCTTCCATGGCTTCCTCTGGATACCCCTTCCACTCCTAATGAAGTATGTAGTCACACTATTTGAGCAGGCCCTCCATGGCTATGGAGGCCTTGAAAAATGACATCAGGAACTAAATTAGGGATGGAGGATTGGTGGAGAGATATTGAGGTCCTGGAAGAGGCCAGTTTCACAGGCCTTAGCCTAGGAGGGCCAATGAGGGGGTCAAAAGCTCTGGGGATGGCTTTTCCTAAGCCTGGGCTCAGGATTTTTTCTCCTCTGAAGTTGTGACAGTGGCACCTGGGGACAAGCCCCTATCCGCACCCTAAAAACTCATGGAGGTGTTGTTCAGGTCAGGGGAGTATGCTGGTTACTGATGACTATTCCATTTACTTAAATCTGACTGGCTGGGAATCTTTAGCCCCTCCAATCATGAAAGGCTTTGAAAGTATAGTTTACATTGCAAAGGAATCACATTTATGAACACAAAGCATTGAGTTCCCTAATGGAACACTAAGGGCTGAATCTTCAATGATATTTTGTCATTCTCTATACAATTTGTTTCTCATCCGAAAAGATTTGGAGCCAGGGGATGGGCTTGGAAGGCTGCCCAGGAAGTCCAAGAACATTGAGTGATCCATGGGTTGGTAGTCAGGGACATCATCAAAAGGAAGGTCAGAAGACAGTTCATTACATTCTGGGGGTGGATTGGTAGGCACCAGTGAGTGTTGAAAGGAGGCTTATCACCAGATTGCTAAGGGCCTTGGCACAGAAGGAAGAGAAAGCACTTTGACAAAGGCCTTTCCTTAGAAGAACACAGAGAAGAAAATCAGCTATCAAGCTATCAAAGTACAGATTGTCACAGCAGGAGAAAGGAGTTAATTTACCATGAGATAATAAATTAGACTTAGGAATTATTGAGTTTTATTATTGAATTTAGCTCTTCAGAAGGGCAGTAGATGCTCAGATACTTTATAATCAAGGGTTCGTTGTTTGTCTTCCTTTTCTGTACTCAGTAGTATTGAAAGCTTATTATTTAAAGCAAGTTCCTGGGCTTTAAAAGCAACAGATACAGTAACCTTCCTTTCTTTAGTTTACTTTTTATGTGAAACTCTAACTTTTCCCCTTTTGTGTCATGAAAATAATAATATGTTCTGTATTTCCAGTTCTTTTCATTTACTTCTTACCCTGAAGATTTCTGACATCTCTTTGTACTTAATATACTTGTGGTAAATCACTAACAAATTTTCCTCTGTATAAAATCAAATATATATATATATATAAAATACATATATATATATAAATATGTACATAGATACCTATATACTATATGAGTTTATAATTTTCATTCTGATTCCTAAATATGACATTTTTATTTTAAAATTGGAAAACTCATAAAATTATTAAGATGATAATAAACATATTGCATTATTCTACCACCTAAAAGACCATTCATTATTCTTTTGGTTAGTTCTAGTCAGTCAGCAGCAGCAGCAGTCAGTTAAAATAACATGTAGAGAAGAGTTTAAATATTATTATAGAATACAATGAACTCCCTATACCAAATATCTGAATGAAATGGATACTTGTGGAGAATTATATGTTAGTAATGTTGGCCAATAAAATAAAATTGCAAGTAGTTGAGGTTCTGTCCTTTCATATTCAAAGGGCGCTATACTTTATACACAATCTTCAAGGACTAGATAATTTCTGTTTTGTGAGAGGTAAGGAGCAGCGGCTGCACTTTGCTGGAGCAGCCGTGAAGAGATACCCCACGCCCAAGATAAGAGAAACCCAAGTAAGATAGTAGGTATTGCAAGAGGGCATCAGAGGGCAGACACACTGAAACCATACTCACAGGAAACTAGTCAATCTAATCACACTAGGACCACACCCTTGTCTAACTCAATGAAACTAAACAATGCCCACAGGGCAACCCAAGATGGGCGAGTCATGGTGGAGAGGTCTGACAGAATGTGGTCGACTGGAGAAGGGAATGGCAAACCACTTCAGTATTCTTGCCTTGAGAACCCCATAAACAGTATGAAAAGGCAAAATGATAGGATACTGAAAGAGGAACTCCCCAGGTCAGTAGGTGCCCAGTATGCTACTGGAGGTCAGTGGAGAATTAACTCCAGAAAGAATGAAGGGATGGAGCCAAAGCAAAAACAAAACCCAGCTGTGGATGTGACTGGTGATAGAAGCAAGGTCTGATGCTGTAAAGAGCAATGCTAATGCTGAAGCTCCAGTACTTTGGCCACCTCATGCGAAGAGTTGACTCACTGGAAAAGACTCTGATGCTGGGAGGGATTGGGGGCAGGAGGAGAAGGGGACGATCGAGGATGAGATGGCTGGATGGCATCACTGACTCGATGGGCGTGAGTCTGAGTGAACTCTGGGAGTTGGTGATAGACATGGAGGCCTGGTGTACTGTGATTCATGGGGTCGCAAAGAGTTGGACATGACTGAGTGACTGAACTGAACTGAACTGAGAGGAATTCAGATGATAGAATAAGCTAGATAGCTACTCAATACCTTTTATTAAATAGAGTGATCACAACATAGATAGATCACAAGGGAACATATCAGTTGTATGTCACTACATGACAAATATCCCAAGATGTAGTGGCTTAAAACAACAAATGTTTGCTACCTCACCATTTCTGTGGGTCAGGAATCTGAGTGTGGCTTAGCTGAGTGCCTTTGGCTCAGGGTCTCTCCTGAGGTTGCAGAAAAGGCTGTCACTGGGCTTGCATGTTCCTTTGAAGGCTGGGACAGGTCTCTTTCTAAACTTATTCACGTGGTTGTTGGCACACCTCAGTCCCTTGCCACATGAACCTCCCCATAGAACTTCTTATGGCTTTGCAGCTGTCTAGCCTAACAGCTGGAGAAGGCAATGGCACCCCACTCCAGTACTCTTTCCTGGAAAATCCCATGGACGGGGGAGTCTGGTGGGCTGCAGTCCATAGGGTTGCGAAGAGTGGGACACGACTGAGNACCTCAGTCCCTTGCCACATGAACCTCCCCATAGAACTTCTTATGGCTTTGCAGCTGTCTAGCCTAACAGCTGGAGAAGGCAATGGCACCCCACTCCAGTACTCTTTCCTGGAAAATCCCATGGACGGGGGAGTCTGGTGGGCTGCAGTCCATAGGGTTGCGAAGAGTGGGACACGACTGAGCAACTTCACTTTCACTTTTCACATTCGTGCATTGAAGGAAATGGCAACCCACTCCAGTGTTCTTGCCTGAAGAATCCCAGGGACAGCAGAGCCTGGTGGGCTGCCGTCTATGGGATCGCAGAGTCGGACACGACTGAAGAGACTTAGCAGCAGCTGCAGCCTAACAGCAGGTGATCTCAGAAAGAATGAGAGATTAAACCCCAAATGAAACACATAGCCTTTTATAATCTAATTTCTCATATGATATACTATATTCATCATATCTAAGTTGTTAAGTCCAGCTCACATTCATCTGGTGGAGGTTTTAGTAACTGCAAAAAAACTCAGGAATGTGTGTCAGATACACACAGATATCCAGGTCCTTCAGGGTGGAACTAATGATTCTGTGATTGCTGTGTGGCTGATCTATTGTTTAAATTGTTAACAGTTTTCTTGGCCAAATTGCAGTTTTTTTTTTTTTTTTTTTCTACATGTTCACATTCTCCTAATCATTAACTTTTGAGCCAACCTTTTGTGACAAAAGGGAGGCCTGGGAGACTAAAGTCTATGAACAAGACAGGTAGAGAACACAGTAGAGTCTGTCCGGGGAAGACCCCACAGAGCACGGCTTGGTTACAATGTGAACACGGGTATGCCTGTTCTCAAAACAGCTATTTTGAATTTTTTTATCATTTAAATCACTCAGACAGTAAAGAATCTACCTGAAATGCAGAAGACCTGGGTTCGACCCCTGGGTCAGGAAGATACCTTGGAGAAGGGAATAGCAACTCACTCTAGTATTCTTGCCTGGAGAATTCCACGGACAGAGGAGNATGGGGGAGTCTGGTAGGCTGCCGTCTATGGGGTCGCACAGAGTTGGACACGACTGAAGTGACTTAGCAGCAGCAGTCAAAGATTACACCTGGCAGGCTGCACCTGCCTTAACAGTCTGCTTCATCCACTTGTGGTTGATTTTGTTTAATAGAAAGCCACCATTATAATTTCTTTTTCTTCTCCCAAGATTTAAAAAAACAAAAGTCAAGCCCTATATTGTTGTTGTTTAGTCACTAAAGCATGTCCAACTCTTTTGCAACCCCATGGACTGTAGTGCCCGCCCCCCGCCTCCCCGCACCAGCCCCCTTACAGGCTTCTCTGTCCACGGGATTTTCCAGGCAAGAATACTGGAGTGGGTAGCCATTTCCTTTTCCAGGGAATCTTCCCAACCCAGGGATTGAGTCCACGGCTCCTGCATTGGCAGGCAGATTCTTTACCACTGAGCCACCAGGGAAGCCCCAAACACTGTATATAGATACACAAAGGCCTACACCAAGTAACAAATGAAAAATATAACTCAAAATCATGTATGCACCTTGACAGTAAGTACAGTGGTGTATTCTACTCAGCAGGAAGCTAGAGGGCTTACAAACAGGTGATGTCAGTGGTTTCCAAGGAACACTCTTAATCACACCTTTAGAAGGTCTTGGAAACCTCTGTTTTTATCAAGAGCCCCAGGTGGTTGTAGGTTTTGGTCAAAAGTGGTTTGGAGAACCATTTTTAGTCTTCATTGTATGTTAGATTACATATATAATAACATTAAATTACAAATCATGTAGTTGAACAAAAAGTAATTTTCTTATATAAACTGTTGATACTTAAACACAATATGGTTTTTAAAATGAGATGATGTGTGATAGTTGTATTCTTAAAGTTGAAAATGAAAGTCATATCCAACTCTTTGTGACTCCAGGAAGTCCATGGAATTCTCCAGGCCACAATACTGAAGGGAATAGCCTTTCCCTTCTCCAGGGGATCCTCCCAACCCAGGGATCAAACCTAGGTCTCTCCCATTGCAAGTGGATTCTTTACCAGCTGAGCCATGAGGGAAGCCCAAGAATATTGGAATGGGTATCCTATCCTTTCTCCAGCAATTCTTCCCTACCCAGGAATTGAACCTGGGTCTCCTGCATTGCAGGCAGATTCTTTACCAATTGAGCTATTAGGGAAGCCCTTCTTAAAGTTGAGGATGCTAATAAAAAAGCTATACAACAAAGAAATTTTGACAGCAAATCCAAGTACAAATGATGTTCCTCTGAACTCCATATTTCATCTAGCATCAAAGCTCACCAATCTTTTAGTACATCTCTTGTACATTATTCTGTATCCACATTTTCTGCATCTGATTTTATCACTGTATTTTATTTTCTGTGACATACTTTCTACAGAGAGGGTTTTTCTACCTGGCACTAGTGGTAAAAGAATCTGCCTGCCAATGCAGGAGACCCGAGTTCAATCCCTAGGTTGGGAAGATCCCCTGGAGAAGGGAATTCAGTATTCTGTCCTGGAGAATCCCATGGACAGAGGAGTCTGGTGGGCTACAGTCCATGGGGTTGCAAAGAGTCTGACATGACTGAGAGACTGAGCACATATTCTCCTCCAAACAGAAATCCTTCCTTTTTTAATGTCAATAGGTTAGTTGCTAAGGAAACTGGCTTAATATTATTTATTTTCCTTTAGTCTCATTGTTTCTGATGTTCTGCACTAAATTATCAATATCAAGTATTTGTCTTTTCTAAAGACTGACCAGCTTTTTATATACACAAAACAAAGTCTATTTTTAATATATTTGGTTATAGTAGAGTATATTTAAGTTGAAATAGACATTTGCATCATGACAATTTTGTTTTTTTCTTTTTCTCTTGATGTTGAATTATTTTGACTGCTTTTAAAGGGCATATAGCTCTAGTTGTCTTCATTTCTGCTATGTCAAAATCATCATTGTCAGGGTTAGACAGGTCACCAGTGTACTTTATATGTTGGAATGGTTTGTTATCCAGATTTGGTACACTGTGGAACACAGACTTGGAGTTCTAATTCTGATAAAAATTATGTGCTATGCCAAAACCCCAAAAGGACAAAATGTGACTTGGAGTCTGGTAACATGCTGAAATGGGCCTTCCCAGGTGGAGTTAGTGATAAAGAACCCACCTCCCAATGCAGGAAGCACAGTGAGACATGGGTCCCATCCCTGGGTGGGGAAGATCCCCTGGAGAAGTGCATGCCAACCCACTCCAGTATTCTTGTCTGGGAAATCCCATGGACAGAGGAGCCTGGCAGGGTGCAGTCCATAGTGTTGCAAAGAGTCAAACACCACTGAAGTGACTTAGCACACTTGTAACATGCTAAAAAAGAGCATTCATACATTTATATTTGATATCCAAACACCCAAAGATGGATTTTGACATAAAATTTAGCAAAATTGAAATAAAAATATGACATTTAATATTAAATGATTTAAAATTTTATTCTTTAAAATCAGGTAGGTGGTAGTCTCTAGTTAAGATGATAGTTTTAGTGTTTGAAATTGTCTTTTGACATATGTCATATTTATATAATCTAATTCCCTTTCACAGGAAAAAGAATGTTAAGCAACATTAAGAGTTTTAGCCATCAGAAAAAAATTGCATTATGTTACTTGTATCTCTGGGAATAAAAGAAGAAGATGTGGGAATAATAAATCAAGAGTATTCCAATAACTGAATTATAAAAATGTGATAAAGTAAATGAATTTTTAAGGTAATCTTTATATTTAAAAAATATTTTGATATATTATATATTGATATATTATTATCTTAAAAAAATCATGTTGGTTTACTCCTAGGGAGTTTATTCTTTTTGATGTGATGGTAAATGTGATTGTTTCCTTAATTTCCCTTTCTGATCTTTCATGGTTAGTGTATAGAAATGTAATAGGTTTCTGTATATTAATTTCATATCCTGCAACGTTAATGAATTCATCAATGAGCTCTAGTG
The DNA here is from genome assembly GCA_006410615.1 of Neotragus moschatus. NCBI lineage: Eukaryota > Metazoa > Chordata > Mammalia > Artiodactyla > Bovidae > Neotragus > Neotragus moschatus. The sequence goes on along the minus strand of SJYA01001210.1, from coordinate 201,495 downwards.
GTTTTCTGGTAGCATCTTCAGGATTTTCTATGTATAGCATCACACATACGAGAACAGTGACAGCTTTTCTTCCTTTCTAGTTTGGTTCCTTTTATTTCTTTCTTCTCTGATTGCTGTAGCTAGGACTTCCAAAAATATGTTGAATAAAATTGGTGAGAATGGACATCCTTGTCTTGTTCCTGATCTTAGAGGAAATGCTTTCAGCTTTTTATTGTATGATGTTTGCTGTGAGTTTGTTGTATATGGCCTTTATTATACTGAGGTATGGTCCCTCTATGCTCACTTTCTGGAGAGTTTTTTATCAAAATGACTATACTACCCAAAGCAGTCTACAGCTTCAATGCAATCCCTATCAAATTACCAATGGCATTTTTCACAGAAGTAAAACAAAAAAATTAAAAAAAAATTGTATGGAAACACTAAAAGGACCACAAATAGCCAACTCATTCTTTAGAAAGAAAAACAGAGCTAGAGGAATCAGACTCCATGTCATTAAACTATACTACAAAGCTACAGTAATCAAAACAGTATGGTACCAGCACCAAAACAGAAACACAGATCAATGAAACAGGATTAAAAGTCCAGAAATAACCCCACACACTCTGGTCAATTAATTTATGACAAAAGAGACAAGATATACAATGGGGAAATGACAGCCTCTTCAATAAGTGGTGCTGGGAAAACTGGACAGCTACATGCAAAATAATTAAATTAGGACATTCTCTAACACCACACTCAAAATAAACTCAATAAAGACCTAAATGTAAGGCTAGATACTATAAAACCCTTGGAGGAAAACATAGGCAGAACACTCTTTGACATAAATTGTGCAATATCTTTTTGGATCTGTCTCCTAGAGTGATGGAAATAAAAATTTTGAGTCTGTCTCTAGAGTGATGGAAATAAAAACAAAGATAAATGGAACCTATTTAAACTTAAAAAATTTTGCATAGTAAGGGAAGTCATAAACAAAATGAAAAGACAATGTATGAAATGGGAGAAAATATTTGCAAAATATGTGACTGACAAGGGATTAATCTCCAAAATATACAAACAGTTCATACTGCTGAGTATCCAAGAAGCAACCAAAAAAAAAAAAAAAAAAGGCAGAAGTTGTAAATAGACATTTCTCCAAAGAAAGCATACAAATGACAAAAGGTACATGAAAAAGTGTTCAACACCTGTGAATTATTATAAAAATACAAATCAACATTAAAATGAGGTATGATCTCACTCTGGTCAGAACTGCCATCATTGAAAAGTCTAGAAGTAATAAATGCTGGAGAGGGTGTAGAGAAAAAAGAACCCTCTTGTACACTCTTGATTGGAATGTAAATTGGTATAGACACTATGGAGAACAGTATGGAAATTCTTTAAAAAACTAAAAATACAGTTGCCTTATGATCCTGCAATCCCACTCCCGGGCATATATCCAGGAAAGATACATGCACCTCAGTGTCCATAGCAGCACTATTTACAGTAGCTAAAACATGGAAGCAACCCAGATGTCCATTGACAGTTAAATGTATAAATGAATCTGTGGTATATTTAAACAATGTACTATTACCCAGCCATAAAAAGAATGAAATAATGCCATTTGCAGCAATGTGAGTAGACCTACAGATTATCATACTGACAAACCAAAGATGCATATCATGTGATATCACTTATGCTCATGCTCACTCGGTGTGTCTGACTCTTTGTGATCCCATGGACTATAGCTGGCCAGGCTCCTCTGTCTATGGGGTTTTTCAGGCAAGAATGCGATATCACTTTTATGTGGAATCTGAAAAAAAAATGATACAAATGAACTTATATGTGGGACAGAAATAGACCCACAGAGGTAGGAAACAAATTTACAGTTACCAAAGAGGAAAAGGGTGGGGAAGGAGAAATTAAGAGTTTGGGGTTAATATATACACACTACTATATATGAAATAGGTAACCAACAAAGACCTACCTTGTAGCATGGAGAGCTATTTCAGTATTTTGTAATAATATTTTTTTGTCTTCTAATATTTGCAATAACCTTTAAGGGAAAAGAATCTGAAAAAAAGACACATAGTGTGAATAACAGAATCACTTTGCTATATAGAAGAAACTAATACAACATTGTAAACCAACTATAATTCAATAAAAGAATAAATTAAAAAAATTTGGAAAAAAATGTAACGATGTCCGTTGAACTCATCAGGGGTAAAATTTGCCTTTCCCACATTTGCATTAGAACTGACTGGCTTAATAGCTTTCTGCTAGTTAAAGTAAAAGATAGCCTTTCATTTCCTTGGTAGACATAAAAATTCCTATGTGTAAGTAAATCAATTGTGTGATTTTATAATTTTTAAAAATAAAATAATTCTAAATATACTTATCCTATAAAAATTAAATTCACTTAATTTATAAAGGGTAAAGCATCATTTAATGATAAAGGAAAGTCCTATTTAAGCATATTTGAAAAAAATGCTCACTATTGGGTTTGAAGGTTTTGATCAAAGCTTGTATGTTGATGTGTTTTCTTAGGGAATAGGAATGGAAGGCTTTGCTCATTGTTGACATCAGCATACTGTTTCAGAAATTCTTGGAATCACAGTAGGCACTATTTTAGGATTAGTTTTTTTCCTTTTTATAGTATTCAAGGAAGACTGGTTCCAAATAGGAAAAGGAGTACGTCACGGCTGTATGTTGTCATCCTGCTTTATTTAACTTCTATGCAGAGTACATCATGAGAAACGCTGGGCTGGAAGAAGCACAAGCTGGAATCAAGATTGCCGGGAGAAATATCAATAACCTCAGGTATGCAGATAACACCACCCTTATGGCAGAAAGTGAAGAAGACTAAAGAGCCTCTTGATGAAAGTGAAAGAGAAGAGTGAAAAAGTTGGCTTAAAGCTCAACATTCAGAAAACGAAGATCATGGCATCTGGTCCCATCACTTCATGGCAAATAGATGGGGAAACAGTGTCAGACTTTATTTTTCTGGGCTCAAAAATCTGGGCTGCAGATGGTGACTGCAGCCATGAAATTAAGACGCTTACTCCTTGGAAGGAAAGTTAGCATCACCTAGACAGCATATTAAAAAACAGAGACATTACTTTGTCAACAAAGGTCCATCTCATCAAGGCTATGGTTTTTCTAACAGTCATATATGTATGTGAGAGTTGGACTATAAAGAAAGCTGAGCACTGAAGAATTGATGCTTTTGAACTGGGGTATTGGAGAAGATTCTTGAGAGTCCCTTGGACTTCAAGGAGATCCAATCAGTCCATCCTAAAGGAGATCAGTCCTGGGTGTTCATTGGAAGGACTGGTGTTGAGGTTGAAACTCCAATAGTTTGGTCATATGATGTGAAGAGCTGACTCATTTGAGAAGACCCTGATGCTGGGAAAGATTGAGGGCAGAAGGAGAAGGGGATGATGGAGGATTAGATGGTTGGATAGCATCACTGACTCAATGGACATGGGTGGAATCTGGGAGTTGGTGGTGGATAGGGAGGCCTGGCATGCTGCGAATCATGGGGTTGCAAAGAGTTGGACACGACTGAGCGACTGAACTGAACTGAAGGAAGAAATGACTTGAAAATATGAGTTTCATTTCATATCTACCTTTAAAGACTATGTCATATTTTCTTTATAAATATTTTTGTCTTATTAAATGCCACCAAAACTTAAAAATATTTGGAAGCTGATAATATTTATATGAATGTCTATAATAGTTATATCAAATGCTACTTAGCATATAATGGCACAGAACTGCAATGAAAAATGGGCAAAGGATAAGTCACTGCACCACTGACTGGTTGAGGTTATCACAATTAATAACAGACTGACTGAGGTTACTACAATTATTGCAAAGGTGATATTATTATCAGAGTATATGTGAAACTAAGGAAGTCAGGCTTCTTAACAAAACAAGAGTAGATACAAACTGGTCCTAGTGAGTAAGAAAGGAACCTCAATGCAACCTAATTATAAAAATTAGGATGTAATGGTTGTCTAGTCAATAAGATTTAATTTGTACTTACTATATGACTTAGTGTTCCCCAGAGAAACAGAATCAATAGGATGTGAGTATGTATAGAAAGAATTCATTATAAGAAATTGGATTTCACAGTTATGAAAGGGGACAAGTCCCAAGATCCACAACATGAGTTGGCAGGTTGGAAGCCCAAGAGAGCAAATTCCAGTCCAGGTCCAAAGGCCTGAGAAGCAAAAGAGCCAATGGTGTGCTTCTTGTCTCAGCTCTGGCAGACTTGAGACTCAAGGAGAGCTGATGTTTCAGCCTGAGTTTGAAGGCAGGAAAAAAGCTGGCATCTGCATTTGAAAGCAGTCGAGCAGGAAGAACTCTCTCTTACTTGGGAGACAGTAACCCTTTGTGTTCTATTCAGGCCTTCAACTGATTGGATGAGGCCCACCCACATCAGGGAGGGCCATTTGCTTTACTCAATCTACTGATTAAAAGGTTACACTCATCTAAAAATGCTCTCATAGAAACACCTAGAGTAATGTTTAACCAAATATCTGGCTTCCTTGTGGCCTAGTCAGGTTGCCCCATAAAATTAAACATCACATGGTAATAATGAACTTTCATTACTTAGATAATAAAAAGGGAAAATGTGTACAAGACAAGAATGTTTCTCCAATGGGCTTTCAATATCTCACCTCTATAAAAACCAGTTGCATAATAGTAGTGTCTGATACTTGCTGTACATTTAGTTATAAGAAGCTTTCATGGATCATTGCGGTGATACTAAATGTCAAGTCTTATTCCATGTGCTTTAGATAAAATAAAGCCTAATTCTCAAAGTAAGTCTATGATACAGGTACTATATTCCACCGTGTAGATCAAAACCTAACAGAGGCCACACATTTATTAAAGACACAGATCTAAGACTAAGGCATAGATCTTTCTGACTCCAGGTAAAGAACTTTCCAGCACACTTGCTTCCCAGTTGTGCCTGGATAAATTAAGGTCAACCTCATCAATGTAGGGAGAGAGAGTAGAACTAAGGTAATTCTGTGATCGAGGTGTGATTATGAAGTAGATAATCTTTATATTGTTAGTTACCACTTAATTTGCTTTCTTACCCCCCCTTTTTTTTGGTCAAGATGGATTAACAACTTAAAAATAAAAAATAAAATCTCTAAAATTATAAGAAAATAATTGACTTCAGTCAGTATTTCTCTGACAACTAGATGAGAAAGGAAATTAGAAGTTAAAAAAATAAGTCACAAAGGAAAATCCATATGTTTCGAAAACTGAAAGCTAATTGTAAACAAATGATTGGGGAAAATATGTCACTAACATGATTGCATACCCATGTTTATGCAATAATGTGTAGTCAGTAAGATGTGTAATACACAGACATACTCACCAATGCCAGGATCTATTTGACATTCTACTTGTTAGTATTTTCCTGTTTTTTAAATTTCTACTTTTATTTTTATTATTTTATTATTTCTACTTTCCTTATTAAATCTTTCACATAATATTACATGATATACTTTCATTTTTTAAAAAAAATTCTTTTTTAATTGAAGGGTAATTGCTTTACAGAATTTTGTTATTTTCTGTCAAACATCAGCATGAATCAGCCATACATATGTCCCCTCCCTCTTAAACCTCTCTTCCGTCTCTATCCCCATTTCACCCCTCCAGGTTGATACAGAGCCCTTGTTTGAGTTCCCTGACCATTGGCTATCTATTTTACATACGATAATGTAAGCTTCCACATTACTCTCTCCATACATCTCATCCTCTCCTCCTCTCCCCAATGTACTTAAGTCTAGATGTATTTTTGTTTTATTTTGAGTGGATTTTTTAATGTTTACCATAAATCAGTGTATTTTCCACCAACTTTATACTTTTATCAATATTTTCCTGAAAACTTTAGTACTAACTGTCACTTGTCTGAAGATGATAAAATAAATAAACAAGTAACAAATGCAAATTAGTAGAGAACCTAGGAATAAAGATAATTATTTTGTTAGTTTGTTTATGGGAGACATGCTTATTATTAGTTTGCATAGTGAAAACGTGTATGTTATTTTAAGCTATTAAAAATTTCTAATGTAATACAGAATTAAGTGTTGCAATACTTCCTCACATTTCTTAACCTATCATGATTTTGAGGTGTTTTGAACTATACTGTGTTATACCCTGTTGAAAAATCAATAGACAGCTTAAAACATGTAGGTAATTCTTGGCTTTGATTTTCAAAGATAATGTATCAATACCGTAATATGATGAGTTATGTGTTCTTGACAGCCACTACTGAATCACAGTTACAGGCAAGTAAAAGAAAAAACTTGAATACTTATGAAGCTTTTAAAATTGCTTATTGAATTATTACATTTTTTTCTGCTGACAATGTTATACCGAGTACTTCTGTGGTAAAAATCTCATGGACTGCTTAAAAATATTTAACATTTTAAATTCCATACTGAAGGATTAAATTCTAGCAACAGTATTTTGCTATGCTTATCTCCTTAATGTGCTAAATTATTTTAGGTGGTAATGAGAATTTAATATGTTAAATGAGAGGGACATGGGTTATAACATAATTAACCTGGAGTAACACAGTGATTGAATTGAAAGATAGTTTGGAAATAACCTAGTTCAACCTTGGGGGAAAAGATTTAGCAGATGATTGGCACACAGCTCTTCTAACCTAGGGGACATCTGAGGAGAAATGACCTGATCAAATCACCTTGCAAGCATGTCTCCTAATGTGTACTGCTGGAAAGATAAAGGGCAGTTTTTATCTACCGATAAGAACTTCTTTTTTGGTGGGGGTATACATGGCCTGTCTGGGATTTCTTTCTTTCTTTGTTTTTTTATGGATTTATGAGTCATGATCCACTGGAAAATGTCAGTGTGAGCTGTGTCATTATAGCGTTATAAAATAGAAATTTTTTCTATTGAAAGCATTCTAATGAAAAGAGCTTTCATTATACAAGTGATGCATTGTTTTGCTCACCTGGAGACCAGATTTAATAAAATATGGGCCAGAGTGTGTCTAATGCATCAAGAAAAGATCTGGGCAGCTACTTTAGGAATTCCAGAGGTTTTCATATTTGCCTGTGTCTCGCAACCACTACCATTCACTGAATCATTAATAAAAAAAAATGACCCTGAGTAAAAGACTGATAACTGCAAAGTACTCTATCCACAGGCCCTAATAACAGCATGTGCCCCAGGTCCTGCTGCTCTCTGCCTCTCCTGACTCGGCCTCTCAAAGTGTTCCCTCATATTATGCTATGTTCCTCCTCCAGAAAGTGTGAATAATAAACCTCCCTATTTCAATCTCTTTTGTGGCCTTTTGTTGAACAGCAGCTCACCATCTGACACAGGAGCACTTGCTGCCGCTGCTGCTGTCGCTTCAGTCGTGTCCGACTCTGTGCGACCCCATGGACTGCAGCTCACCAGGCTCCCCCGTCCCTGGGATTCTCCAAGCAAGAACGCTGGAGTGGGTTGCCATTACCTTCTCCAATGAATCAAAGTGAAAAGTGAAAGTGAAGCCGCTCAGTCGTGTCTGACTCCTAGCGACCCCAGGGACTGCAGCCCACCAGGCTCCTCTGTCCGTGGGATTTGCCAGGCAAGAGCACTGGAGTGGGGTGCCACTGAACTTAGTAAATGTTAATTCAACAAAGCCACTACACAGAGGGAAGAAACTAGGTGAAGATGGAGGCCAAGGAACCTCTGGGTCCACCACAAGGGCTCCCTGCCAGGGACTTTGAATTCTCTCTCACAGGTTCCAGAACTGTGAGAGAATACACTTTTGTTGTTATAAGCCATCCAGTTTGTGATCTCTTGTTGTGTCAGCCCAGCCTATAGATAGGCCACTCTTTTGGTTTTGACAAGCTTGGGAACCACTGTTTATTCTTATACTTTAATTTTGGCCACCCTATAGGATGCTGACAAAGTGACATTGCTGAGAAACTAAGATTTATAGAATTTGTAGAGTGGAAGGACTTAGAAGTAACTTTGAACCTCAATATCAAACCATTCATAGACTTAAGGGAGAAAAACCTTTTTTTTTTTTTTGAAAAGTATTCAGGATATTTATTTATTTATTTTTTAAAATTTTTATTTTTTAGTTTGTTTTGCTTTACAATACTGTACTCATTTTGCCATACATTGACATAAATCAGCCATAAGTGTACCTGAGTTCCCAATCCGGACCCCTCCTTCCCCCTCCCTCCCCACACCATCCCTCCAGATCATCCCCGCCCATCAGTCTCAAGCCTTCTGCATTGAACCTAGACCGGCAATCTGTTTCCCTTATGATATCATACATGTTACAATGCCAAATTCCCAAATCCTCCCACCCTCTCCCTCTCCCACAGACGCGAGACAGCAAGAGAAAAACCTTTTTATAAAATTGGTGTTTCTGCCTTGATCCATTTTACTGGTCAGAAAGATGGAGTGGCTTTTAAAACTTTCAGTCAGTTTTGGTTACTCTGTTTAATTACACTTATAAAGGGCTTAAATATATGATACATTTAAACACCTTATAAAGAGTGTTTCTGTTCATGTTTAACTATAGGAGAGTTGATTAAAACAAATGTTTCTTTGTTGTATAAAGCTAGAAGAGATATTTTCAGTTTCTAGATGTTGGACAGTAAAATCAGTTAAGCGAAATATGTTATATATCTGTGAACAATCTCTGCAGATGAGAAAAACATCTCTGTAAGACATCACCTTGCTTCCTAAGAAATGATCAGTGATTCTACCTGTGCTCATTCTAAGCTGAGTTCAGTTCAGTTCAGTNTAAAATAAAGTAAAAATTGAAAAAAACATATTCTATAAAAGTTTTTGCAATATCCTGCTCTATCTAATGACATAATAAGCTTTCCACTATAAACATTCAAATGAAAACTGTTTGAAGGGACTAATATCTAGCAGAAATCCTTACAACTGCTGACTTGTTATGCAACGTGTGTGAGAATACTGCATACATTAAATGAAGGAAAAGAGAATTCCTGCAACAACAATAGCTGCCATTTATTAGTCTAACTATCCAAATTTGGCAACATGATAAATGTCTTGAGTATATTTTTACCATCCTCACTACAACCTTGAAGTTAGGAATTATTTATACACAGTTAACAGATGGCAAACTAGGATTCAGAGAGATTAAAAGTCCTTGCTCAAGAAAGTAAAAAAAGCAGATTTGAATTAAATTCCATCTGTCTCTAGTGCTCATTTTCTTGCTACTTTACCTTGATGCTTTTTTTTAACTGTGGCTTTTTTCTTTTGCTATAAAACCTTTGGAAGAATAGGGGCTGAAATTATTTTATATGTGAATGATATTTTTATCTCTTGGAAAATAGCACTTAAGCAGCCAAGGAGTAATGTCATAGTAATTGATAATAACATTGATATTTTTTGAACACAAGCTTCTTTCCAGTTCCTGTGTTAATTATATAACCTGTATCATCTTATTCAGTAGTCACAATGGTTCTATATGAAAGACAATTTCAAATCATTAATGCTGGCACCTGAGAGTAGACTTTGACTTAGGCAAAAAATAAATGGATTTAAATGATGTTGGAGAGCTAATAGAATTCCCCAGATGCCTAGAAATCCAGTTTTGGAGGATATGTGTGAAAGAATAAAGCTTTATGTAGCCTTAATTCTTATGGTCATAATAGGTAACTGGTCCAGTGAGAAAATGCCACACAGAAGCTACTGAAAACTGCATGTCTGAGGCTCTGAGCCCTAGCAGCGTTGCCAATGCTGTCCAAGGAACGAGGAATGGGACTTGGTCGCAATTGCTTTCACTCCCAGAGACAATCATCTGAAGTCCTTAGTTCAGAACAGATGTCTGTTGTGGGGAGGGCTGTTTCTGGCGTTTGAAGCTTTTGCACTGAGAGGAGGGCTCTGTCTTCCATCAGGATCACATGGTGGAGAATCTTCGTCAGGCTGGGAAGAATTAGATACTGAGTGGTCTAAAAGAAAAACTAGTGACCATTTTACAGGTAAGAAAATTGAAGCCCAGAATTACTATGATTTTCAGAATGACATACATGTTAATAACTGGCAGAACCTTGATTGAGCCTAAATTTCTCAGATCTCTGCTCCTTGCACCCTTTTGTTCTGGTAGTTTCTGGCTGTCCGTGTTTGGCTTTGGTCAGCTGTTACCCTGGAAAAGGCAATGGCACCCCACGCCAGTACTCTCGCCTGGAAAAATCCCATGGGCGGAGGAGCCTGGTGGGTTGCATTCCATGGGGTCGCTAAGAGACACGACTGAACGACTTCACTTTCACTTTTCACTTTCTTGCATTGGAGAAGGAAATGGCAACCCACTCCAGTGTTCTTGCCTGGAGAATCCCAGGGATGCGAGAGCCTGGTGGGCTGCTGTCTATGGGGTCGAACAGAGTTGGACACGACTGAAACGACTTAGCAGCAGCAACAGCTGTTACCCTAGTCCTCATTTCTGTTTTTTAGAAGTCACAAGTTTATTACTTTCTCTCTGCCTGGCTACTATATCTCTATTTCATTTTAAGGACCAAAAGCATCACCCATCAGAGTTAGCCCATATTACTCATTCTAATAGTAATATATATGGATATGAGAGTTGGACTATAAAGAAAGCTGAGTGCTGAAGAATGGATGCTTTTGAACTGTGGTGTTGGAGAATACTCTTGAGAATCCCTTGGACTGCAAGGAGATCCAACCAGTACATCCTAAAGGAGATCAGTCCTGGGTGTTCATTAGAAGGGCTGATGTTGAAGCTGAAACTCTCATACTTTGGCCACCTGATGTGAAGAACTGACTCATTTGAAAAGACCCTGATGCTGGGAAAGACTGAAGGCAGGTAGAGAAGGGGCTGACAGAGGATGAGTTGGTTGGATGGTATCACCGACTCGATGGACATGAATTTGAGCAAGCTCTGGGAATTGATGATGGACAGGGAAGCCTGGCATTCTGCAGTCCATGGGGTCACAAAGAGTCGGACATGACTGAGTGACTGAACTGAACTGAATAGCAACTCTCAACACTTTGAGATTCTTTACACAGGAAATTTGCACATACCTTAACCTCAACCATGAAATATTTTATTTTTAAATATGAATTTTCAATACTTTTTGTATATCACTTTCTATGAAGCTATATACAGATTTAAATATTCAGTTGTAAATATTTTGAACATTGAATAATAAATGAATTTTATTTTTAAATTAAAAAAATGTAATTATTTATTTTAATTGGAGGCTAATTCTTTACAGTATTGTGATGGTTTTGCCATACATTGACATGAATCAGCCATGGGCATACATGTGTCCCCATCCTGAATCCCCCTCCCACCTTCCTCCCCATCCCATCCCTCAGGGTCATCCCAGGGCACCAGCCCTGAGCACCCTGTTTCATGCATCAAACCTGGACTGGTGATCTATTTTGCACATGGTAATATATGTTTCAATGCTGTTCTCTCAAATCATCCCACCCTCGCCTTCTCCCACAGAGTCCAAAATTCTGTTCTTTACATCTGTGTCTCTTTCGCTGTCTCACATATAGGGTCATCATTACCATCTTCCTAAATTCCATATATATGCGTTACTATACTGTATTGGTGTTTTACTTTCTGACTTCACTCTGTATAATAGACTCCAATTTCATCCACATCGTTAGAGCTGATTCAAATGCATTCTTTTTAATGGCTGAGTAATATTCCATTGTGTATATGTACCACAGCTTTCTTATCCATTTGTCTGCCAATGGACATCTAGGTTGCTTCCACGTCCTGGCTATTGTAAACAGTGCTGTGATGAACATTGGGGTACACCTGTATCTTTCAGTTCTGGTTTCCTCAGTGTGTATGCCCAGCAGTAGGATTGCTGGGTTGTGTGGCAGTTCTATTTCCAGGTTTTTAAGGAGTCTCCACACTGTTCTCCAGGAAGCTGGTCTTCACCACTGTTATTCAGTAGTATACTGGAAGTTCTACCCAGAGTCTTGAGGAAAGAAATAAAAGACATCCATGTGTGAGTGGAAAAATTAAAACTGTATATTCACAGAACACAGATCACATCATATTATATATAAAACTTACTATAACCCAGGTGATACAGTGGTAAAGCTCTGCCTGCCAATGAAGGAGATGTAAGAGATATAGGTTTGATTCCTGAATTGGAAAGATTCCCTGGAGTAGTAGGAAATGATCACCCACTCCAGTATCCTTGCCTGGAAAATTCCATGAACAGAGGAGTCTGGCATACTACAGTTCATGGGGTTGCAAAGAGTCAGACACGACTGAATGAGCACACATACACATAACAACATAAAATTATTTGAGCTAGTCAACTAGTTCAGCAAAGTTATAAGAGGTAGAATCAGTTCACACACTCTAGCTTATATGTATATACTAGCAATAAATCAGAGAAGGCAATGGCACCCTACTCCAGTACTCTTGCCTGGAAAATCCCATGGATGGAGGAACCTGGTAGGCTACAGTCCATGGGGTTGTGAAGAGTCGGACACGACTGAAGCGACTTAGCAGTAGCAGCAACACTGTTCTCCATAATGGCTGTACTAGTTTGCATTCCCACCAACAGCATAAGAGGGTTCCCTTTTCTCCACACCCTCTCCAGCATTTATTGCTTGTAGACTTTTTGATAGCAGCCATTCTAACTGTCATGAGATGGTACCTCATTGTGGTTTTGATTTGCATTTCTCTGATAATGAGTGATGTTGAGAATCTTTTCATGTGTTTGTTAGCCATCTGTATGTCTTCTTTGGAGAAATGTCTGCTTAGTTCTTTGGCCCATTTTTTGACTGGGTCGTTTATTTTTCTGGTATTAAGCTGCATGAGCTGCTTGTGTATTTTTGAGATTAATTCTTAGACAGTTGCTTTGTTTGCTATTATTTTCTCCTATTCCAAAGTCTGTCTTTTCACTTTGCTTATAGTTTCCTTTGTTGTGCAAAAGCTTTTAAGTTTAATTAGGTCCCATTTGTTTATTTTTGCTTTTATTTCCATTACTCTGGGAGGTGGGTCATAGAGGACCCTATTGTGATTTATGTCAGAGAGTGTTTTGCCTATGTTTTCCTCTAGGAGATTTTTAGTTTCTGGTCTTACATTTAGATCTTTAATCCATTTTGAGCTTATTTTTGTGTGTGGTGAATAACTAAATTTTAAGATAAAAATTTTTGAAAAGATTAATGTAAAAACTGAAATATTTGTAGATTGTAAATACTTTTGAAACAGAGGGAAGAAACTTTTAGGCATTGTCAGTTGCTAGGAAATCCTATCTTGGTTATATAGTTTCAGAATTACTGAACATCTCAAGTCTTGCTTTAGGTCCATAGGGTACTAATAGAAACAAAAGAAAATTTGATGCAATAAAATGCTTTTCAATTTCAGTATTTAAAAAAGATAACTACCAAAACAATTTATTGAAGAAAATGCTGTACTGATAATAAAATTCAAATCATATATTGTCCATTCTTTGAAGACCCGAGCTTGAATTAGTATATATCCCTCATAGTTCAGTTGGTAAAGAATCCGCTTGCAATGCATGAGACCCTGGTTTGATTCCTGCGTCAGGAAGATCTGCGGGAGAAGAGATAGGCTACCCATTCCAGTATTCTTGGGCTTCCCATGAATCTATAAGGATGTGAATTAATTATGTATATTTCTGGAAGACTAGGATTATCATTTTAGAATTATATGTATTATTAACTATTTCACAAGGTTTTCATGTAAAATCAAAAATAGCATTTTTGTATACCATATAATATGTATTTAGCCTATAGTATCTGAATCAGAGATACATTTATTTTGCATATATTCAGTCTTGATGAGTTCTCATGCAGCTTTTCCTAATCTGCTCCACCATTTCTCAATTGGCTTATGGCAGCAGCCTTTTGATTGGTATCCTGGTGAACAGTTTCTTTTTAGAGTTAGCTGTCTTTCCTAAACAAAAGCCTCATCCTCTGGGGAAATATAGTCACATAAAACAAATCAATAAACTTTCTTCCCTAGGATTCAATAAGTTTGAAAAAAAGTAGGAGCAGTAGGACACAAAAGGAGGGGCACAAGTCCTTTCCCTAAATTTTGAAAATTGTCATCCATAGAATTGTTCATAAATTACTGATTCCAATTCTTTCTGAAAGAGGATAGTGGGAGAAAAATGAGTGGACGCATTTCTGAAAGCTTCTAGCGATAACAGAAATCTAGAAGGAAGAATCTGCAATAGGGCTATGGCATGGTAGTAAGTTGGCGGAGCAACAACAAATATGAAATGTAAGCCACAGACCACCAACCAGTTCAGGTGAATAGCTCTTAAAAAATGTGGGTCAGAAATTCAGGGCTTGTCAAATTCGTTCTCCTTTGAAAAGGAAAAAAGTGGGAGAGGTCTGGTAAATTTCAAAGTTCCTACCTCTCAGAATAGAGACTTCAGAGAATGGAGAAAGTAAAGACAAAGAGAATAAGGAAATTAAGAACTGGTGGAGGTATTGATGACCGGAGGAAAGATGAACAGAAATCTCAGCTTGGTGTCATCTTCTGCTGCAGATAAACAGTGTTGTGTCTGAAATTAATTCTAAGTTTTACTGAGCTTTGTCCTTGAAATATTAGTCAACAATTGACTTACAAACAACTTAGAAAAGAGAATAAAATAAATGTGGTAAATAGTGAAAACCCACAGGAAAAATACAATTACTAGCAGGTTATATGTCAGGACACTGAATTCCAAGAGACCTCACAAAAAAATGGGACAATAACCCCAGAAATGTAATTAACATAGTTACATCGACAATATATCAAGATCAAACATTACTAGAACTGAGCTACTAAGAAAATACGAATAAGTATATATTATATTCACACTATGAATATGAGCAATATTATGCCTAGTGATGAATGTAGTAAGAAATGTGTAGAACTCATATATACAAATATCATTTGAAATAAGCTGAGGCCCTTGAAGACTTGAATACGTTGAAGAAACTGCTTCACTCTTGAAAACTCCATATTTTAAATTAACAAATTTTCCTTTAAAGGGTCTATAGATGAGATGTAAACTCAACAAAAGAAAGCGTTTTTCAAACTGAGGAGTGAAACTTCACAAAATTATTCTAAAGTTCATTCGAAGCATTAAAATAAGTGACTAGCCATTGAGGGCGAGGAGAAATGGACTAACAGAATAGAGAACAGTGAACACAACCTGCTAATAAATATACCATGACACTAAAATAGTGTGAGGGAAAAAGAAGCTCTGCTTAATTCCTTACCCCAGAATATTTTCAACATATAATATAAAAATTCAAAGCTTGCAAGTCTGAAAAGAATATGTACATTAGTATTTTTAACAAGAAAACATTTTTTTGACTATGCTATGAAACCAGGAAACCAAAAATAAATTACCAGAGTTTGACCTATGAAAATTTAATCTTCATTATGACAAAAAGTAAAAACAGTAAGCCTCCATAACATCAATGCCAAAATAAAGAGAAAGAAAAATGAAGTTACTTTGGGGAAGAGTGCTTGTTGCATACAAGAAACCAAAAAATGTCTAATATCTAATGGGTTTATATATTAGTGGGGGCATTTGGAGAGTTGAGTTGAGCAAGAAAACCTTTATAGTAGAGCAACATCTTAGCTCCTTTTGAAGATGTGAGGGAGGATGATCAAAGAGGAAGGGAGTGAAGTTGATGAAATTACAGATATGTAAATTTTGAGGCAGAGAATAGCTTGAGATGAGGCTGAAAGTATAAGTAGGGATCAGATGATAGATGGGATGATAAAGGGCTCACATTTTGTGCTGTAGATCATGAAAAGCCAAACAGACATTTTAATCTTGAGAATAACATTGTTTCTGCATTTGAAAAGATCAGTTGAATTTTGCATGAATTTGAAGGGAACAAAACCAGAGGCTGATGAATTCACATGCTATTTCATAGCTCAGGCAATGGCTTGTGAATGTTGGCAATTAAAAAACAAATAGCCTTGGGAGATATTTAGGTAGCATCTTGTGAGAAATTGGATGTGAAAGGTGAGGGAAGGAGAGAAATGGATTATTACCCCTGTTATTTTGCCTCTGTACTCTTGAAGTACAGCAAAAGAGGGAAAAAGAGTGAGGGATAAGTGAAGATCTTTGGAGGACATTGAACATTGAAAGTAAAACAGAAATTAGTTCATTCTGAACTTGGAACCATCAGATGTTAAGGGGGTCAGAAATTCCAAATTTTCTCTCTTTTCTCATTATCTGCTTCTTTAAAAAATTGAATTCTAGCTATCTGCAGTAAGATCAAAATAAGAAGAATCATTATTTTTGAGACCAAGATGTTGATAATGAGAGAATGCTAACTCTTACCATGTTAAAAATTATTTACTTAAAAATATAAACTTTTAAATTATTGTATTCCCCCTCACCAGCCTATACTGGCACACTTTTTAAAAAGTTGTGTATGGGCTGATGAAATCTAAAGAAGCAAAAAATTATTCTATACAAAAAATAATCCACCTGTTCAGTGAATTCACAGCTGTAACACATTTCACTGAGATTGGCCCATATCAGTAAAACAGATTTCTGCTTACTTCTCATTTTAGAACATGCATCATCCGGCCTTCTTATAAATTCTGTGCTGTTTTTATATCAGTTGTTTCCTTAAGAATAGTACATAGATCAATGGAATCAACTAAGAAGATCAGAGTTATATCAGATTGTTAGATTAGATCAGTGGTGAAAGGATAAAAGTTCACTAACTGTTGCTTGAATGCTGGGTTATCATGAGGAAAAAATTATCCCTATTATCATCATTATTAAAAATTAAATCCAATAATGACCCTAGTCTCATACACAAAAATAAATTCCAGGGGTATTAATTGAAAAATAAACGTGGATATATTTTTAGAAGAAAATTAGGAGATTATGACATCAAGGCAGAGAAGGGAAACAGCACAAACTACAAGGCTAATAGTTCATACATTCTAATGCATTAATTCTAATCCTTTTAAAGAGGAGACAATATAAAGACAGTGAAGAGATAAGCTACATTTTGATAGAAGATATCTGCAGAATACCCAGTAAAATGGGCAAAATGATATTATTTTTACAAATAAGGAACCGAAAATTTTTCATAATAAGACGTTTAAAGGTGGAAGAAAAAAATTTCTGGTGAGATCTGGAACAATAAAAACTCTCTTTCTCAACTGGTAAAAGTGTACATATGTTTTTTGGAGAACATAGGGCATTACCTAATAACACAGTCACTGCAGATGGTGACTGCAGCCATGAAATTAAAAGACGCTTACTCCTCAGAAGGAAAGTTATGACCAACCTAGACAGCATATTAAAAAGCAGAGACATTACTTTGCCAGCAAAGTTTTGTCTCATCAAGGCTATGGTTTTTCCAGTAGTCGTGTATGGATATGAGAGTTGGATGATAAAGAAAGCTGAGCACCGAAGAATTGATGCTTTTGCACCGTGGTGTTGGAGAATACTCTTGAGAGTCCCTTGGACTGCAAAGAGATACAATCAGTCTATGCTAGAGGAGATCAGTCTTGAGTGTTCATTGGAAGAACTGATGTTGAAGCTGAAACTCCAATCCTTTGGTCACCTGATGTGAAGAGCTGACTCATTTGAAAAGACCCTGATGCTGGGAAAGATTGAGGGCAGGAGGAGAAGGGGATGCAAGAGGATGAGATGGTTGAATGGCATCACCGAGTTGATGGACATGAGTTTGGGTAAACTCTGGAAGTTGGTGATGGGCAGGGAAGCCTGGCGTGCTGTGGTCCATGGGGTCACAAAGAGTTGGACATGACTGAGTGACTGAACTGAACTGAACTGAACTGAAGCTTCCCTGGTGGGTCAGCTGGTAAAGAATCTGTGTGCAATGCGGGAGACCTGGGTTTGATCCCTGGGTTGGGAAGATCCCCCAGAGAAGGGAATGGGTACCCACTCCAGTATTCTTGCCTGGAGAATTCCATGGACTGTATAGTCTATGGGGTCGCAAAGAGTCAGACATGATTGAAACCTTCACTTCACTTCACTACATNTGATCCCTGGGTTGGGAAGATCCCCCAGAGAAGGGAATGGGTACCCACTCCAGTATTCTTGCCTGGAGAATTCCATGGACTGTATAGTCTATGGGGTCGCAAAGAGTCAGACATGATTGAAACCTTCACTTCACTTCACTACATGAATGAACATACATTACCTCACAGCATTCCTGGTGCTAGTCATCTCTGCATGGAAGTCTCTCTCAGGTGACTTTCATGTAATGCTTTGCTTAATTTCACCCAGACACCTACTCAGACCATTGTTTATACCATGGATTTTAGTTGGGTTGACTTAAGGGGAAGGATTAGTGTTGCCATCTTTAATTTTTTAAAGCTTACTTACTCTACTTTGGAGTACTTAAATGCCTCAAACTATTTCTGAGTCCACAGTTTTGGAGACATAAAGAAGGGAAAATTACTATATTTTGGGTATTTTATGAAAAGCAAATCTCTTAAATTGGAAACTATAATAATATTCTTTCTTGCTATTTGACAGGATGATGACTTAGAAAGAGATGAGAATACCAGACCACTTGACCTGCCTCTTGAGAAATCTGTATGAAGGTCAGGAAGCAACAGTTAGAACTGNTTGGAAAGACTGTGATGCTGGGAGGGATTGGGGGCAGGAGGAGAAGGGGACAACCGAGGATGAGATGGCTGGATGGCATCACTGACTCCATGGACGTGACTCTGAGTGAACTCCGGGAGGTGGTGATGGACAGGGAGGCCTGGCGTGCTGCGATTCATGGGATCGCAAAAAGTCGGACATGACTGAGCAACTGAACTGAACTTCATTCTTTCTGAAGTTATTTCTCCGCTCTTCTGCAGTAGCATACTGGGCACCTACTAACCCATAGAATTCATTTTTCAGTGTCCTGTCTTTTTACCTTTTCATACTGTTCATGTGAGGAGATACCCCACATCCAAGGGCAGCGAAGCCCCAGAAAGATGGTAAGAGGGGCGAATTTGTGATTAGAATCAAACTCCATACCTTCCAGAGATGCTCAGAGGGCTCAAACAAACCTTGTGCACACCAGGACACAGAGACCCCACAGAGACTGAGACAGAACTGTGTTTGAGAGTCTCCTGTGGAGGTACAGGTCAGCAGTGGACTGCTGCAGGGGCAGGGACTCTGGGTGCAGCAGTCCTGAGTATGGCATAAGCCCTCCTGTAAGAGGTCGCTATTAATCCCACCACTGAGCTGCCAGAACTTACACAGTATTGGGGAAATCGACTCTTGGAGGCACAAACAGAAACTTGTGCACACCAGGACCCAGGAGAAAGGAGCAGTGACCCACAAGAGACTGACCCAGACTTGCCCAGGAGTGTCCAGGAGTCTCCAGCAGAGGCGTGGGTTGTGGTGGCCTGCTGCAGGGTTGGGGGCACTGAATGTAGCAGTGCATGCAGGGACCTTTTGAAGAAGGTCACCATTATCTTCATTACCTCCACCATAGTTTGGCCTCTGGCCAAATAACAGGGAGGGAACACAGTCCTGCCCTTCAGCAGAAAATAGGATTAAAGATTTACTAAGCATTGCTCAGATGGTAAAGCATCTGCTTGGAATGCAGGAGACCCGGGTTTGACCCGTGGGTTGGGAAGATCCCCTGGAGAAGGAAATGGCAACCCACTCCAGTACTCTTGCCTGGAAAATCCCATGAACAGAAGAGTCTAGCTATAGTCCATGGGGTCACAGAGTTGGACACAACTGAGCAGCTTCACTTTCACTTTCAAACATGGCCCTACCCATTCAAACAAGACCCAGTTTCCCCCTCAGTCAGTCTGTCCCATCAGGAAGCTTCCATAAGCCTCTTATCTTTCGGCTTCATTTTTGGGTGTTAGTTCTAGAACTGCTTGTAGGTCTTAATAGAACTGGTCAACTTCAGCCTCTTTAGCATTACTGGTCAGGGCATAGTCTTGGATTACTGTGATAATGAATGGTTTGCCTTGAAAACAAACAGAGATCATTCTGTCGTTTTTGAGATTGCATATAAGTCTATGCCCTGACCAGTAATTCTTCAGAAGCTGAAGTTGAATGGCTCTATGAAGACCTACAAGCCATTCTAGAACTAACAACCCAAAAGGATATCCTTTTCATTATAGGAGACTAGAATGCAAAAATAAGAAGTCAAGAAACACCTGGAGTAACAGGCAAATTAGGTGTTGGAGTTCAGAATGAAGCATGGCAAAGGTGAATAGAGTTTTGCCAAGAGAATGCACTGGTCATAGCAAACACTCTTCCAACAACACAAGAGAAGACTACACATGGACATCACCAGATGGGGAATACTGAAATCAGGTTGATTATATTCTTTGCAGCCAAAGATGGAAAAGCTCTATAAAATCAGCAGGAAAAAGACCGGGAGCTGACTGTGGCTCGAATCATGAACTCCTTATTGCCAGTTTCAGACTTAAATTAAATAAAGTAGGGAAAACCACTAGACCATTCAGGTATGACCTATATCAGATCCCTTACGATTATGCAGTGGAATTGAGAAATAGATTCAAGGGATTAGATCTGATAGACAGAGTACCTGAAGAACTATGCTCAGAGGTTAGTGACATTGTACAGGAGACAGGGAGCAAGGCCATCTCCAAGAAAAAGAAATGCAAAAAGGCAAAATTGTTGTCTGAAGAGGCCTTATAAATAGCTGAGAAAAGAAGAGAAGCTAAAGGCAAAGGAGAAAAGGAAAGATATACCTATCTGAATGCAGAGTTCCAAAGAATACCAAGGAGAGATAAGAAAGCCTTCCACAGTGATCAATGCAAAGAAATGGAGGAAAACAATAGAATGGGAAAGACTAGAGATTTCTTTAAGAAAATTAGAGATACCAAGGGAATTTTTCATGCAAAGATGGGCACAATAAAGGACAGAAATGGTATGGACCTAACAGAAGCAGAAAATATTAAGAAGAGGTGGCAAGAATACACAGGAGAACTATACAAAAGAGATCTTCAAGACCCAGATAATCATGATGGTGTGATCACTCACCTAGGGCCAGATATACTGAAATGTGAAGTCAAGTGGGCCTTAGGAAACATCATTATGAACAAAACTAGAAGAGGTGATGGCATTCCAGTGAATCTATTTCAAATCCTAAAGGATGATGTTGTGAAAGTGCTGCACTCAATATGCCAGCAAATTTGGAAAACTCAGCAGTGGCCACAGGACTGGAAAATGTCAGTTTTCATTCCAATCCCAAAGAAAGGCAATGCCAAAGAATGCTCAGCTTACCCACAATTGCACTCATTTCACACACTAGTAAAGTAATGCTCAAAATTCTCCAAGCCAGGCTTCAGCAGTCCGTAAACCATGAAATTGCAGATGTTCAAGCTGGTTTTAGAAAAGGCAAAGGAACCAGAAATCAAATTGCTAACATACANGCCAAAGAATGCTCAGCTTACTGCACAATTGCACTCATCACACACACTAACAAAGTAATGCTCAAAATCCTCCCAGCTAGGCTTCAACAGTCCATGAACTGTGAGCTTCCAGATGTTAAAGCTGGATTTAGAAAAGGAAGAGAAAGCTGATATCAAATTGCCAACATCTGTTGGATCATGGAAAAAGGAAGAGAGTTTCTGAAAAACATCTATTTTTGCTTTATTGACTATGCCAAAGCTTTTGTGTGGATCACAACAAACTGTGGAAAATTCTTAAAGAGATGGGAATACCAGACCACCTAACCTGCCTTGTGAGAAATCTGTATGCAGGTCAAGAAGCAACAGTTAGAACTGGACATGGAACAACAGACTGGTTCCAAATAGGGAAAGGTGTCTGTCAAAGCTGTATATTACCACTCTGCTTATTTAACTTATATGCCGAATACGTCATGGAAAGTGCTGGACTGGATGAAGCACAGCTGGCATCAAGATTTCTGGGAGATATATCAATATCCTCAGATATACAGATGACACCACCCTTATGGCAGAAAGCAAAGAAGAACTAAAGAGCCTTTTAATGAAAATGAAAGAGGAGAGTGAAAAAGTTGACTTGAAGCTCAACATTCAGAAAATTAAGATCATAGCATCTAGTCCCATCACTTCATGGCAAATAGATGGGGAAACAGTGGAAACAGTGTCAGACTTTATTTTTTTGGGTCTCCAAAACCGCTGCAGATGGTGACTGCAACCATGAAATTAAAAGGCGTTTGCTCCTTGGAAGAAAAGTTATGACCAACCTAGACAGCATATTAAAAAGCAGAGATACTACTTTGCCAACAAAAGTCTTTCGAGTTAAAGCTATGGTTTTTCCAGTAGTCACGTATGGATGTGAGAGTTGGACTATAAAGAAAGCTGAGTGCTGAAGAACTGATGCTTTCGAACTGTGGTGTTGGGGAAGACTCTTGAGAGTCCATTTGACAGCAAGGAGATCCAACACGTCCGTCCTAAAGGAAATCAGTCCTGAATGTTCTTTGGAAGGACTGATGCTAAAGCTGAAACTCCTATCCTTTGGCACCTGATGCGAAGAACTGACTCATTTGAAAACACCCTGATGCTGGGAAAGATTGAAGGCGGCAGGAGAACGGGACGACAGAGGATGAGATGGTTGGATGGCATCACTGACAGAATGGACATGAGTTTGAGTCAACTCTGGGAGTTGATGATGGACAAGGAGGCCTGGTGTGCTGCTGTCTATGCAGTTGCAAAGAGTTGTATATGACTGAGTGACTGAACTGAACTGACTGAACTCAATAAAGGAAAGAATAAGTATAGAAGAATAATATTTTCACCATTAATTCGCCACAATTGGTTATTAAAGAGTTTTACCCTTTTATGATATATGGTAAAAAAAACCCCCTACATTTCATTATTTTAGCTCAATTTTCTGTGAGAGATGGTATTTTCTATTATTAACATAATCATGTATAATTTTCCTGCCACTTCTATAGTTAAATAGAAATATTTATATTCCTGTGTATACCTTTATGTATTTATAATTATAATTAAGATATTACAGATTTTCCACCAAATTTATATGATGGATAACTTTAAATTCTAAAGTTTTGTTTTCTGTAATCTCAAAAAAATTTGTTGCAAATAGTTGATATTAAGCTTTGAGACTTTCAAATATTCTTCATAGGTTGCAATTTACATGTCTAGATAGTTTATGTCATTAGGATCTCTCTCAGCTCAGAGCTGAAAGAGATCTTTTCTAAACAGAGCCATCCAGGCCATCATCTTCTGAAATGACTATTCTTGTCAATTACACTTTAGTAAGTAATATTTAATTCATTTTTTAAAGTTTATTATTTCATTCATTGTTGAGACTCTGCTTTGCTGCTTAACACTGTTCTTTCTCGGCATCTTCAAAAGGGAATAATTTTAGCCTATTGAGCTGTTTCTAGATAGGGTGAAGAGAGGTGAGTGCAGCCCAGGGGATTAGCTTCTAGCCAGGCTTTTCTGGATCACTGAACATTACCTTCTAAACAAACATCTGACTGCTAAAAACTCAAAGTCTATTTTCACATTCATTTTATAGATTTCATTCATGTCATTTCTTTTCACTTATTCTTTTTGCAAGGTGAGGATGCATTCTGAATTTGATATTTTCGTTCCAGAGAGTAGCTCTAAAAGTACTATTAAAATAATGCATGCTTGCTTTTTATGCCTTTCATTTTCAGTTTTGTAAGATTTTGAACAGAGTGATTGTCACCACACTATGGCACCATTAGTTATGTTTGCATATGTGAAAAAGCAAACACTGGAATATGAAAATATTGAAAATTCTTGGAAAGAAAAATCTATTTCAGTTGTTTTGCCAGTGCTGCCTCAATTCAATATGCAGTTATTTACTCTGGTTCAGTGAATATCTAGAACAAAAATCCAACTGAACTTATCCTAGTAAGTAAGGATTTTTTAAGAAAGGTTAATGCACATTGCTTATGACTTTTGTTCATGAGATGAATTTTTATTTTTCATACTAAAGCCACAATTAAATCCAGGATTCATGAATTGAATCATGTAGACATAAAGAATTAAATTAGATTTAACATATGCATGTTCCTAATCTCATGCTCTGTGTCAAGCATGTCTTCAGTTACAGCAATTACTAACAACAACCGAGAGAAATATCATTAACCTCAGATATGCAGATGACACCAACCTTATGGCAGAAAGTGAAGAGGAACTAAAAAGCCTCTTGATGAAAGTGAAAGGGGAGAGTGAAAAAGTTGCCTTAAAGCTCTACATTCAGAAAACTAAGATCATGGCATCCAGTCCCATCACTTCATGGGAAATAGATGGGGAAACGGTGGAAACAGTGTCAGACTTTATTT